>OY365818.1:1114963-1439963 GCA_959347315.1 Bimastos eiseni
ATGTCACAGTGTGTAAGGCTATTATGAGGTGAAAGAAAATCGTATTAACCAATTAACTCCTCCACTGTTTGGACTTTGACAGTGCCAGGCATGGAGAAAGGAGGAGGGTGACACCAAATCATCTTCGATATGGAACGGTGTCGTTAAAAAATACAACCACAAAAGCAGCGTATTGACCAATTGTAAAACTTTTCACCCACTGAGCGTATAGTTGTTGCGAAGTATGCTTTACTGGCCTTTGAAAATTGGTAGTGAAGGACTGTTTACTTACTCATGCTGTAAATCTTATATAGCTGGGGTCGTCCACAAATGACGTCCGAATACCATACTTTTTTACCCCTTCGCCTAGTCCGCATTTATCCGCATTGACATACATTGATTGATGCATTGACCCCGTCCCCCTTTGCGGACGTTCGCATCACGCATGCATGTATCAGCCACCATTGCAATTTAGGATTACTATGAGAGGACCTATATTGTTGTTTTACTGCATCGCATTTTAATAGACATTTTATTGACAAAGAATGAGATTGAATTAAGGTTATATAGAATAACTTTAAAAACAGATTAAACAAATTTAATAAACTCTTATTTAAAGTATCCAGTGCAATTTAATAAAACAGATATTAAAGTAATTTACATCTGTAATAAAACTACTGCCTTTGCGCTCATGTAATATTATTGGGTAATAATGAATTAAAAAGAAAACCATCATGAGGATAACTTAGCATGGTCACATGCGGACGTCCGCACAGTTCATGACTTCCCTCCCCTGTCAGTGTTTGTCCGCATTACACCTACCTCCTTTTCCACTCGTTGCGGACGTCCTTTGTGGACTAGACGACCCCTATACCACCTTCTTATGTTAAACATTTAACATTTACTGTAGCATTTTCAGAAGGGCTTTTGCAGGTGGATTCTTACAACGATTACTTAATTTTACCGGAAGTGATCACATAAAATTATTACGTTTTGTATTCAACTTACGTCATCAACCAATATATATATATATATATATATATATATGTATATGCGCAATGAAATTTCCATCGCGTGTGTAATCTTCTTGCGTAATCAATTAACTCGTACGCGCAATAAATTTGCCATTAATAAGTACGCAATGATTGTTTCTAAATCTTGTAATCCTTCGTGTTATCGAGTTCCTGTAAAAATAAATTAAAACAGTCCGGTTCCTAACAATTGTCCGTAGTCACGAAATCATCATGTAAAATCCTGTTGCTGCAATTTTCTGGAATATGATATTATTGTCTTTATCAACTGCTTCCTGTACAACAGGAGTCGCTTTCGAAATATGACCTCAATCTGTAATAGAACCCTTGTTAAACCAGTCTGAGTCTTATGAATGTATAAATACATATGTTTACAAATATATCATATTAAACATTCATTAAAGATATTTATCTAGCACTTTTCTTGGTTGCCATACTCCAAGGTACTCCCCACCGAAGCACAGGAATACAGACACCATCTGAAAGGCCATATTATTATTGACACATTGAAATGATATATCGATCATTTCACAGAGTTGATATGAAGTAGAGATATTGATCATTAAGAGTAGTCATGAAATGCTAGGTCAATCATAAAATGCAACGTTATATGCTTACATGGTTTGACGATCGTATCTTGTATATACACAGTATCACTGTATAATAGCAATACTGGAGTAAATATCTTTTCATATGCCTTGTTAAAGCATAATATATAGTTATACGATTATATATATATACCTATATACAAGTATACAATATTTTACATATGTAGGTTACACATAATTATACAGTGGCTGGGTGCTTCTATAAGTACGAAACGATGTATCATATTTGTCTGGGCGTAATAATTATTATATAAACAGGGCCTCAATTGTTCCATTGCATTGTTGTCGTTCTCTTGTTTGCAGTCGGTCGCTTTTCTTCCTGGACTTTGTAGAAACCGTCGACGCTCTCTTGTGCAACCGCAGTTCGTATTTATTATCATCTTAGTGACGTCTCATAGTACTACTAGAATATTTATAATCGGTTTATTTTACTTACAACAATTAAAGGGGGCATTGTGTCATTGGCAACGCACTGTTGGGATGTTCTACGCGTTAAGATTATAAGTTCATCACCAGGGTCATAGCCTATGGGGTGGGTATTGAGGGTAGAGGCCGGATTCAGAGTTAGGATTGGCTCTGGTGTGCTGATGTTCCTTAGGTTGTTGCTCCCTCGGCTCAACTGAGCAGGGTGTCTATACATTGTTTCCTTTGTCCGTGCAGCCTTCTTAGTCCATCGGTCTAGAAATTAAGTAATTCGTTTAAAGGTTTATTCATTCATTCATTCATTCACTGAAATAATGAATGAATTGGTATAGTAATTGATTAGTTATTGCATTCGTGCAATGAATGATTGAAGAATTACTTCAGCGTTTTCCAAACTGTGTTGGGTGGAACTCTAGGGTTCACTGAGGTGAAGACAAAAGGGTTCCACGAAAACAATAGACTTCAAACGATTTAAAATAAATTATACGAATTATTCATAAGAGGCCTTTTGCCTAGCATCTGTGTATTATTTTATATGAAAGATAATTAATATGCCATTTTCTTTCATCGATATTTGTGTTTTTATTAGTCTTATCTAGACCGAAACCTATATAGGCCGGAATTCTTAAGCGTGCATAGGCGTATACCTGCAACAAAATATGTTTAGTTTCGGACAGAGGTTCGCAACACAAATTTAAGATCGAACGGGTTCCACGGTCCAAAAAGATTGGGAAACTCTAAATTAACTAATCATTTAAGTAACTAATTAAATAATTAATTACCGGTAAGTAATTAATCACTTAAGACTAAAGCCATTGTCAGAGACGGAGAAGGGTTAGTGAAAAGGTGATGATAAACGCTGAAAGTGGACGGTCTGCATGCTAAACGACTCATAAACTAGTTCGCGCTATATAAATTCGTTCATCAATTGCCTGTGTCCGACCCTATAGATGTCGTCACGATGCTGGGTCGTTCTTGCGCTGCTCTCGACGCTGGTTGTCCTGGCTTCCACGATACGCCATAAAAGTGGACATCTTGGCGGAGGATCGGGAGTGGGCCATAAAAAATATAAAGGGAAGGATGTCTGTGATCACGTCTGCGGTCCCAAATCTCCGGATGAATCGGGTGGACAGGGAAAATGGAAACACTTCAGCATGGGCACCCCGAAACCACAGAAATCACCTCCCGTCAAATGTCAAGATGCTTGTCAAGTGAGCAGAAAGGAATCTTACTGAGAGGGGTCGAATGTGTAATGACTTTACTATGAATACAGGGTTGACGATGATGTTGACAATCGTTAATGGGATGCTGATGATGGTGGTGATGATAATGATGATGATGACTACGACGATGTTGTTGATGATGGTGAGGATGCTTGCTGATGATAATCTTGGTGATGGCTTTGATGATGTTAATGGTTGCAGTAATGATGGTGATGATGATGATGACGATGACGACGACGACGACCACGACGATGACGATGACGATGACGATGACGATAACGATGACGATGACGATGACGATGACGATGATGTTGATGAAGAAGAAGAGGGCGGAATTACAGAAATAATGATGATGACGAAGGTGATGATAACTGTAATGATGATGGTGGCGGTGGTTCTGAAGATGATGGAGATGAGTCAGATGACAACGAAGATAATGACGATACCGTTGTTTTGTATCAAATGCCGCTGTATTGCATTCATTATAAAATACGGAAATGATGTAATCCGCATTGACCATTCAGACAGATGGTCTTTGTTCCTTGAATATGACGCGTGATGACCATTGGAAGAAGGGAAAGGAAGAGACCCTATCAGAACACTTCTGTTCCCTCTGCTCCTCAGGATGTCCTCAAGGATCGGTCTGTAATGAGGACCCAGACTATTGCACCAAGAATCCAAGTCATGGCCTCTGCGAGAAAAAGAACAAGGTCCAGGACACGCCCAAGCACTACAACTTCACGCTGTCGACGTAAGACCGACCGTCTTTAAAATGCGATTTAATAAGTGCTCTCATTCCTACACATGCTTACATAAGTAAATCAATCAAACAATCGATCAACCAGTCAGTCAATCAATCAATCAGTCAATCAATCAAGTTATATTGAACCAAGATAAATAGTTGATCAGCACACAAAATCACGGGATTATATAAACGGGGTTTTGATTTGATACAAATAGCGTACAATAGGGGAGAATATCCCTCAGTCTCGTAAGGGGAATTCTATTTTGACGTGTTGAGGCATGGGAGGTTGGACGACATCCACTGAGAGATTAGTTTAGCTACATCAGTAACAGAAAGAGATTGTTTGTTCCAGGTGCTCACCTCCTTAACTCGTCATCATATTGGACAGCACTTCACACGAAGACCATGAAAAATTCAGAATAAACTGACCAGCCATGTACGCCACACCATGGTTTCGAAGAACAAACTTTATTATGAACATGCGCTATATAATATCATGCATATAGGTCTATGATGTATAGAGTAACTCACTGGGCCTATATATATTGTGAGCGCATGGTTATGTAGTAAATACTAAATAGATTATATTATAATTTAAAGTGTTTTGCGGTAGACACAAACGCATACTCGGAAGGTTTGAAAAACTTGCGTGAAAACCAACTTAATAGGCCTATAATAGAACCAATAGAATGGCCTACTACTTAAACCAGTAGAATTTAAAACGCACGATATGCTAGTTAACAGTGATATTGATGGAAATTAATGTCAATAATGCGATAACACAGAGCTCGCACGCAAGAGACGCCACTTATCTCAGTTATATAATAAAATAGGTCATGCTATCTTTTGGGACTTGTCCTTTTGCTTCTCACGTAATATGGATAAATATCAATGTTTCTATTTGAGTGACGGCTATATTGATTGCTGTTCGATGTTCAATAAACTGTTTGTCTACCTGCAAGTTAGTCAGTCAACCAGTCAGTCAGTCGGACTGCCAATCACTCCAACCTACACATGAACAGATGGTGATGACTTGGTGGAAGTCATCCTGAGTCATGGTGACTTGTCTCCTATTGAGCGAAACAAATTGAAAATGAAAGCACTTTGCCTTGATAGATATCCATTCAGATAATTATAGGCCTACTGAGCAGCAAGACTTAGGCTAAATTTCTTTACCGTAAACATAAACCTACCGTACCTTACCTGCGCTTGGACATTACGGTTACAATTTATCACATATTGCATTTGGCCTGAATCTTTATAAGGTAGTAATTAAGTGAGGTTCAAATTGTAAGGACTTAATGGGCGAATGCGATTGGAATAGAGTAGTAAATAGGCACATAGTCAGACAGACAGATAGGCACACAGCGACGGAGGCAGAAAGAGATATATAGCAGTAGGAAATCGCGCTATCTGGCTCATTTGACCATAATATAGGTCAATTCACCCACCTAATAGGTTACAAAAACCGATACATACAAAACCTAAGCCATTTCAAATGCGAAATTTGATTTCCTACTACTCATAGCGACAAAGGAAAAAGCGAGGCGTACATACAAAGAGACAGGAGGAGGGTAAGGGAGACGGACAGAGACACAGACGAAGGAAGAGACACACAGGAAAAGACCCAAGTAATTGCTCAGATAAAACGATCATTGACTGAGAAACGAGGAGACAAATTTTACCTAAAGCGTCTGAATAAGCTGATAATCATATTGAATCATACCAGTTATCAGATGAAGCGAATGCAAATGGCCTGCGTTATTGATTTTGAACGTCGGCAAAATGTGCAATTTCAAACTAAAAATATCCAAATATCGGAATTTAAAGTAAATTTTGTGTTGAAAATATTCACGATTACCAAGAAATTTGCTATAAAGAGAGTTTTGCGCAAGATTTTATCTCACTTGAGCCTTTGTTGTTAAGTCAAAACAGACAAATTGTGCACTTCACATAGGCTAACTTTTATATCATGAGCGTATGCAATTCTGCGTGTGCGTGTGTGCAACTGTGTGTTCGTGTGTGCTCGCTCGTGTGTGCCTGAAGTGGTGGCATTGAACATATGATATTATGCATGGATTAATAGGATCGACCGCCTGGTGTTTGCGTTTGTCTGTGCTGATTATTATTGACCAAAGTCGGTCGTTAATTTCAAGGCTAAGTGTTCACCTGCGCCCAGTGCACCAACGAGATCATCGTTGTGTCCACACTTCAGCATTGAGAAAGTGGGCTTTACGCCAACTTATGGCCTATAATAAACCCACAGGAATGCAAAAGTTAAGCTCCGACGTTGTAAACTCTCATCTGCCAATTAAGCAAGATTTCGGAAAGCCAACGTTTTCTGTTGGTAAAACAACTTTACCCACGAAGTGATGGTTATCAGCCCTACCTTCCCCTTCCTTCTCATATCTCTTTGCTCCTTCCTACCTTCTCCATCTACTCTTCTTTACGTTACTATTCTGCATGCTTTGTCGGTATAAACTTATTAAGATACGCCTATGAAAACGCACGTTGACATTCTGTTCCATATCTATCGATATCTCGACGCTATTGATACCTTACGAATAAAGTCAATCAATATTAAATGATCATTAGCTAATATATCAAAGCCTGGTCAGATTTTTAATTGACCGCTATCGCTTGTACCTCGCCTCAAACAAAAATGGCTCAGTACCGTCAAAAAACACTGCACAGCTCCAACAAAGCAATTCAGCCCTGTGCCAAGAAACATATCAGACTATCAGTACAGCTCTAAACATATTTAAGCTGTGCATTTGCAGCGCCGATAAAATATTTCAGCACACTCCAAAAACATATCAGCACAACTAAAAAATGTGTTAAGCACATGCAGCGCAAGAAATATTTATATGTCCAGGGCAAAACATAGTTCAGCGCAGCACCAAAAATATATTAGGCCTATCTAAGTATAATGCCACAAAATATTTCATCAGCATAATGCTAAAACACACATAAGCACATTGGTTCAGATGTTATGATATTTTTCGAAAGTCTCTTTTCAACATTGTATGATTGAAAATTAATCAATTGATTGTGATGATCACCATCATCATCATGATTGTCATCATCATCATCATTATCATTTCTTAATTTTGGTCAATTCATCGAGAATTTTGGAAATATCGACGGTGAACCGGATGCTCCGGCCTGTAATGTATCACAGTATCAGAGGTTGATACCTTACTTCGTCAAGGCTGTGGGCAGGGGAGGTGATCCCGTGGGTTGAGGGGGACAAGTCCCCCACCTTTTGCAGAAAGGGGACACGTCATAAGTTTCCCCCACATTTCTTACCCCTCTCATTGGGTGTTCCCCACCTCTCAAACGAGATCGCCGCCTCTGGCAGTGGTGAGTTGCGATAATGATGGCACAAACAGGAATATTAATAAGAACGTCGAAATGAGCATGAATAATAATATTATAGGTAATTGTATAATGGAGAGAATAGCAATAATTATGGATAATGATTGGCATAAGACGACAAACACGAAGCAGAGTGATATTTATAAATCATAGTAATCACATAATCACTCAAAATCACAGTCTATAATTAATTCTAAAGAATAGTTTTTTTTCCAGTTATCCAGTCTAGTTTCAGTATCCCGATAATAAATTTGGATTTGCCAAAATCGAAACACTCAGCTAATTGTGAAATTTGCTGCTTCTACGGGTTTCGAATGAAACGGATCTCTGACGGATAATATGCAGAAGTTTTGAAGTTGCGAGTCGGAATGAACCAGTCATTTGAACCTACGTTTAGATTTTTAAGCGTCCTATAAATTCAAATTATCGGGACAATCATGTTCGCAATCACTAACTACAAGCATCTAAGGCGTTTCTCTAATGCTAAGTAATGTAATGTAGACGAATGTAATGTAATCAAGCGTTTCTAAAGCGCCCATTCAAGATATTTACCCAGAGGCGCTCTCGGCTCTGGCCTAAAATTAATGATGTTAAATGCCACATGAAAGAATAAAGCACATAATATCAGTCATATAAACTCTACGCAGTAAGCTGAAAGAGTCACCAGTGGTGGGCCCACGCACAAGCGTGGAACCAACCGACGGATTCCCGACGACAGCTGACATACGCATAGAGGTTTAGAATGCGGGACTGCAGCTTATTCACGAGCGATATGTCTCGTCGGAGGGCTTCTCCAGAGATGTCATCAGCGAAGATCTGAATCTAGTTGGCAGAGAGATCTGTAAGAGGAAGAAGAGATGATCCTGGGTTGGATTGCACTGAGAACGAGAGATATTTGGATTGGATGAACTAGGTTAGTAATACTCTTAATGCTATTATTACTACTAGTAATAATAATAATATTATTATGATGTTTGTTCCCGTTGGAGCATTAAGCTTATTATTATTATGAAGTGTGGGGTGATTTTTAGGGGACCTCGTGGAAGATGACGCTACGTCATTAGCGGTTTGCAAAAGGCGGTGGAGAATGAAACATTGAAGATTGGTGACATCAGGGACAAACGTAACAAAGGCGAAATAGCAAAAGGTATTGTACTGACAAGTTTTCCAATGATTAGGCTATATACCTGGGTAAGTTTCATAAAGGTCGTGCTTGGGTGAATTCAATAAAGGAAATACCCGGGGTAAATTTGGCAAAGGCCAGGCCTTGATAATTGCGGATGGTACGAACACGCTGCGCATTTCTTGTGTCGTAAGCGTCAATGGAAGTCAACGACTTCCTCATGACAATTGAAGTCAATGGTACACGCGTAGCGGACTCTTTTGTTTGTTCAGTAAAAAGACGCAATTGTTACCGACTACCTCATTGTCTCTTTGTTTGTCCGTCTATCTATCTGTCTGTCTGTCTGTCTGTATTTCGTTCTGCCTGTGTGTTTATCCACCTGTCCATCCACAATTATGTGTCTATATATGACTTTGTTTTTGTCGCTTGATTTCTCTCTCTCTCTCTCTCTCTCTGCCTGTCTGTCGCTCTATCTATTCCATCTTTGTGTCTGTCGGTATCTGTATGCCTGTTTGTCTGCCCGCATGTGCATGGATCTATTTTCCTGTATGCCTTGACCTTGATCACCTTAAATAGGCATAACGTCGTCCTGCACCGAACTAAACCCCGTCCATTGAAAACCTTTTCCTTTTCACCGTCTAAATAAAACCCTTCAAGAACTATACGCTCGTGTGTCTGCCTTCGTATGTCTGGCTGTATCTCTGTATACCATCGTCTTCTCTGTTAACTGAGTTGCAGCAATATCAAAGTACTTCGAAATCACGGGTGTCTTCCAAAGTTCATATTAAACACAAATAGCTTGCAACCTATCACGCGCCTATCAGGCAGTATAAGCCCAGTGTAATTCAAGAACGTCCACAATACAGTGGAATTCCCAAACTTTCTGGGAAATTCCAGCTGTCGTCACGAAGCCCGTTATTTCCCAGAGCAAAATGCTGGCTCAGATTCGGAAATTACCACAAATAGGACGTAGAATAAAAACAACCATGTTCGGACTTTACGTTTATCGTTGGTAATGAGTTTGAAAGCTTTCACCAGCAAAAATTCCCTTCAACTGCCAAGGCTTAGGTAGGGGCCGATAGGTATATAAAGGTCGCCTACTTGTGAAAGGCTTAGACTTATTGGAAACAGCTTCCGCTAAGGAAGAAACACATTACTTCGAACACGTTTAATCTATTTAGGTCTTAACTTTTCAACATTTCAATTCTTTTTGATTTTGCTTGTACCTAATTGGAGTTCAAAAATGGAGAGTTACTATGGTACTTCCGTACATCGCGCGGACTCTACGGTCCAAGGACTGTCGACATTGGAGTCGGACGACGCCTGTGGCTCCTCCCATCAGAGTCCATCGAGTCGCTACGACTCCGGAATATGTAGTCTCCCGTGGGACTCCGGATTCAACTTAGGAATTTGCTCGTTTGGGGAACCGTTGAAAAGTCGCGATGGAACGACAACGGGCCTTGAGGAGCAACTCGGAAGATTGGCGCTCATTGGGAAGAGCAGCGCCCACGGTGCCACCTGCCGTCAAGGGAGAGAGGAGGTTCCAACTGTGGAAAGTTCACCAATGGTGGATCCCATCCAGATGTCCGCGAATCTGTTCCAACAGGATCTGTTCCAACAGGATCTGTTCCAACAAGACGAGGATGGTGACACGTGAGTGTTCATTGGCTCTTTCGGTTGGCCCTCTATTACAGAATATCAGCTAAATAAATACTTAGGATAGAACAGAAGTCTGCATACATTAGCTGCCTGCATGCACAGGGGCTTACACTCATGCGTATACAATAAGGCATATTATTATTGATGCATATATTCGCTTCTAGGGCCTACATGCATGCAGAAATACATACATACATACATACATACATACATACATACATACATACATACATATATACATACACACATACATACATACATACATACCTACATACATATATACATACATACATACATACATACATACACACATACATACATACATACATACATACATACATGCATACATACATACATATATACATACATACATACATACATACATAGATACATACATGCATACATACATACATACATACATACATACATACATGCATACAAACATGCATAAAACTACTAGCACACATATATTATTGAGGTGGTATACATCTATAATACGTTTCTGAAGTAATTTGGTGGGTGTATCTTTTTCATTCTGTGCGTTTGTGCGTTTGTCTGTCTGTCCCTTTTCAACGCACCTTGATTACTCATGCTTAGTATTCCCAACAAACAGTTATAATTATATTGTCACAGGAAGCCAGCAGTGATCAGGCGGAGGGATATTTCTTAGAATAACCACGCCTATCTATCATCCAGTCATAGCTAAGTCACACAAGTGACTTCTTGGGGATTTCAATGATTCCTATGATCATACGGTCGCTATGATAAATGGTCACATGTTCAAACACGATCATATGTCACTATGATCATATGATCATAAAATGAACGATCATCTCAATGATACATTGATCATATGATCAATATGCCAAGATTATTCATTATGTCGATGATCAAATACCAACGATCATTTTGATGATCGAGGGTAGATGAACCTAAATATCAGTGACCAATGATTTGATTGACGAATGATCAAAAATCATGATCAGAGATCTTGAGTGATTTGTTCCTTCTGGGCTCCATTTGTTTTCCAAAAATAGCTGTTTTTTTAATCCAATTATCTAAGCTCCTATATTGTTATTATGTTTGATTTTCACTCGTACCTTCTTCATGGAGAAATTGTGTTTTATTGGCAGCAATCAAGTGAATTAAACTGAATTGAAATTTTAATAATCTTATATTCTTTGACTTGTAGCCAACTTCATCTGGCCATTATCAAACCGGATCCCACGCTGGCCATCCAGATCATCGAGATCGGACAGTTTACTGACCGCCTGGACATCCAGAATGACCACCAGCAGACACCTCTCCACCTGGCTGTCATAACTGACCAACCTCATCTGGTCAGAGCGTTAGTCGTTTCAGGGGCTTCTCTGATGGCCCGTGACAAGCACGGCAACACCCCACTGCATCTGGCATGCAAACTCGCGCATGCGCGGTGCGTGGAACAGCTGACTGCGCCACCTAGCTTTGAGGAAGGAACGTACGTTTGGAATGAGAGGCAGAGGAAGGGACTGTCACCCCAGACGACGATGACCTATGGGAGATGCACGTCCAGTCATATCAGTTTGCTCAACTATGAAAGTAGGATATTGTCGTAGAACCCTCACTTGATATCCTTCTTCCTTTCTACTTGAAATTCTGTTCTGCCTTGTCTCGGTTCTGCCATATTCAATTCTTCGGATTCTGATCTATTCTATTCTATTCTGATCTATTCTAATCTGGTGTGTTCCTTTTTTAATTTGATCCGATTTCGATAGATTCTGTTCTATTTTGCTCTGTTTTGTTCTATGTCATATTTAATTCTATCATGTTCTATTTTATTCTATTTTTTCAATTGCATTCTATTTTGTTCTACTCCATTCAATTTTGTTCTATTCCATTCTGGGTTTTTTCTATTACATTCAATATAATTAAGTACACTGCGTTGTTCCATTCTTATCCATTTAACTGCAACCTATATAATAATGTGGCGTATTTTGCACTGAATGCAGTTCTAATGAAGCTGATGTGTTTCTCCGCAGGTGACACGTGTCTACACCTGGCGATGGCATCGGCTTCTGAAGCAAAGCTCAACATCCTCCACTACCTGTTAACCACCTGTGGAGCCGACGTAAACGCACAGGTAATTACCAGGAAGAGTTGGCGAAGCTGTAACTTGAATTGAACATTTATCTAACGCCACTTTAGTCGGAGGTTATTTTTACTCTTGCCGAAACTTAGAAGAGTAGATAAGGAGCAGACCTTTAAGCTAATCCAAGAGATCGATATTTCGTTCATTGTAAATTTCACAATAATTGCACAAAATAACAGTTACACACATAAATCCATGGGGACAGCGCCAAAAAAGGACACCCTATATTAACCTCGCTTTCTTTTTCTTGGTTAATATTTCTACATATATCCTTTCACATTATTCGTACATGTATCTTTTCAACAAGCGTTAGCGATTTCATTTTCTTAGCCTCTGCATATGAGACCGATTGGCCAGTCCTCTCCGTTACCATCACGATTGCTATTATACGATCACCGTTACGATTACCATTGCCAATATCATTATCATTATCGTTATTAGATCTGTTATGTTTCCTTTGAACAGGAGGGTAAGTGTGGCTTCAGTCCCCTTCACCAAGCAGTTCGTTCGAGGGACGTTCAGACCGTCAAATTTCTTCTCTCTCAGCCCAACATCCTCCTCAACAAGTGTTGTTACAACGGCTACACTTCCCTTGATTTCGCTCTCAGTCTACACCAGGTTCAGCTGGCGCAGATCCTACTCAGCGTAGGCGCCGTCTCGTTCGTCAATGCCTCGTCTCCTCCCGAGTCAACGGAGGTGAGACCGACTACGTTAATTAAACAACCTCCTTAGATGCCGATTGAAAACCGTAAACATTACTATATGTATAGAAATCGTTAAATAGGAGACGATCGGTGGACACGTGTTATAAAAGCGAAATTGTTAGCAGGTGATCTCTGAATTATTTTTTTTATTAATAGGTCCTACTACGAAAATTATTTTGAAACGCAAAATATGTCATTTGACATTTTTTCCCATGCGTATGTAACAGGCGCCTTTAACTGAGAGGACTTGAGGATATTGGTCCGGCCGTAGACAGGTCTATGGCTGTCGTAGGAGCGCGAGGGATAAAGACAAATGCTGGATATATGTACAAAATAGCTCTAATAAATCTGAGGTAATAATTTACTAATGAATGTATACTTAAATTCATTTAGTTGCAGAGTAGTTATTTGTTCCAGTTTTGGTATAGGTCTGCGTATTTGACTAAGTATAAGCTGTCCGTCGACGAGTGATGGGCTTAATATTAAGAGGAGTGAGCAATCGTTCAGCATAAAATGGACCAGAATCGATATTATTTCGTGTTTACTTATTCCAGCTGTATGTTCTCTTGATAGGATGAGGATTTCGATGACCTGGTCATTGCTGGCGGATGTTTCCAACGCTAATTCAACAGCTTGTTGACTAGTATATCCAAAAATATCGACAATCAGGTTGACTGCTCATCGCGAGAATACACCAACACATTTTAGTGTTCAAGACAACCAATCGGAAGGACAGCTGACATTCGTGCTAACCAGTCAAACTGGCTTGAATGCATTCCCGAAAACCAGCCAATCGGTTGGCAGAAAACCTTGAAAACCGGTCAACAGATGTGACCAAGGAGTAGCTCGCCTTACATCCCTACGAGCCAGTCAACTGGTTTGACTGACTACATTCGATCACCACTAATCCGCATTCCCAGAAACATTCTTGTGGATCGACCACTTCGAACTCGATCAACGAACACAGGTTGTCATAGAAAAGAACTGTTGCCACTCGCAGGTCAAAGAGAAAGTTAATCGGTCATGACGACCGATTAACTTTCTCGCCCTAGCAGGGGTCACGAGTGTTGAGTTATGTGTGCCATTAAAATAAGTTATAACGTGTATCATACGAGTCACCATTATTGAAACGAGCAGCATACGTGTAATTCACCATTAATCTCTGTGAAAATCTCCAGAGTATTCTCGGAAAGATTTCTCGCTTGCGACTGTTTATAGATTAATACATGTATATTGTTAACCGAAGCCATTATTTGTTGAACTGCATATGACTTTAGTAATAGGCGTTGTTTTGCTCATTTTTATTCACTTGCTGTGATCTTTAAAGTTAATAGATTTATCTGATTCCGATGTCTTCAAAGCTTGCAACCATTTACTCTCAAGCCTTGCTAAGCTGGTTTTGTGCATTATACATTCATAGCTTGAGCACACGTGACATTCTTGAATATCACATGGATCATAATTTGTACAATTTGAACATACTGGAATCTGATCTGTGAAAATCCTGGTGTCAAAATTATCCAGCTGAGTATAGCTGAATTTACTTAATCTTGCAATCATTGGGAAATCATTCCCCAATGTTGTCCATCACTTCTAAAACGCTGCATTAACCAGTGCATTTTTTAGTTGGTACAGCGAAAATTGTAATGACCTGTAGGCTTCATATTGTAGCGCAGTCGTGGCAAAACATATCCTGAAAACTTCCTCTCATGTATTGATATTGGAAAGCCCAGTGATTTCTATTCAAACTTGACAAAGGTTGCAAAATGTATCCAGTACTACCGAATGTCGACCCAGTTGCCTTCCTTTTTTCGAGTTTCCGTATTCGTTGATGGTTTGCCAAAGATAAGAGGAAGTAGCAGTATATAATTATGCTTAGCTAACCATGCTTTCGATTTCGATTTTCTTTATGTTCAGCGAGCAAGCTTCCTCTTTCGTCGAAAATCAACCAGTAGTTTCTAAAATCTACAAAATTTCCTGTTAATAGCTTCAAATTGCATCAAAGCATCATTAATCTAATTTCTGCTAAGGCCGCTGCTGGTGGGTGACTTCAAACTGTTGCTTTGATGCCTTTAGTATTTCTGTGCTGCGGTCTGGTGACCTATTTTACGCTTTGTGCTCACAAAGAAAATGGGTACCATGCCTGACTGAATTGGTAATACCGCAAATGGTTGTTAAACCAGAAGTGGTAATACCATGAAGGATGGTCGTACTAGAAGTGATTTCTTAGCGTGTTGAATGAAACTGCTGACGCACGACATCACTCAACTCAGAAGAGATCAATATATTGATCATTGAAGACATTATTGACGCTACACACATCGCAATTTACACTACTTGCCACGAATTACGATGCAGAAACGCATCTCTTTGCCACTCAGTTTGTTGTTGAATATTTTTGCATAATTTTTGCACATTTGAACATAGTATTGCATACGTCTTCATAGGATCGATAGATATAGGTTTGTGTAAATTAGGTCAGACGTTTTATCGTCATCACACCATTGTCGGGTTCGACACAATTGTTTCAAATTAAATTGTTCAATATATGAGATGCCAATGTTTTGAATTAAACTGTTCAAAATATGAGAACATTGTCGTTGTCAGTGTGTTTGTAGAGGGCATTAAAACTCAGAGGGGTAGAAACCTATAAATGTACCTTCTGATTTATTTTCCCCATTCACCCCCACCCCTGTCAGCTGGCTTTCGATCACTGAGCCATTGCCGCTGAGAAGATCGAAAGGCCACAGGCACTCGTATGCCAAGGTCAAATAAATGAATTCGTCTATAAACATCATCCAACGTCTTCCCCATCGATTCTTCAGCTGTGTAGAGCGCTATTCATCAATATCAACACGAGAATGTGTGTGTGTGTGTGTGTGTGTGTGTGTGTGTGTGTGTGTGTGTGAGTGTGTGTGTGAGTGTGTGTGTGTGTGTGAGTGTGTGTGTGTGTATGCGGAGGTGTGTAACTGTGTCTATGGCCATCTGTTCTTCAAACCGAATATATATATACATATATATATATATATATACACGATGTGCATCATCTATATTCGTAGCAATATGATTGAATATATTATGGTTACTGTATCTTCTTATTTGTATATAAAGTACTTTACTCAAACATACAGATATATATATTTGCAAGCATCTATATCTACATATATAATATATATATATACATGCAATGTATTTATATATTAGTTTTCTAACTAACAATAAGTATTACGTGGGTAGGATGATGGGTGAATCCCTTTGTCACTTATTATAGTATCCAGACATCGGGATGTTTATTGTTGTAAATGGTCGACTCATTTCCATTGTGATTAATCAACTGATGGCGATGTTGGGTTAATTACGTCTGTCTTCCTTCTCACAGCAGGATGTCATTCTTAACGGTCCGCCTTATCTGTCTCTCAGTCTCTCTTTATATCTGTCTGTGTCTCTCTGTCTTTGTCTCTGTGTCTGTGTCTCTGTCTCTGTCTCGGTCCAAGCTTCGCACTCTCTCTTTTAATCTCATTCGCATTCTTTCAATATCACTCTATCAGGCTCTCCGAATGTTTGTCTCTTTGTTTCTATCTCTGTGTATGTGTCTACATCTGTCTGCCTGTCTGCCTGCCTCTCTGTCTGTCTGTCTGTCTGTCTGTCTGTCTCTTTCTCTCTCTCTCTCTCTCTCTCTCTCTCTCTCTCTCTCTCTCTCTCTCTCTCTCTCTCTCTCTCTCTCTCTCTCTCTGGGCCAACGTGTTCACACAAGGAAAATACCCGCCTCAGTGATTTCCGAATTACCCGTTTCGGGGTAAAATTAATCAGAACAACCCGTTGAGTAACTTCCAAAAATACCGACCGAACGTAATCGGAATCTTGTATCTCATTGTATTTATATATTTCTATAGCGCCTCTCCCAGTACACGCAACCAGGAAACATCGACCCTGGTCGCTTTCTATGAATTGTCCAAGTGAGATATTTTACCACTGCTCCCTCTTTGAACGAGCGTCACGTAGTAAAAGTTATACGTGTGTGTGGGTGACGGTTGTATTAGCTCGAGATTCGGCTATTGGCCATTGTTGACCTGCGCCATAATAGCAGTTTGGTAGTTTAAGTTTAACGATAAGATTGTACCAATCAAGAGCTCTGTCAAGGGGTGACTCGTGACTTAAACGCCCCATCGAGTGAAATCGTAAAATCTTAGCCTTGAGGATGGTTTGTGTCGGTGATATAGAGTGCCGAGCTCTTGTGAGGGCTTTGAGCATCCGGCTGGAATATATCGACCAATGGTATAATGGAGGCACTGAGCGCAATGAAGTGAAGGGTGGTTGCCTATCTGATCAAGGCGATATCATCGATCGGAGTTAATCGACAGCCGTGCTTTCTCTGTCTGTGTCTGTGTCTCTGTCACTGTCTCTCTGTTTCTGTCTCAGTGGCTGTCTGTCTGTCTGTCTCTGTACGTTTGTGTTCCCTCGCATTCGCTGTGTTTGTCGAATTCTCCCTCTCTGCCTTGCCTATGTGCCTCATTGTGTCACTTTCTATCCACTTCTCTCTGTCTCTCTCTCTCTCTCTTTCTCTCTCTCTCTGTATTTCTGTTTCTCTCTTTCACGCTGTCCGTTGCTCTCTTTATCTCTGTCTGTCTGTCTCTCTCGCTCTGAGTATATGCGCACGTACGTGTCTCTTTCGCTCCCTTCCGCGTTCAACACACTCACAGAGAAACCCAAAGAGTGCACTCAGCACGTCCTCATGAATATTCATTTGGCACGGGCCAATGACATACCGTTGCTAGGCAACGAATAACGTAACATTGGACGATGATTGACGGGCGAATCTGTACAGTGGTGACATGTGAGCTCTTAATCAGGTTCGAGCTGTAACTACGTCACGGTTGAATGACAACTTATAAAGGAACCATACTACAAAGTCACACTCCCCGACAGACAGACAGACGGACAGACTAACGGAATAGAGAGAGTGAGAGAGACACAGGGAGAGACACACAGACAGAGACAAAGACGGAGAAACAGACGGTAAAACAGAGGACAGTCGGACAGACAGATGGCCAATCAGACAGGATAGGGAGCGAGAGAGAGAGAGACATACATGCATTCAAACAGACAGATAGAGAGACAGAGAGATATTCAAAGAGTCAGAGAGATAGGGACACAGAATGATGAGCAGACAGACGGAGAGGCTGAGATATAAATGGACAGACAGAGACAGACAGACAGAGACAGACAGACAGAGACAGACAGACAGAGACAGACAGACAGAGACAGACAGACAGAGACAGACAGACAGAGACAGACAGACAGAGACAGACAGACAGAGACAGACAGACAGAGACAGACAGACAGAGACAGACAGACAGAGACAGACAGACAGAGACAGACAGACAGAGACAGACAGACAGAGACAGACAGACAGAGACAGACAGACAGAGACAGACAGACAGAGACAGACAGACAGAGACAGACAGACAGAGACAGACAGACAGACAGAGAGAGAAAGGGAGGGAGGGAGGGAGGGAGGGAGGGAGGGAGGGAGGGAGGGAGGGAGGGAGAAAGAGACAGACATACAGATCGGCAAACAGAGAGACACAAAGGCAGACTGACACCTGAACAGACATAGAGACAGACAGATGAACAAGGAGGCAACCAAACAGACAGCCACAATGTCCAACCAATACGTAAACAGAATTTGCGGTCGTCGTTAATTCTTTGATTTCCTCCATTCATCGTCTGTCCTTATAACTCGTCGGGATGCGTGACGCAGCTTATTGCTGATGTTGATGCTGCTGCTACTGTTGGTGATGCTTACGCGGAGGAGGAAGGGTAGGAGGGGGAGGAGGAGGAGGAGAATGGTGTGATGGGATGGGGAGTCCGTTACCATGCCAACGCAGACAAACGAACGATAGACGCATGCGCGATTGAATAAAAACCGACGATCACCTATTGAGAGCGGTCTGTCTGTATGTCCGTCTCTCTGTTTTGTCTGTCTGCCTGTCTGTCTGTCTGTATACCTGCATATATTTGTCCTCCTTCTATCAGTCTGTCTACGTGTCTGTCCTAAGTATATGTATGTATGTCTGCGTCTTTTCTGTCTGCCTGTGTGACTGTGTCCGCTTAGATGCCTCTTGTCGGCTAGATAGATAGATAGATAGATAGATAGATAGATAGATAGATAGATAGATAGATAGATAGATAGATAGATTGATTGATTGATTGATTGATTGATTGATTGATTGATTGATTGATGAATTGATGGGTAGATGGACAGATGGACAGATGGAGAGAGACAGACAGACAGAGAGTCAGAGAGAGACAGAGAGAGGACAGAGCGAGAGACAGAGAGAGAGAGAGAGACAGGCGAACACAAAGACACAAACAGAGACAGAGAGCGCAAATGCACACCAAGATGCATATGCAGTACATAGTAGACATGGGTTGCTCTTGGACATAATGGAAGCACCTGATGCGTTGCATGAAACCAATTTTTGAAGCGTCAATACTTGATACAAAAACATTGTAACGGAACTGTCCTAACCTTTGAACTGCATAAAAATGGTGAACTCAAATAATAATTATAGTATTAATGATGATAATAGTTAGAATAATAATAATAATAATAATAATAATAATAATAATAATAATAATAATAATAATAACAAGATGAAGAAGAAAAAGAAGAAGAATATCGATTGATATTGTACGCTAGCATACATTTGCTGTTAAATGACATTTGCAGCTATTATATCTCATCAGTATGAAAAAACAATTTCACAGTGAACGACATGATCACCACTTATGGGCCCACTCACACACGCTGAGTCAATAGGTTACAGTTGGTATGTAAGTTGTGGCTATTGTTTTTGCTGCTGCTGTTGTTGTTGTCGCTGTTGTTCCTGTAGAGCGAAAAGAACATTCGGGTCAGAGCAACATGTCAGATATTCGATAGAAAGAAACTGCATGGATATCGTTGAAATCTGTTTTCGACAAAGATTATGGGCGGAGAGAGAAACAGGCAGACAGAGGCTAAGAAAGACAGAGACAAACACCCCACCCGCCCACCTCCACACATACACATATATGCATACACACATATATATACATATATATATAGAGAGAGAGACAGAGAGACAGAGAGACAGAGAGAGGATAGTAATTTAATCTCATGAGTTCTGCATCAAACGTTTATTGATTCCGTAACCCTCTATTTATAGATGGCACAGTGCAGGGATCACAATGACAGCTTGTACTTAGTGAATAAACGAATATTGAATGAACTTGGACTGACATTTAAGGTAGAAAAGGATCTGACAAATTAATGACCGAAGACAATGGTGAGCATCTATTCTTGGCCATCGCCGACGAATGGTTGGCGTCATTAACTGATGATGACGATGATGACGACGACATCAGGTATCGAGCTAATCAAGGAAACAACTTGTTGTGGTTATGGTTATGGCGAAGATTAGCCCGCTAAGTAAGAAAAATGTTGGATAAACATCTTAAAAGATAGGCAAGTCGTAGCTCGAAAATGTCATGACGTTTAATCGCTCAAACAGAACGTAAAGATACTGTTAGAGAGTTCTATAAATCCATCAACCCAAAATATCGTACACAAAGAATTGCTCTAATTTCCGACTCCTTTCGTTAAATTAATTCCGCCTCAGAGGCGGGTCATTCGGTCAGTGTCGTTGCCCTGGTCGAAGCAATCCTAGTCAACACAAAAATGGCGGCCCATACGTCATTCGTTCGCGTTTTAAAGCGAATTCCAATGACGTGGTATAATAAACGCAGGCGTTGCCAGGCGATGTTGAAAACGACACGCGAAAAGCGACCTAGCATAACGGACAGAAGCGAGAAGCAAGTTCGTCAGAGATCGATTCGAATTGTGAGAATTGAAAGACTTAAATTAGCGCCCTAACACAACGCGACATAAAAGATGTTTTGAATGGTTTTGAAGACATGCAATTTATTTTCAACAATTATTTATCACGCACGATGACGTTCCACGTATCCGAGAACTGTGGATGAATTTCCATTTGGTTATATCCCTAACGGTTACCCCGTCTTGTATCGTGTTGACAGGGCCTCCTTCCACGGGCATTTAATGCATACAGAAGTTGATGATATTCAAGGGCTGCGAACCGTATAGCCACCGTGTACTGTACCAGCGAGTGTGCATTTTACGCATGCGTAAAGCAGTGAATATTAATTGCGCCGCGGGACAGCGTGACCGCATTGATTCAAAACGGAAGACGCGTTGGTATGTGAACGGGAATACTAGGTCGTTTGGGCAAATTTGTCACAGAAGTCATTGTTGTTGAAAATTTAAAAAAACCGCCGGAGAGAGAGAGAGAAAGAGAGAGACAGAGAGAGACAGAGAGAGACAGAGAGAGACAGAGAGAGACAGAGAGAGACAGAGAGAGACAGAGAGAGACAGAGAGAGACAGAGAGAGACAGAGAGAGACAGAGAGAGACAGAGAGAGACAGAGAGAGAGACAGAGAAAGACTGACAGACTGACAGACAGATATAGAGATAAACAGACTGCCAGAGCGATTCAATGTCTCTTACCAATACACTGAAGTCTTACTCGTACTTGTGGAGTGACCTTTGAATATCTTCGAGGTATCTCCGAATAGATGTGCAAATCTGGGACAAGTTGCACCCTTATTAGAATCACCCACCAAAAATAAACCCTTTGAAATCATTTGCGAAACCCAGCCTGTTTACTACCACAATCCACGAAAGAGGGCGGACTAATGATTGATTATGTTGCAGTACAAACGGCCTTTCAAGACTGCCGATGTTTGTGCCACGTTAGAAAAGAAATTGGTCTTCCATTGTTCCTTTGAAAATAGTATGGGATTCAGAGCCAGGGATGCAGTCAATAGATTGCACGGTAAACGCTGCGCGTAGGCTTTTATTTCGCGTGTCTGCGATCCGAATTGCACCCATGTAACCTACCACGCAAGCAGTAAATTTATCTTTGTTGCTATCCTCATATTCGGTACTATTCAAGCATTCTGTAATCATTTATCCTTGGTTTGGGAAAACTGGTCGAATAAATGGGGTAGGCCTATGGGGAGTGCAGGTCGGGAAGCAATAGCCGTATCCACTATCTCCTCCTGTTTAAAATACTCTTGTTTCGTTTTCCCTCGCTTCGCTTCATCTATTCTCATCTGTTTTCCGCATCTTCCATGCCCTTTCGTTTCCTCTACGCATTGATCTCGTGACGCAACGTCAGTGCCCAGTGACAGCATTGACGTAAACAAGAGGGGGACGCTTGACAACCCACACTAGAGACACATTGAGTAAATTCGGAGGCATAATCGTATTGCTTTTCCGGAGCTGTTTCGTCAAACAATCGCACAGTGCTGTATTATAAAACTGTCTTCAACAGAAGTCATCAAGACAATCATTCTTATCGATAACATTTTTCATAAGAAGCAGAGCTTTGCATATCAATCGCCTGACAGTTATTTGATGCATAATGAGTTTAATTGAACTTTCGGTCATTGTTATGCGTATTCTTACAATAATTTCAATTATATTTAAAACGGTCAATTAAGGCGTTATTAGTCTGTATTTTTGTTTGCTGGCTTTACGAAGAATTAAATTTGCTGTTATAATAATAATAATAATAATAATAATAATAATAATAATAATAATAATAATAATAAAACTATTACCGCACACTGGTAATTATGTTAATAATTAAAAAATAATAAAAGATAATAGTAATAACTCCATTACTTTTAGAGGCACCTTCACTCCCCACACTGGTGACGATGACCACGAACTCAAAGCTTAATCGCAGATAATATCGTATAGGGCCTATAGTTCTTAAGAGTCCAATGGATCTTATCCACCTCGGGCGAAATAATAATAAAAATATTAACAACTGTCTGCTTGCGATGATACTATTATCTTTCTTGCTTTTAAATGCCTTCTAATAGTATTATTACTAATATTATTGTTCAATAATTTGCTGAAACATCAATAACATGAACATCAAAATAAGAATACTTACAATTAACATGATTCTCATTGTTAGAGTTCTGACAAGAGAATAGGAAACTGAAATTAAATTCGCTACGATCATGTAGAAACACGAAGCTAGGCATTGAATTGAAAGACAAAATGGCGTCGCCCATAAACCGGTTTGTACTGATCTTTTCTTACTAGGTTGCGCAATAACCCTTCAGTTGCCAAGCAGCCTCTGCAGAACACATATAAATGAACTTCAAGCCTCTTTAGCTCCTTTTGTTCAGCGTTTCAAAACAATCCTGTTCACTTGTACTTCTGTTCAGTCAGGTACATGTACTGTTGACTAACTACTCTGTGGAGTATCGGCGGAAGATGTGCCCAGGCAAAGCAGTCATATAATTCTCCTCTTCTCCCGTCTTCTCGGATTCCATCCTACTCCCAGCATAGCTTGGACCGGTCTCACCCTGCAATTTGGCTTCAACATCGATTCTGAAATTCTGCAGGTAGCGATCAACACCTTGTTGAGCAGTACATTCATTTAACTTCTTAGATTAGACTGCAAATTTGCGATTCGAATTACAATTGTGTTATTACGTATTCATGAATAATTCTATACCATTCAATGTCATTTTAGGCCTATATGTTTTACGTAGGCAAATAGCCGTGTTTCATATTTTCACAGTCGCCCCTACGTAGGCCTGTATTACATATATACATATATATATTATATATATATATATGTTATGTGCCTATATATATATATTTGTTCTCCCTTAGATACATTTGTGAACTGAATAGATCAATAGGATCCCGTTTCATCCCGTTGTGCACACATTCTGTCGATCTAACTCGATTATTTTTTATTGTTCCTCTCCTCTTCATTCTTTATTTCTTCAATATTGCAGCAATCCCGAATACGATGAACAAATACAAGGAAAAGTCGACAAAGACTGAGAGGTGGAAAGAGAAACACGCAGAGAGACGGAGAAACAGAAAGCGACAGAACGAAAGGGACTGCATTTACGGCATCTAGGGTATCATTTGAAGAAGAAAAATGAAGAGAGTATCTGTGAACTAGAGAGAGAGAGAGAGAGAGAGACAGACAGACAGACAGACAGACGGAACACAAGGAGATTGAAAGCAATGAATAAGTAAGAAACGTGAAAGAAGAGTGGCGAAGAAATACATGTGCAATACACTACGACTGTATTTGATATGTTCATGCTTGGAGAGATATGAAGTGAGTCCAGGACCATAAGAGCTAGCCTGGATGAGCAACTGCTTGTTGAGTGCTTACAGACGTTCCTGCAAAGCGATCGCATTCATGGAGAATGCTCGAAACCGTACTCAATGCCTCATATGCAGGTCGTGCGCGCTGTCCATTGAGCTGACGGATAATGGATGCAAAGCAAACACGAGAGAGATAGAGACAGAGACAGAAATAGAAAAGAGATAATGAGACAGAGAGACAGACAGAGACAGAGATAAGAGACAGAAACAAGAGATAGAGACAAAAACAGAAAGAGATAGTGAGAAAGAGAGAGACAGACAGGCACACAGACAGACACACAGAGAGAGAGAGAGTGAAACAGAAAGAGAAGGGGGAAAAGAGAGAAACAGTGCAAATACAATCATTGTAACTTTTAGAGAAAAATATGAACAGAGAAGGCAGAGAAACAGACAGACAGACCGATATATTACCCTAGTGATTGGACTGTTCTGTCTCAGCCTACCCTACCGTAGGTGCAAGCGTCATTCACAGCCCTTGCATGATCACAAGGGTCTTCTGGGAGTTTGTCAAAGCTATTTAATTTTACTAGCAGAGTATCAATAAGATCGCATGTAGCAATCCATTATTGCATCCATTTAATTCCGAAGTAGTAACTTTTATTCAATAATAGTTGACATTCTCGCATCTAGTAAAAAGCTAGTGCCAGAATAGCTCAAGCGCAAATGACGTCATTACATGTTATTAAATCACATAAAAAGCACAGTGTCAAATATAATCCATATCTAAAATGTGATTCATTGTTCAATAATCAAACTGACTAAGCAATGTTTACATATCACAACTTTGAAGGAAGACCCAATCGTAAGATCAAGAAGATGCCTGAAAAGAATGATTTATTTTCCTTAATGCTTGTACACTATTACACCAAATTGCGGTTGGTTTAATAAAGAATAAACTAATTTACTTACTAGGCAACTGCGTCGTATCATTTTGCTTCTCTTTGTCGTTTTTACGGTCATTTAAAACTAGAGAAACCAGAAACATCCGAGAAACGACTGCCAAGTCCGATAAGTTTTTGGTTAATGGTTTATGCTATTCCATCGAAAATGACAGTATTGCAAAACTTGCTGTCACAGGAGAAAATTCCACAATATAATATTGATTTTGTGCTATTCAAATGAAGTACTATGAATTCATCCGTACAAACTGCAATTCAACCACTACCAGTGGTGTCATGTCACGTCGTAAACCGTATCGCAGCGTATTAAGAGGCGTTTGTTAAAAATGAAGATGCATAGCGTAATGGGCGCCATGCGTGGCTTCCGATGGTTAAATTCGACTTCCAATATAACTCGTCATCATTCGCTCATACTGTTCTTGTAATCATTCTGCGGTTTGTCAGTTTGAAATTAAACGAAGTTTATTATTATTACTATCATTAATATCAATAATATTATTATTTTATTGCCCCGAGTACATAGGATCCCTCAGGGACTAGGAACACTATTTAATAAAGATATAAAAACGTCTTTATTATTATTATTATTGTTATTATTATTATTATTATTATTATCACGAAACTATTATTATTATTATTATTATTATTGTGAGTTGATTTTATCTATTTAATGGTGATAAATTTAATTTATTGTTATTATTATTATTATTATTACTATTACTATTATTACTATTATTATTATTATTATTATTATTATTATTAATATTATATTATGCTGTTATCGCCCATGTGGGCGAGCTAAGTGAGTGGTGGCAATGTCCCGAAGAGGCAGGCGGCGTTCCCACGCTGAAGAACAACCGAGATACGTTGGAACAGAAATGACGTCTCCATTAGATCGTGGGTTGCAGCACTCGTTCTACTACCCAACTCTGAGATGAACTGCAGTCCTTCACTGCTCCAAGCGCCGCCGGATTCCAAGGAGAGGGCTACGAAGTCGTGGGTGTTGGTTATGGTGGAATACTTGGCCCTCTTCGTCTTAGCTGCGCGTTCGGCTGCTTCGCCAGCTCTGATAGATGTGTCGGCAAGATGTGACTTGGCGTAGGTGTCGGGCACTGTCACATCCCATGCCAGACATCGACCACGTGTCCAAGGGATGAACGTGACGCCGTCCGGTCGCTTTCCATCTTCTCTCAGCAAGCCGAGAGGTTCCTTTTGCGCTGGAATCTTCGCTCTGCCAAGAGCTCTCCAGATGACGTCGTTCAACATGTTATGTCGTTGATGTATTCCGCTGCCTCTTCTACAAATTAGTCTATGGAGCCCTTTTGCGTCGACGCTCTCTTGACATTGGTGACACAAATGTGGCTCGCAGAGCGTCGTTCCCAGCCTCAACCCGGCTGCCAGTCGTACATCCTCGTTTGAGAGGCGCAGGCCTAGGGCAGTCACAGGGGGCGCTAGCATCCAGTCTCCAGAATGAGGTGCTCGTGAGGCCAGGAGGCGAGCACGGTCACATGGATTGTCATTGGACTCCAGCAGACTTTTCCATGCCTTGTCTGTGAATCGGAGGTCCCATTCTTTCTGGCGATGACTCGCTGATCCTGTTGGTTATTGTTATTATTATTATTATTATTATTATTATTGTTATTATTATTATTATTATTATTATTATTACTATAATCCTTTTTATTACTATTATTACTATTATTATTATTAATATTATTATTATTATTACTACTATTATTATTATTATTATTATTATTATTATTATTATTATTATTATCTCAGCATGGCGAGCCCAAATAAAGTTCATTTTCGCATCACAGGAAGCTGGTCTTATTGTTCGTTTGATTCAGTCCTTTCTGGGCTTCGCTCCACATGTCGGCCAGGGATTGCTGACCCCACGGTGAGTACACGGTCGATTTAAGCGACTCATTGGAAGGCAGGAAAGACGACGGCTGAGATGTCACGGATGACGTTTCTGACGGAATCAACTGTGTCCTCATTGGTACTATTGGCGATGGTGCTGACATCAATGAATCAGGTGGTTCGAAATGGGTCATCAGCGGCACTTTCGACGGCACCAGTGGCTGGGTCTCTGACGGCGGAAAATGAAACACAGACGGCACCTTGGACGTCGTCGAAGATAGGGTTTCCGAAGGCATTCTTGACGACTGTTTCGTGGGATTCAGTGCCACCGATTTTGGAGATGCCATCGCCACCGGTCTCGAAGATAACATTGCTACCGGTCTTGGAGATGCTATTGTTACTGGTTTTGGAGATGCTATTGCTACCGATCTTGGAGATGCTATTGCTGCCGGTCTTGGAGATACCATTGCCGCCGGTCTCGAAGGTGCCATTTGAGGCGGAGACGGCATCAGCGGTGGTGGAGAGTAGGCTGGAGGTGGTGGTTCAGACTGTGCAAGTACATGGGGTGCCAGACCTGATTGCTCAGTCACCGATAGATCTTTAAATTGTTTCTGTGGTACCACAATAGGTTCATCCGCAAAGGATACCGATCGAATCACCGATCTCGAGATCATTGGACCTTCCCGGCTGATTCTCGGGGCTTCTACAGGTGCGACCACCTGCACCATCGAAGACGTCGTCGACGCCTCGCTAGAGTGCGGGGGCACTACAGTGGTCAATTCCTGACGTCGACGATCGGAATTCATGCGTGACGCGGGAGCACCGGTCCGAGAAGTTTCCGGCTCATCGTCGTCCGCGATCATCGATGCGGATAGGGATAGCGATAGCGCGATTGATGGTGAAGGAGCAGCCACGTAGTCATGCTCCTCTGAGGGTGTTGCCTTAACGGAAGATGTTGCACAGACTCGCTGAGTTGGCATCGTAAGTGTTGGCTCTGAGCCGCGCGTCGACTGAGCCTCAGTGGTTGTAGGCTCTGGCCGTTGCTGGACGTCGTCGTAGGGCTCAGGCGAGCTCGGTCGGTAGGACTTGGTGATGTCACCGTCGAAGAGTGAGAATTCCTCCAGGTTGAGGTCGTTCGGAAGAAACTGCGAGTAGTTGGTGGCGTAGAAGAGTTGACCGGGACTGGAGGACGTCTTTCTAGGTCCGACGGGGTACATGGTCGCGAGGTCTGAGCTTTTCCAGGATTGGGCGAGAGTCGTGGAACTCTCAAAACATTCGGGGCCTACAAACTTAGGACGGATGCTTAATGGGTCTCTGGACAAAGTTACCTCCAAACCGGCGGTGGTTCTGTCTCCCGAGTTCTTGCGAATTGCTTCAGTTTTCACTGGATTGTCAGCTACACGCACCTTCGTCCTATCTTCACTGGTCGGAGGAGAACCTGCTGTCCCTTCACTGGCATCCAATGTACTGGAACTCTCAGCATTTGTTGACCTTTCCATCTCTTGTGAGCCATTCTTTCTGAGGTTCTGACAGGAGAAACTGTCACGCATTCGTGGCGTTGACTGCGCATCATAGCTGGCAATTTCTTTACTCAGAGAAGGCAGAATATCGTTGTCTGATTTTAGTTTAACGTTCACCACTCCGCCACCTGCCTCTCCGGCAACGACTTTCAATTTTCTTGTGTCGCTTTCCGCTGCCTTCTGCCGTCCCGATGAACCCATGGCGCCTCTAACTGCTCTCCGAGACACACCGTTCACGCGATCACCAGCCGTGACCTGTTGGGTCACACACGAGGAACCATAAGTTCCAATCATGTCGTCGGTATGTCGAAGATCGAAGATGAGAGCCCGAGCCCGTTTCGTCATTAACGGCCGCAATCGAGTTCTTCTTCTGCTCTTCACGTCCTTCCTCTCTCCATCGTCAGTCTCAACCGGGACTACTATCCGTCTCTCTATCGGTCGCAGCTTTTGTCGCAGATGTGAGTATGCCAGCTGATTCGTCTCCCTTGGCTTTGATGGGCGTTTGGGGTACGCGATATCGTGCGTATGACCACCCACTGGAATCAGGGTGTCGCCGCCACCGCTAATCGATGGAAACCCTTCCTCTTGACCACCATCGCCAGCTCTGTACCTCTGTACCACCCGACCTCCGACGCAGACGTGACCGGAAGATGCGAACTCGTTCTGGAGCTCGTTGATTTCCTTATCGCACGAGCTGTGGCGGACTTTTCCGGGGCCGCCGATCGTGTCCGTTGAAGAGTTGCTGTCGCACTCCGAGGGACTGGCCTCTCCCGAAGCCCGACGAACAAGTAGACCTCTGATGGGGCCTCTAGATTGAAATTCCGTTAGGTCGTTGCCCTCCTGCCACGCTCTAGGAGTTTTGGGCGAGCTCTTGCTGATCCAGTCAGGCGGAACCGCGAGCTTCGTCTCCTTGCGCGTCATCATCAAGAGCGGTGTGCCGTTTGCGGTTGGTCGATTCTGTCCCAGAACGTTGCGCAGGTCTACCAGGTCGGCGTTGTCATCAGAACTGTCTCCGTCGTCCAGATCGAGAACCTCAAGGTCAAGGTCTAGGTCGTCGCCATCCAAAGACGTGAATTTCGGTCTTCTGCGTTGACTCTTCCAAGCGGAAGTGGGTCTGGACAGTCTCCCGTCCAGACTGTGACCAAACACTGAGCCATCCGTTCCGCCGTCGTTGTTGTTGGCGACATCTTCCACCGTGGTATTCATCCCGACACCCTCAGAAGTCGCCCAGCGCTTCTGGAAAATAATTATTAGTACCCGAACGAACTCCTCCGTACTATCATGAATCGTAATCGTAATCCAAACATCTCTAAAGCGCCACTCTAAATATAAGCACAGGGTACTGCATCATGTCAGATTGGCTGTCGAGAGCAACTCAGTTGAGATCCGAGTCCAGTTATCAGAAGGGCCAGCGGGATGATGTTGAACAACTGCTGATGCAACTTACGCTGAGGACGAGAAGACTTGGAAGACGGAGGGTCGGATGAATTAGGACAGGAATTCTGACCTTTTTATTATATCTTCTAATAGCAAACCTGGTCTCTTTCTACAACGATTCAACGATCTTTCCGCTTCAGTTTTCGACTCAACCACAATCAGCAAAACAGACGATGCTAGTATTACAGCCATCTTGTAGTCTACAAACGAACATTTTGCTTCACGCGTTGAGTAGCACGACTGAACTCTCTCTCTATCGGTAAGAATTAGACCAATCTCTTCTACCGGTGAACCTCTAGTAAAAAATCCCATTCGGTCTTCACTAAAAGCGACCAATCCATACTGTAAATGAGACCACTTACAATCGTCAGTCCAACCATATTAGCAGCAATAGCAGCAGTAGTAACTAACTACTCCACTTGATTCTGTTTTGACGTCGTCGTCGTCATATCAATAAGCAGTCGTCAGCAGAAGCCAGCCAACATTCTTCACTTCCACGACGCGTATCGAGCTCGCGCAAATTCTCCTCTATTTATTACTCGCGCGGCGATCCTCCAGCTTCGCAGCCTCATAGAGAATCCCGGGCGCTCTCTCGAATAAACTCAGCGATTTGTCCGTTTTCCTTTCACATATTATATCCATAATCACCCAATGAAAGACTCCTACCTTCGTCAGTGGAGTATTACGTGAAGGAAGTCGTCTACCGGTGGGCGTTTGTTTGGTGGCCAGTCACGCAGCCTCGGCGGTCCTGGCCCGGTCAGGCCAGGCCCACAGGAGTCGATATCGGCCCGTGAAGGAGGACCGGTCGATACGTCGACCAGAATGCCATGAGACAATCGAGGGAGGGGTGCGTAGTCCTTGGCAATGGGTTGGTAGTAGCAGGAAAGGATAGGGTTGCTGTGGAGTACGTGACTGTGTTTATGTGTTTTTGTGTGTTTGTTTGGTTCTCTGCTTGTGTTTTTCTGTGCCGTTCTATTTATTTTTACTTCTGTTGCTCCATTTATCTCTTACCCTGTCTAGCTGTCTGCCTGTCTGTCTGTCTCTCTCTCGCTCTCTATACGTATATATATATATATAACTCTGTTTCTCTGTCTGTCTGTCTCTGTGATCTCTGTCTCTGTTGTCTCTGTCTCTATCTTTATCTCTGTCTCTGTCCCTGTCTGTCTCTGTCTGTCTGTCTGTCTGTCTGTCTGTCTGTCTGTCTGTCTGTCTCTCTCTCTCTCTCTCTAGGCATATTTCAATGTCTGTACTTTTCATCTCTGTCGCTGGCTCTCTGTGTGTTAGTTTCAGTTTGTAAGTATTTCTCTGTTTCGGAATCTCTCTGTCCCGGCTTATGTTCTTATCCCTATCTGCCTGTCTCTTTCTCTCTGTCTGTCTGTCTGTCTGTCTGTCTCTTTCTCTCTGTCTGTCTGTCTGTCTGTCTCTTTCTCTCTCCCTCTTCCATATTAAGGTGTATATATAAATATTTCCATGTTGTAATGACTGAATTAATGAACAAACAAATGAATGAACATATTGTACAATCAATTAAGCACCCGGCAGCCCCAACGAAGCGCAGGATTGAAGCAAATTCACCGCCAAAAAGCGACAGCAATTAGCAAAATGCAGTTCAACACAACTTCCGCCGTCAATAACAATTACGCACCAACAGCAAATCGATATAAAGCTGAGGTTGCAACATTTGGTTAAAAAATATTAATATGTAAATCAACTTTATATAAAACTGATGTAGCCATAAATTGATAAAAGAAATATAGGCTGGTCTTACAACATGACAAAATATATAATTATATGAAATAAATATTCAACAAATAATACAAATTAATGTTTAACGTTGCAAATATATGCCCACTGCAAAATGTAAATCAAATTGATATGTGATTGATCTAACAACATGTTGATTTAAAAAATATATTACTATCAAACTATAAATCAATTGATATAACATGCCTTCCATGTCTGCATTGCTAAGTAACTGTGAAAATTTGCTGACATCAGCAATTAACTAAGAACCGGTCTGAATTCACTTAGAAGTACTTAATAAAATGAATGAAATAAATGAAATTACTGAAATAAATAATACAGAATTAAAAAAAATTATGACTGTGGTCATCGTCGCTGAAAGGAATGAACAAATGCGTTTCATCGATGTCGTTTTCTCCTTTCTCCTTCTCCTTATAAAATGGCCGGCGACGAAAGGAGAAAACGACATCGATGAAGCGTAGGCAATGTATATATTAGATCTCAATGAGCGTAGGAGAACAGCGCTCACTAGCGAGTGCTGCGTCAAGTAAGACGGGTTTTCCTGAGTCACAATACGACGAATAGATTTGGAGAAGAAGAGAAAGAATGCTGGCCGAGTGAGCCATTGGAGTTGCTGGTGGTGATATAATTATTGCCAACCCTGGCAGTGAGTGTAACGTAATCTACCAACCGTCTCTTTTTATCAATAGTCCTACCATAAATCTTGAGGGACGGTGGAACAAAAGGTTGCTGCCTTTGCCAGGACCTTTCATTATTCGAAACCGTTTACTGAGTTTTCTATGACGCAAATAACTGACTAATATTGATGGCATCATTTTGCGGTTCGCCATTAATTTTTACTGCTTTCAAAATTAGCTTATTTCGGGGCGCATGCGGGAACGATTAACGACGCGATTGGGTCATTTTACGGATGACTCGGATGAAATTTTGATACTTAGAACGCATGTCGAAATGTCACAGTTGCTCGGAATAGCTCATTGGAACACGACGGTCCTTTGTACAACATGGCGAATGAATAGATAGGCTTTATATCGACCGTACTAGCGACATCCGTCACTCACACTTACATGAGGCTGTAAGACAATATTAATTTCTAGAGGGATTTGCCTGTCAACAGACGTCGCTCTCACACGAACCTACGATCGACACACATTTTGATGACGTCACGAACAAAAGACATCTTATTGACGTCACCGCCGACCTGATATCGTTTTAAAACTCGATTTTGTGTTAATTCCTATTTGGTGACAAACATAAAACATTTACTCGCTGTCGACGAAATTATTTGTGTTGCGAGTTACAAGTGCTGATATGTCTAGATAAACAGAATGGCATTGTATGTCATTCTTAAATTGTTCCTGCTTGGATTATCGTTGTTTAATTATGTCAGCGCAGAAGAAACGTTGGAACTTATTCTAATCCTTCAATGGACGGGGCTAGACCCGATAGGACCCTATATAGCGGGCGCCTTTCCGCTGGCCATTGAGGACGTCTATAGCAGAAGAGAGTTTTCAAATCTCACTAGTCGGTACAACGTAACGTGGGAAGCCTACGACAGTGGTTGTCCCACCTGCGACAGCCTCAGTGTTACTCTGAAAACCGTCGTTAGAGAACAGTATCAAATGGCGACGAAATCACTCTTCATTTTCGGGGTGGCCTTCAACTGTGAATACGTTGCCATTGTGGCATCGTCCGTCGATATTACGTTTATATCGCCTCTCTGTTACGATACGACCCTGGAGGACACCGAAATTTATTCGACCTTTCAGAAGACGGTTGGTTCGGGGTCATACTGGGCAGCGTGTCTGACACAGGCTGCTAAAAAATTCGGCTGGGACAAGATTGCCGTTATTACATCAGACGAATATACCCTAACGGGAACCTTCGATAATATTCGAATACAGTTGAGCGATATCAATGTGGAGGCATCTGAGATTCGCATAAACAGACTGGATATGGAAAATCTTCGCGTATATATCGGCGCGAATCGAGGTGAGGACATGCAGCAAAGTCATTATTACTTCTCCAGCGCGCTTTTCAAACGCCAGGTATAACATCAATCTATGGCCACAGTCACTTAATTAAGGGAAACCGCAAATTTCACAATCCATCCACTGGGTAAGCTCGGTCAAAACTCAGGTTTAGTTAGTGTAATTGCCTGAGACATTCTCTTCTTGAGGTACCTACGCACATTGCTTGTCCCCCAGAGACATCATCATTCTACTAAGTCTTCTGGTTTCTTGTTCCTTGCTAATCCTCGTGTTAGGATCAGTCCTGGTATGCGGGTTTTCTGTTGCTGTTGCTGACAGGATGATGCGCATCGGCCTCGCAGGGTCTTCCGTTGGATCTTCGGCTCTTGCCTTAGTACTCTCTACACTATTTTATTCCACTCTGAAATCTGTCTGAATTGCCTAGATTGGACCGGGAGCGCCACTGAGTATATTTCTTGAAGAGACGATTGATCGATCGATCGATCATTCGATCGATCGATTGATTGATTGATTGATAGTTGCTCTTTAATATATAATATGGATGTGTTTTCAGTTTTCGTCCTGCTGGTGCGAGAGAGTGCAACGGTAATGGAAATCTTGCAGGTGGCTGACGAGTTGAAAGTTTTAGACGTTAAAGACTACACGTTCATTCTCGTTCAAATTCGCTACTGTTAGTTTCAAAAAATTCTTCTTGGTTTCGAGTTACTCTTAACCGATGCATTATATCATTTTGAAGCTCTTTTTATTTGTGAATGATTTATTCAAACCGATTTTAATGTGAAATCGTATAAAGTGTCACTATCAAAGTGCGCCGGCTAATTTTTTTTATGTCACCTTTGCTTTTTTGGTTTTTTGTCTTATCCCAGAGCTATGTGTGACCTCTTGGTCACGACAAATTTCACTTTCAATTACAGAAACGTATTAAAAGAATCAGTCATCATCATCATCATCATTGTCGTCTTCGTAATCATTATCATAATTATGGCTACAATAACAATAACGACAATAATAATAATAATAATAATAATAAAAATAATAATAGTAATAATAATAACAATAACAATAAGAACAAGAGTAATGATAACAGTGTTGATAATAATAGCAGGTACTTGACATAATTTACAGGATGATTTTGACTTTTCATCATCTTTCGTTGGTAAAATTTTCACCAATCTCATAAATGGGGGTTCTTTCACTATATGCCATCTTCAGATTAGGGCTGTGAACGATTAATTTATTTTAATAAACATTTTTTGAACAATTAGCTATTAATTTATAGTAAATGTCGATTAAATCACAAAAATGTGTACATTTGTCAAACAAATTAATAACATTTCAATTAAAATTCTCAGTTACTGAATTTAGTTACATACAGAAAATAGTATAGGCGATTTTCTTGCTCATACTGAAGTGTTAGATCCATGGTATGTAAAAGATTTGTCGCAATGAACGCAATAAACGTTATCAGCTATTTAAATATTTCTGTTAGCCAATAATTTAAATTCAAAATGTTCATGTAATCGACCTGATACGCATGAGACGTGTTTATATTCAACATCTCGATTAATATCCACCGCCATATTGCAATGTAAACGGTTTACATTGAACATTTCTTTCAGACTTCCGGAACATGTTAGTCGTTAAAAAAAATTTCGTTTAAATAAATTAGCGATTAATCGATTAATTAGTCGTTAATTTCCGCAGCTCTACTTCAGATAGAAAGTACTTGGCCAGAAGGATTTTGAAAGATTTTACTTTTATTATCCTTAGATAGCAGATACGTGGCCAGATTTCCTGAGATTTTAGCCAAAACCAATGGCGTTTTTATCCTCACCGTTCAAGAATCGGATGGTTGGGAATGGGAAAGATTCCAAAAGCGAGTTGTTTCGGCCTTCGTATCAGATCAGCATTTTATAAATTACAGCGTAATCACGGATTACACACAAGTAAGTTTATAATGTTAATGCTTTCGCGCGTCGGTCGTTCTTAGACGTATGCAGAACATCGCAGACATTGTGAGCACATACATAGTTCGATAAAATTCATATCCAGAAGACATACAACCATACCAGCTGAATTTGGGACCAAGCCAGATACATGTATAATGAGGTAGATTTAGAGTGGTCCCTTGAAGAGGACCTTAGAGGTAGCCTCGGATGTGAAGTTTTAGTAGCGACTTCAAGTTCCTTGACCTCGGCATATGTTGGTGAGTGGCCAGCACTCCATCGACCCTGTTTTATTGTGAACCTATCAGTTAACTAATTATGTTTCTTACAAGTGCATCGTCTTGCAATTACCTGCATAACCTGATATTTTAATGGGTGTCCCTGCAAGCGGGACTTTTGGGGTTCTTCCCTTAGTGTCTTGCCAACTCCCCTGCGAGTTAAAATTTGATTAAACTGTCTTGTTTCTTGGTTTGTAATCACCAATAAAATTTCTTGTTCTGATGTATATGTGGTCATTGCAACCGCATAACCCACGATCAAGATAATATGATCAAGAGTATTAACAATAGACCACCGTTTCGTAACAGATAAACATACAGATCAATCAATCTATCACTTTATATGAAAACCAATAATAACAATCGACATTACGGTCACTCGAGAAAGCATTGCTATGCATCCGTGAGTCAGATCAGGTGGAAGGAAAAGTACAGATGTCATGGTGGCATAGTTTCTTACAGCTCAATATCCAAGACAGAATAACATTTTCATACAGTTTGATAGTTCGGAGTTTTCTATCTTCAGACGTGCAGTGTAATGCTATTAACCAAACGCAATTATCAGTTCGACTGTGTTCCGGTCTTTGTACATATCAAACAATTGCGTGATCAAATCAATTATATGGGACTACAGATCAAAGTCATGAGATACGTGCGCGATCTAATTCCCACTATGCCACTTGTCTTGGCTGCGTTACCTTCCATACTCTGACAGTTTTGACTTCCAGGTCATTGGCCTGCACAGGTCCCTCTCCATGGAACGGACCCCTCCCATGACCTGTCCCTCCTCCATTCTCTAGGGTAGTGTGTCTTCATCTTTCCATCCCCTCAAATCTTGCATTTTTTCTCGAGGTCATTCGCACTGAGAAAGACCTCTATAAATGCATTATATACCTGTATAAACGCTTTTCAGAAAGGGGCATACGCTTGAATGAGCGCTCTATAGTAATGGCCAAATACGATACAATACATGCTCGCTAATGGTAATGTATATATAACTATATATATATATATACAATAATAATAATAATAGTAATAATAATGACCATTGTTTTATTGTCTTGAAGATCGTTCCCACGGCAAGCTACCTCTACGACACGGTGATCATGTGGGCGACTGCCGTCAACAAGGCCATGTCCTTTCCACGTGGCAACAAGAACCACAGCCTCAATGGAGCAGTGCTCATTCAGCAGATGAAGGATATTCAGTTTCAAGGTTCATCTGGATTGACAAACCAACACACACACACACACACACGCACACACACATGTACACACACACACACACAAAACCCACACACAAATATTTTAAGCAATAATGGACACTTGCTCTTTCCGCAATGATATCATACTATCAGTTAAATTCAACCGGAACTTCGAATTTGTCCGATTTGAGATCCACCACCTCAACCGTGAAATCCGCCACCCTACACCCGTCACCCAAATACGTGCATTGTTTCAAAAATCAACCATGCGTGCGCACCTTATTTTACACATCTTATCATTGTTCGAATAGCAAATAGTGAATGTATCGGTCATCGATTCGCCGCTTACGGGTTTAATTTTTAAATTAATGAATCTGTGTAAGTTCGGCACCTCTGGGTGAGAAATTCACCACTGCATATTCTAGTGATGTACACCACTGAATGTGTTTCATACAGGAATCGGTAGAACTCGACGAACGCATAGGTTTTTTGGAATCGATGACAATTTCACGTTGAGCGTTGTTCAGAATCAGCACTTTGTTCCGTTAGCAACTTTCATAGCCATAGACGGACAAGTCTCGGGTGACTTTACGGCTCTGGACACAAACAACGATATCGTCTGGGCTGGAAACTCGAACGTCTGGCCCTCAGGCAAACCGTCTTGTGGGTGGGGAGATCCAGACTGCAAATGTGAGTACAGTTTTCTCGAGTCACGCCTTGTTTTTGCGTCCGAATTGTCAGTATTGTCAGATAGCAGTAACTACACCACGTCCTCTTCTCTGATTCAATATACTTGCCCTCATGGTTCCTCGAACTAGAACAGCTATGGCTCAGTCTCGATCCTTTGCTTCAATTGGTCCCTCTCTGGTGGAATGTGCTTTCTCCTTCTGTTCGCTCTAAACAATCTATCTCAAAATCTACTTCTCGTGGGGGCTTGCGCACTGACAGCGCATCTGAACGGTTCACCAGATAGAGGCGCTTTATAAATACTTCATACGATATGTGTTGTTTGCTTGACTCTGCAGATCGTGATAAGATTCGGATGATATTCGTACTGTGCGCCGTGTTGCTCGTTTCGGCGTCGCTTCTAGCACTTGGATTCCTAGTTCTCTTCCGGTAAAAATACTCCGTATAAATTATGGCGTTTGACTGTAAAGTAAAGTAATATTTATTGTACAGCTGTATAGACATATACTTGATTATTTAAAGGTGCTTATTTGGAGGCAGTGTCGTCTATAAATGTCAAATATTCTCTGTGTGCTGTTCTGCTAACTGATGTCAAAATAATAATCTTTCGAAATGGCAATTTTGACATCATTATAGGCTAGCGCGGAGAATGAATGTGTTGGGGCGGAGAACCATCTTCCATGATTGCCCGAAGAGGGAGATTTGACGTTTTGACATAAGCTGGGGGTTTGTTAATCTGCGATATTGTATCGAACCGCAATGCGAGAATTTTATAAGTTGGTCTGAGTTAGAAGGTTTGTCCTCTCAGTCCAGGTGGGGTGGGAGGGGTTAGACGCCAGGGTGAGAAGGACTGTTTTGTTCTAAGCTGTTAAAACTAATGAATGGTCTCCGCGGTAAGGTAATTGGAGACCTACGATATTCAAGCGCCGCGAAAATTCGCCTGAGAGACCAGCACTAGGCCTGCTTTTACCTTGCTATGTCAACTAAAATAAATAAGTAAGTAGAGTCTTTAATTTGTTTGTTCTGTTTTGTTATTAGTATTTGTATTGTTATCATTATTTTTTATGCTCCGAGGCATCTAGCTAGGATCCCTCAGGGACTTGGAAATTGCTAGCTATTATGCAATTTGTCTGGAAATGACCCTACTCGTCGTTAGAGCCATTTCCATATCATTATTTTTTTAAATATTATTATTATTTTTAATTATTATTATTTTATTATTATTATTATTATTATTATTTTATTATTATTATTATTATTATTTTATTATTATTATTATTATTATTATTATTATTATACATATATGTTTCACATTATGCAGTTATCGCCCATGTGGGCGATCTAAGTGAGTGTTGGCAATGTCCCGAAGAGGCAGGCGGCGTTCCCACGCTGAAGAACAACCGAGATACGTTGGAACAGAAATGACGTCTCCATTGGATCGTGGGTTGCAGCACTCGTTCTACTACCCAACTCTGAGATGAACTGCAGTCCTTCACTGCTCAAAGCGCCTCCGGATCCCAAGGAGAGGGCTACGAAGTCGTGGGTGTTGGTTATGGTGGAATACTTGGTCCTCTCCGTCTTAGCTGCGCGTTCGGCTGCTTCGCGAGCTCTGACAGATGTGTCAACAAGATGGGACTTGGCGTAGGTGTCGGGCACTGTCACATCCCATGCCAGACATCGACCACGTGTCCAAGGGATGAACGTGACGCCGTCCGGTCGCTTTCCATCTTCTCTCAGCAAGCCGAGAGGTTCCTTTTGCGCTGGAATCTTCGCTCTGCCAAGAGCTCTCCAGATGACGTCGTTCAACATGTTATGTCGTTGATGTTTTCCGCTGCCTCTTCTACAAATTAGTCTATGGAGCCCTTTTGCGTCGACGCTCTCTTGACATTGGTGACACAAATGTGGCTCGCAGAGCGTCGTTCCTAGCCTCAACCCGGCTGCCAGTCGTACATCCTCGTTTGAGAGGCGCAGGCCTAGGGCAGTCACAGGGGGCGCTAGCATCCAGTCTCCAGAATGAGGTGCTCGTGAGGCCAGCAGGCGAACACGGTCGCATGGATTGTTATTGGAATCCAGCAGACCTTTCCATGCCTCGTCTGTGAATCGAAGGTCCCATTCTTTCTGGCGATGACTCGCTGCTCCTGTTGGTGGTTCTGCATCTGTCAGGGTCTTCCAAGCGTTGAGTGCTGAACTCGCAAGTTCATATGGTTCCTCAGCAGACTCTGTTGGTAGGCTGCATGCCTGGAGTTCGCTTGTATTAGCAGCAGAAGCCAGCAAGGCAGAAAGTGCCAGCGTAGATGCACAACGAACTCTCAGACCACCAGCTCTCACCGGCAAAGAAGCCTGGAGCCAACGGTCATTGTCAAGGTCCACATTTAAAATGGTTGACAGTCCTTCTCTCAACAGTTGATCAAACCGAGCCAAGCCCGGGCAATCAGCGCAGACGGCTGTGCGCAGACTGTACAAGAGCTTCGGTACACTTAGACTGTTTCTCAGCAGACCAGAGCGTCATGTGAATAAAGCAAGGACAATCTTCCGATTGCCCTCTCGAGGTCATTAGCCTTTGAATTAACGACCATGTTCACAGCTGGACCTGGAATCAGAGGTGCACCCAACAAGGTCATGTCCTCGAGGGCAATGCTCGTGAACTCTTGAAACGCAAGGTCATTGTTCGGCATTTGGGTGTTGTGACACACGATTTCGCATTTGCTGCGGTTCAGGAGCAATGCCAGATTCTTTGATTCCTGCTCAATTAATTGAACGTCGTCGGCCACTGTTTCCTTGTTACCTCCCAATGTCAGGTCATCCAGATATCCGATACGCAGATCCGATCGAAGCTTCATCAGAATCGGCTGCAGCACAAGACATAATTGCAGAGGTCCCAAAGGATCGCCTTTCTGCGTTCCTTCTTCAGATCGAATTATGTTTGAACCATAGCGCAACAGTGGACGGTTTGAATAGGCAGCGTGAGCAAAGTGGTAGAGCTCTGGGATCTCTCTAGCAACTGCCTCTAGAAGAGAATCTCTGCGCAGAGTGTTAAAGGCATTGGCGAAGTCGAGCTTCACTAGGACGCTGTCTTCAGGCATTGTGTTTATCCAACGACGTGTCGCATGGACAGCTGCCTCAGCGCCTTCTGGAATGCCTACCCCAAGCTGAATGGGGGCGAGCAGTTGAGACAGCCTTGTTACCGCATGCCAATTAGCGCACTTCGCCGCCAGACGACGCCATGCGTAGCCCACTGCGATCGGTCTTAAGCCTCCGTCCTTCTTGCTTAGGGCTAAAAAGTTTGCCCCATAGATGACCTCATTCACCTCTTCGGATAGACCTTCCTTTAGGAGCCAATGGACAAGGTCGGATAGATGTTGCCCGATGTTGTCATCTACTCCATAGGCCATCCTTTAAGTGTTGGGGAGTTATGTCATCTGGACCACCAACCGAACCCGCAGGGAAAGAGGAGATTGCCCTATCGACATCTTTTTTAGAATCTTGAAGTGGGATGAAGCGATCCAAACTGTCTGGATCACACGGTGTTCTCCTGTCCACTGGTGCAGGTGGGTGCTTTATTATTGTTTTTATTATTTATTATTGTTATTATTATTATTATTATTTTTATTTTTAATTGGTTCTAGAGTTATATTCTACAGCAATTTGCGATGAATTCTATTGTAGGTATCTGAAGCGTCGCGCTCACAAGTCAGATATTTCAATGTGGCTTGTTGACTGGAATAATATTCATCTGGCGCCAGATAGACCAGTACCACGTCGCTACACTGTCGCCTTGGGGCGCAAGTCGATTGTTTGTACATTATTATTTGTATCAATCAATCAATCAACCAACCAACCAATCATTCATTCATTCAATGAATCATTTAATAAAAATATCTATCAGATAAACAATCAGTCAATCCTAAATAAATTATACAAATTAATCAATTAAAAATCAATCAGTCAATCAATCAATGAACTTGATATAGCACCTCTTCAAGAAACCTACTCAGAGGTGCTCCCAGTCCAACCTCGGCCAAAGAAGACAGATTTCAGAGTAGAATAGAAATGGGATAGAGAGTTCTTAGGTAAGAGCCGAAGATCCAATGGGAGACCACTCCACGCAGTCTGGTCCTCAACCGAAAGACCTGCATCATAGAGGTCCGAGAAAACGCTCAAGAAGAAAAGCTGATCAAGTATGGGGTGACAAAAAAAGTTCGTTCACCGTTTTCAAACTTAAATATCTCGGTCAAAATTATTCGGATCTCTTATATAGTTTTAAGCCTATACAGGACACAGCTATATTATAACCCTAAAAATGTTAAGTCGAACGTGCGTTAAATGACATAACAGTGTACACCGCGGTGCATTCTCGACTCGTGACTGGATATGACGCAACCATTTCACACGCCGCTTAATTGAGTGGACTGCGGAAGACTGGTTTAATGCTTTGTTCACCGACGAATCACCGTTCAAGGTATTTTATGTACCAAATGCACAAAACGATACAGTTTTGGTTTCATAGGAGGAGAACAATCCGTAAGTTCAGTCCGTCAGTGATGATGTGGTGTGAGATGACGGCGGGATTATAAGCCTTTACTTTGTGCCAAATGGTACCAGGCTGAACTTGCAGTAGGCCTACTTCATCACATACATTATCGAACAATACGCGAAGCCAGCATTCGAGAGACAATGGCGGTGTTATGCAACGAAAGTTATTTGGTGACAAGGATCTCGGAGTATTTCAGCAGGATGGTGTGCGCTGTCATACATCAGCTGTGACGACGAAGTTGGTTTGACTACAAACTCACAAATTTTGTCACAAATGAAGCCAAAAGATTGGTTACCAAAACTCCAGATCTCTCATATTGGGAACTTGTGGAGTATCTAGTCTCTCAGCGTTTATCAAATCACTGCAAAACAAAATATTTGGCCAAGTAGACGATAACACAATATTTTTCCATAGGTCTTAGAAACAGATCCTGAGCCAAAGAACATATTAATCAGCTAAAACGTTGCCTCCAACGAGCGTGGGGATCGATAGAAGTTGGAACACTTCAGTCGCTGATCCCGTCTAGGCCGTATAAAGTCCGTGCTGTCATTAAGCAGAACGAAAATACTGTACAATAATAGCCTATGTCTGTAAGACCTAGGTAAAAATATTGTGCTATCGTCTACTTGGCCAAATATTTTGTTTTGCAGTGATTTTATAATGAAAAAACTATCGCATAGTAGTTTTTTCCGGAAAACCTCTTCAATTTTGTTAATTTATAATGGCAACCACAGACTGGATCACAGCCAAATTTTTACCAATATCTTTCATTTGAATTGCGTATGTACTGACAAAAATCAGAGAAAAATATGAAGCCCGTACTGAGACTACGCATTTTGAAAACGTTGAACGAACTTTTGTGTCACCCTATATAATTCCTCAGGCTCTTAAAATTGTTGTTATTGGTTATAAATAAATTTTTCGTGAAAAGTTGTACGTAAAACAATTCTTCGTAAACAATTGTTCGTAAAACAATTCTTCGTAACATAATTCTAACCCTAAACCTACCCATAGCCCATGCATGACCCTAGCCCCTAACTCTAACTGTTTTATAAAGAATTTTGCTTTGCAAGGAATTGCTTTACGAACAACTGTTTACGAAGAAAATTTCTGGCACCGTTGTTATTTTTATTATTATTTTTATTGCTATTATTATTAGGTTACCATTATTATTACTCGGACCCATTGTTGTCCGAGTCCGAGTAATACCGCTACTCGAACGAGCCGAGTTTCGGTTCATGTCTCGTGCATTTTCAGATAAGGGTCTTGCCAGGTTTGAGGCACACTCACCACATGATCCCTATGGAATGGTTGGAAGGAATTGAGACGAATTCTTTCTATGACTCGAATCATAGCAGCGCACAGATTTCCTTCTATCAACAGCCATTCATAGATGTCGGTACACTGGATGTAAGTAGGAATTTTTGCCTCCCTTCAACTAATATATACATGTACAAGTAACCTGCTGACGAAAAACGGCTCGTTGATCTACAATTTATAATGATCGTAGGTGATGATGGTGGTGGTGGTGATGATGATGATGATGATGATGATGATGATGATGATGATATGATATGATAAAATAGTAGCGAGCTATAAGTTTTATGATGTTACTACGTTAATAATCATGAAGGCTAGGCTATAACCTGGCTGAGTAGACCTATTTGTCAGTTTGAATTTATGAACGAATGTTAGGCTAAGATAACAATAATAATAATAATAATAACAATAAGTCTGTATCCATGTCCGTTGGTTAACGAATAAATAAATTTATAATAATAACAATATTATTATTTTTATTATTATTATTATTATTATTATAATAACTATTATTACTATTACTATGTCACATATAGTGTTATTCATCATTGGCATTGCCAACGGATCTGTCATCAGGCTATCTGGGTCGCCGCTTGTCAGTGGATTGTAATTATTATTATTATTATTGTTATTATTATTGTTATTATTATTGTTATTATTATTATTATTATTATTATTATTATTATTATTATTATTATTATTATTATTATTGATGTTTCAAGCTTGCGAGACTTTGCGCTGAACTCAACATTTGCAGAACACGAAGGTGGCGATCAAACGCTCACCATCGAAGAACATCCAACCGGATGACAAGAATCTCATTGACGACATAGAACAGGTTCTGCTTCCAATTTCTTTCAAACTTCTTTCATTGTTTTCTTTACATGCAGTTGAAGTTTAAAGTCAATGTACGCGAAATGATCGCTTTCTTAACTGCGCTGCGTAACAGCTAAGATTAGTGAAATGAAATTATTATTATCTTTATTATTATTATTATTATTATTATTATTATTATTATTATTATTATATTGTTATTATTATAATTATTATTATTATTATTTTTATTATTATTATTATTATTATATAAGAACTTAAGAAGCTGTCAGAGTGTCCAGAGGTAGCATACATATATTGGTCTATGATAGCCTACCTCAGGGACTAGAACATTATTTGAGAATAATAATAACAACATCATCATCATCATCATCATTATTATTATTATTATTATTATTATATTATGCTGTTATCGCCCATGTGGGCGAGCTAAGTGAGTGGTGGCAATGTCCCGAAGAAGCAGGCGGCCTTCCCACGCTGAAGAACAACCGAGATACGTTGGAACAGAAACGGCGTCTCCATTGGATCGAGGGTTGCAGCACTCGTTCGACTACCCAACTCTGAGATGAACTGCAGTCCCTCACTGCTCCAAGCGCCGCCGGATTTCCAAGGAGAGGGCTACGAAGTCGTGGGTGTTGGTTATGGTGGAATACTTGGCCCTCTTCGTCTTAGCTGCGCGTTCGGCTGCTTCGCCAGTTCTGATAGATGTGTCGGCAAGATGTGACTTGGCGTAGGTGTCGGGCACTGTCACATCCCATGCCAGACATCGACCACGTGTCCAAGGAATGAGCGTGACGCCGTCCGGTCGCTTTCCATCTTCTCTTACCAAGCCGAGAGGTTCCTTTTGCGCTGGAATCTTCGCTCTGCCAATATTATTTTTATTATTATTATTATTATCATTATTATTATCATTATTATTATCATTATTATTATTATCATTATATTGTTATTATTATTATTATTATATTACTATTATTAGTATTATCCTTCAGCGCGTTTGCAGGTTCAACAGTCCTCCTGCGCTTTTCCACAATACTGACACGCTGACTGAAGGTTCTTTTATTGTCGATCCCGGAGGGCTGTTGAACTTGCCTCTGAACGCTGCGGCGTTGAATCTTTGAGTGCAAAATGGAGAGACGTTGAAACAAGTGAACGGTCTCCATGGGATCTTCTGATACGGCGGTCATGCAGCGACCCAACTCCGTCAAGAACTCGCGTCCGGTGCGATTGGGCCCAGCGAATGGCGAATTAATCCTACATGGTAGAATAATGGCTGGGAATGCCAAGGGCATGAAGTCTTCCTCTTGCCCACGGTCTCTTTTCGTCGCTACCGATCAGACCCTGTGGCTCCTTCGAGGATAAAACGTCTGCTTCTTCTTCTTCTTCTTCTCCTCCTCCTCCTCCTTCTTCTTCTTCTTCTTCTTCATATTATTATTACTATTATTTCTATTATTGCTATTATTATTATTATTATTATTATTATTATTATTATTATTATTACTATTACTATTATTATTATTATTATTGTTAAAGGTTTTCGTCACCGTCGGGCTGAACAAAAGAGCCCCTGAATGCCACTGCTTTAAAACGTTGTGCACAAATAGATAGACGTTGAAAAAGATGAGTTGTTTCGCGTGGGTCTCCCGTTGCCTGTGTCAGACGGCGGCCCTGCTTTTATAAAAACACAATGCCGGTACGGTTTATGTGGCCCAGTGATTCGATGGCCACTGGCACAAAGTCATGCGTGGTGGGGAGGGATGAGTACTTGATGTACTTTCGTTCTGCAGCATGTTCTGCTGCTCCACCGGCTGTTGATGCTGTCAGATGTACATAAGAGGATGCGCATGTGTGAATGGCTGTTGCGCCCCATGCTAGGTGTCTGCCTCTCGTCCATGGGATTAATATGGCGCCATCTGGTCTCTTGCCATCGGTGCGGATCAATCCCGATGGTTCTCGGTATGTCCGCTTTCAATTATTTATTATTATTATTATTATTATTATTATTATTATTGCTATTATTATTATTATTATTTATTATTATTATTATTATAATATTTCATCAGGGTTTTCAATGTGAATTAATGGCGATGTCGTCCGGAGTATTGTCATTATTATTATTATTATTATTATTATTATTATTATTATTATTATTACATGAAATTGTTATAATTATTAAGAAATAAAATTACTATTATTGTTATTTTTTTGTTTCCTGAGGAATTTCGTTCCACCAAGTACTTAGGGATTACTATTAAAATAGTTGTCCGGAGGGTCAGACCTCGTCTTCACGGATCAAAAGAAAAGTGCCATTAAAAGCAACCAGATCGAAACGCTGGATGCAGATAGACAGACGCTGAAAAAGAAAAGCAGTTTCGCGCATGTTGCCACTTATTGTAATAATAATAATTATTATTATTATTTTATTATTATCATTATTATTATTTTACTATCATTATGTTATTACTCGTTGTTAATTACCAAGTAGTAACTTCAATTGCGCCGACATCTTTTCACAAGAATGTCCATCATTTAATTTGCATATAATTTATTTGAAAGCAGTGAAAGAATAGGTTAGAAAAGTTGAAATCCATGAATGTCTCTATCATCTTGCGCAACACGGCTAATGCCTTTCTTAGTGGAAGTATTTTGAAACTGCGGGAGAAAATTTGGCGGGACAATTCCTAGTTATCGGGGAGAAATTCCAGGAGGGAAATTTCCAGAGGGAGATTTGGTGGGGACGGGATTTCCTAGACTCGTGATCAGCGCTCGTGAATAAGCCCTGTGGTTTAGCGTTAGAGTAGCGCTTTTAAGAATATCTTTAATTTACGGTCATTGTCATTTTTTTATATTACTGTTACTGTTGTTTTTTTTTTAAATTATATTTATTATTAGTATGATTACTGTTAGATTTCTGAGGGATAACATGTACCTAGACCTGACAGGATGTCTAGGAGCCGAGTATGTGGATACTTAGCCCAAGTTCTCCATAAAATTCTTTTTATTTTTCTCCTTCTTATCATCATTTTTATTGTTATTATCATTAGGCCTAATACTATTATTATTATTATTATTATTATTATTGTTATTTAAATTATTATTATTACAATTATTGTTATCATTATTATCTTATATGACGTTTTCATCAGCTGTGTCTCTTGTAACAGATGAGGCACTTGCGTCACGAAAACATAAATGAATTTGTCGGAATCTGCCTACATCCAACCAACAGCTGCATTCTGATGATCTACGCCGTTAAGGGAAGCCTGATGGATGTGCTACAAGACGAAACGATCAACCTTGGCTGGGACTTCAAGCTTCCGCTGGCCTGTGATATTGCGAAGGTAGAAGAAAGCGGCTCATTATATTAACTGTAGACTCAATGGATCATTAGTTGGTAATGGCCTATACATGTTAGACATCATATCGCTGACTACATATATTCAGTTGAACACGTAGTCTTCTTCTTCTTCGTCTTCTTCTTCTTCTCCTTCTCGTCCTCCTCCTTATCCTCCTCCTTCTCCTCCTCGTCTTCGTCGTCCTCCTCCTTCTCGTCCATATTATTATAGCCAAAAGCATCACTCAAGGACTTGAACTACTTTCACTACTACTTCCACTACTTCCCCCATTACTTCCATCATTACTACTTCCACTCTGCAGCCACAACTATGATTACAACTGCTAATACCATTATACCTACAATCTGGAATGGACTTCCCATAGAGCTCCGTCTCCTACCTAAGAATTCTTCATTTGCATTTTACGCCTCTCTTAAAACTGTCCTTTTCAGCCGAGGATTAGTCCGGGAGCGACTCTGAGTAGATATCTTGAAGGGGCGCTATATCAAGTATTTTTGATTGGAATTGACTGATTATATGAAGTGTCTGTATCTGACGAAGGGTATGGGATACCTTCACAAGAGCGACCTTGGCTCGCACGGTCATCTGGCAAGTCGTAATTGCCTCGTCAACAGTCGCTGGGTCTGCAAGATAACGGACTATGGAATGGGTCACTTCAGAGAACCACCTCTTCAGAAGACATATACCAAGGAAACCTGCAATGGTATGCATGCATTGGACTGTATATAAGCCTTTGTATAGCTCCTCCAGTAGGGTGAACCGTTCAGAGGCGCTGCCAGGGCGAGGAGAATTAGGTTTTGAGAAAAGCGATGGAGGATGAGAGATTGTCAGCATTTTAGAGCGAACAGATGGAGAAAGCGCATTTAACAGAGAGGGACCAATTGAGGCAAAGGATCGAGACTGAGCCATAGCTGTTAAAGTTTAAGGAACCAAAAGGTCGTCTATTGGACGAACGAAGTGGACGAATGGAGGAAGCTGAATGAGGCCAAAGTATTGAGTTAACCACGTATCTCAGAGCAAGACCCCGCTGACCCTTGAAGATTAGAAAGAGACTTTGAAATTGTATGCCAGCATGAGGAGGGAGCCTATGAAGTTAATCAAGCAATAAAGGTAGAAATTTATGTATGTATGTATATACGTTTGTATATATGTGTGTGCATGTATGTATGTATGTTGTTTTCTGATCAGCCCTGCTCTGGACTGCACCTGAGTTGTTGAGACTGAGGCCTGAGGACCGTCCCATGTACGGAACACCTGCTGGCGACGTCTACTCTTTTGGGATCGTAATGCAGGAGATAGCTCTCAGGGACGCACCGTTCCGCGGAAGGGTCAGGCCTGACAGCAACCCAGACGGTATACCTAATCAGATCTAATCCACGGACTTATACAGCGCCACTGTGATTGTCGTGTATCTTTCTATTAATTTATTAGCACCTTCAGCAGAGATCTCGTCCGCAGCAGACAAGTAATATTTGAATGGGACAAGTGTTTTGAAGATGCGGAATGATGTTGGAAGAGACCAAAAAAAGCATGGTACCAAATGGCGATAAGGAAATACACTTCATAGGGACGGCTCATTGGTGGGGAAAGATCTAGCTTGGGTCTTTGTGGCACTCGGGTAACACAGAGCAAAAGAAGCGCATGGATCAACAAGAAGCCGCAGCAAGAGGGAGCGAATATGATATCGGAGATATTTCGGAGCAATAACCAGTTTGAACTTACTTTACTGTACTGACCATGCAGGACAAAACCTTGAACTGAATGCGTCTGCAGATGTTTCAGTTCCATTTTCCCAGAAAATGGTTAACTCCATTGTATAGGGCAGAAATTTCTGTATCTAGAACACACAACTAAAATGATTCTACGAAAATTTTTTTTAATCACACGATGACGGCAATTTATAACTTCAGATTTTCGGCACCGCTGTAGGAATAGTTATTTAATGGCTGTAGTGAATCTGTTCAAAACTTGCAAATGGTTTTAATTTGCTTGTCCAAGGAACACCGTTGCTGGCAACAGTGGAAAGGGCAGAAATTCATATATCTAGCGCACATAAATTAATCTCGTTCTAAATTCGATTTAATTTTTTCCCAGTTCAAGCAATGAAGGCAATTTCTAACTTGTGATTTCTGCCTATAATGATTTCTCAAAACGCAAAGACTTCAATTCTGCATAAGTTCATAACTTTGTCATTTTAAAAGATATAAATATACTGTTTGCACAACAGTAGTCATCGATAGCTAGAGGTTTGGACACTTTAGGGGGGCAGGAGGGGACAGTCCTCTCTGAAGTTTCAAGTGTAGGGATGGAGATGCTTATAATTATACATAATATTTCATAAATATTCATAAATTGCGACAGTTTTTTTCTCTGTTCATTCTCCGTGTTTGGGAATTGAAATTTTGTCCGACCTGTCCCCCCAAATTCAAGACCAAGTCTCCGCCTATGACAACAGTTGTAGTATTCAACACAAAATTGAACTAATTTTAAACATTGCTATTTTGGGAGGGACATTCATTCATTCATTCATTCTGGGAATTTACATAGCGCTCCTTCAAGAACCTGCTCAGGAGCGCCCCCAGCCCAGCCACGATTGAAGTAAAAAGTCATGAGGGACTTATTAGAATCTGACGGTTGGACAAAAAGCAAAGAGCGGAGCGCGAGTGGGAGCTCATTCTCAACTGAGGGGCCCACAACCGAGAAAAAGCACGGCGCTACCTAACAATCAGACTAGCCAGTGGAACTAGAAGCCCACCCCGGTTCTGTGTCTATAGTCCGAAGGTTCGATATTCCGAAGATCGCATGGTATCCAGTCGATAGGTGATAAGATTGCGGTTTTAATGGTAACTGAATTGATGAAAAGAATTATATTTAGCTAGAAGCTGGATTGCACTATTCATTTGATACATCCAGCTTCTATTTAGGAATGATTCTTTTCATATCAATCCAGCTCCCAGTTTTGACACAATAGTTTCATCAATTAATCCATTATCCAGCGTCTAGTTAAATTAATGTCGGAGTATAGAATCTTCGGACTATCGAACCTTCGGACTATCATCGATCCTTCAGATTATCGAGCGGATACCCTCACGCATCGCCTGTCATTGCAGAAATCTTGGATAGGGTGAGCGAGTTGGAGTCTCCTCCGTTTCGTCCGCTGGTCGTTCCCTCCAAGTGCAAGGAGAACTGGTGTGAACTGATGAATCGCTGTTGGGATGAAGATCCAACGCAAAGACCAACGTTCACTGTCGTTCTGTCAGAGCTGCAGGACATCAGTGGTAACAGGTACAGCACGTTATCAAAAATTCACTACAAACAGTATTATTATAATTATAATTATTATTATAATTATAATTATTATTATCATTATTTTATGCTCCTAGGTATACATGATCCCACAGGGACTAGAATATTAATTAGAATAAGAAAATGTAGTCTGCAATGGTCTTACTCGTCGGTCTCACAAGTGGAGAAAGAGCATTTGAAACGCTATTGCGTTAAAGCGCTGTATGGTGAGCGAGAGGCGCTATTAGATTTATTATTATTATTATTATTATTATTATTATTATTATTATTATTATTATTATACGCTGTATAATAGGCTGAAACATGAATTGCGTCGCTATTATTATTATTATTATTATTATTATTATTATTATTATTATTATTATTATTATTATTATTATTATTATTATTATTATTATTATTATTAACTCGTCAGGATCTGATGACCCGTAATGAAACAAAAGTTCTTTGGATTCCAATTTTAATATTATTATTATTATTATTATTATTATCATTATTATTATTATTAGCACAATTATTATAATAATTATTATTATTACTATTCCTACTACTACTGCTGTTATCACTTCTTCCCCTACTACTAAATGCTACTATTATTAGTCTTTCTGTTGCTCTTATATTATTGTTATTGTTCTTATTGGATCATGTTTATGCAGTTTATTCTGATTGGTTTTCGTTGTTGTTCCTTTTCCCGTTGTTAGTGGTTCGATGAATGTGGTTGACAATATGCTGAAGATGTTGGGTAAACATGTCGAGAATCTTGAGGAACTCATTGCAGAGAGACAGACCCAGCTCGACGTTGAGACAAAACGAGTCGAATGGATCCTTAACAACATCTTCCCCAAGTAAGCAGTTACTCCAACAGCATCTTCTCTAAGCAGGCATTTACTCCAACAGCATCTTCTCTAAGTAGGCAGTTACTCCAACAGCATCTTCCCAAAGTAGGCATTTACTCCAACAGCATCTTCTCTAAGTAGGCATTTACTCCAACAGCATCTTCCCAAAGTAGGCATTTACTCCAACAGCATCTTCTCTAAGTAGGCATTTACTCCAACAGCATCTTCTCTAAGTAGGCATTTACTCCAACAGCATCTTCTCTAAGTAGGCATTTACTCCAACAGCATCTTCCTAAAGTAGGCATTTACTCCAACAGCATCTTCTCTAAGTAGGCATTTACTCCAACAGCATCTTCTCTAAGTAGGCATTTACTCCAACAGCATCTTCCCCAAGTAGGCATTTACCCCAGCAGCACCTTCACCAGGCAAAAAAATTACCATTGGTTCTTTGGGGTCTGCCTTTTGACTTTAGCAATTGTACGCAATGAAACGCTGTATGTTTAGTATGTTATTTTTTTAATGAAATTTTGTCAGATGTTTGTATACTGGAACTTCAGAAGTGCAATAAAAAAAGATTGATTGATGGGTGAATAAAGTGACATCCGGGTACTCGGCATGGGTAAACACGTCGAGAATCTTAAAGGTTTAATCGTTGAAAAAGTTCATCTAAATTTATGCTACGTCTGTCAAAAATCTTCATTTTAACACATTTGATTTATATTATAAGTTCTACATATGAAGTCGTTTTATTTCGTTAACAAAAAGAAACGTGACTGACGATTTATCCTGCAAAAGTCCCGGATGTAGTCACACAGTCAATGACCCCGTTTTCATCAGCTTCATTCATATCCCTCCCATATTAGTCCCAGATTCAACCTGGCCGATGTGACAGTGTTTCATTGGACTTAATAGGACTGTCGTCACCCAGCTTCTACGCGGCCAAAACGTCACCCCAGAGACGTTTCAAATGGTCACCGTCTTCTTCTCGGACATCTTCGAGTTCAATTCGATGTGCTCGCGAAGCAAACCTATGCAGGTGACAACTCCTTGTTACCATTCCTAAGAATTCCTGGCTATCTGTCCACAAAGTAAAAAAGACATTATATAAGTAAGGTAATGGCTGGGTAGATGTGGTAACATGCTTCACGTTTCTGGGATCATTAATAGAAAAAGATGGAAAGTGTGATCTGAAAATAAAAAGAAAGATAGCGATAGGAAAAGCTGCAATGAGTGGATTTGAAGAGATATGGAAGGATAAACACGTGAGCATAGCCACAAAAAAGGCTAGTGAGGGCAATGATCTTCTCTAAAGTACTATATGGCTGTGAGACGTGGACAATGACAAAGAACATGGAGAAAAAGATTAACGCATGTGAAATGTGGATATGGAGGAAGATGCAGAGAATATCGTGGACGGAGAAGAAGAAAACGAGGAGGTACGCAAGAAGATTGAAAGGATGTCGCCCAAGGAAGAAATGAATGGACGAGTTGCAAGAAAGAACCGGAATGAATTTGATGGAATTAAGGGACGCGACCTCGGAGAGAAAGCAACGGAGAAGGTTTAGCATGACGGTCGCTTGAGTTCAACGAACTGAAGGCACAAGGTGGCAAGGTGAAGGCTTGGTATCAGTTTGAAGGACAGTGGTGGCGATCTCGTTTGAGAGCTGGGGGACACCCAATGAGGGGGTAGGAAATTGTGGCAAACTTTTAACGTGTCCCCTGTCTGAAAAGGTGAGGGGAATTGTCCATTCGACCCCCCCCCCCCGGGATCACCGCCCCGTTGAAGAATAGAAATGGCTATTTGCATCTGTGTGCTCATGGGTGGTTCTGGTTCAGCGCGGGGTCCCTAGGAAAGAACGAAATAAATTCTACGTCAACGATAAATATCCTGAATATAGCCAACAAATTTCCCAAATTCCTGGAACGCCTTGAACGATTAAAATGACAGGCTCCCCAAATGATTCCGATACGCCAAGAAGACTGTTGACATTGGAGGACTGGGCATTGCGTCCTTGACTATGTCTATATCATGCGTTCTCTACCCCGGTCTTTCGCTCTGAACCAAAAACACTTCTTCACAAATCCTATCATTGCCAAACGACACCCACCTTAACAGCTACTCTGCCTCCTCTGGAGAAATCGAACATTGACCTTCCTCGGGCTACCCTTTGAACAACCTCTTTGATTCGGCGCAGCGCTCGTGAAAAAGCTGGTGCCCTGCGCTTGTCTTTCGAGTGGCGCTTTAGAAGCTTGGAGATTACACATACGATCTAGATTCCACCTCATACGCTTACATCTCCCACTGTAAATATCTAGACAACATTCACCTTTGCCGTCTGACTTATTGTCTTCCTCCCTGGCTGACCCTTTGGAGCTTGACCTGTCAACTATTTTCACCCTACATCTCTCTCTTTCTTTCTATGTCTCTCTCCCTGTCTGTCTGACTCTCTATATATGTATATACATATATGTACATATATATATATATCGACTTTGTTATCACTGAGCGACTGCGAACAACTGGTTTTCATTCATTACAGATTATAAACCTATTGAACTCAGTTTACAGCTTGTTTGATGATGTCACCAATACTTACGATGTTTACAAGGTAATGGAGAAATTACCATACAATTTCTTATCATAAAATAATTGTGATTAATATATCCTAACTTTGCATATTACCTGTCTTACTTTCTGATTTGACAAGCTCCACATCTTTGCAATTATGTATACACAAGTCATGACACTACCTGCTGAATGTATGACCTGTTCTGATCTTTATTGTCGATCTACATACAGACAATATTCACCTTTGTTGATTCATGGAAGGCCTGTTCACATTATGACTGTGCATCATCGTACAATTGCACAATGGTGTTAAATGATTACAAATAATAATAATGATAATAATAATAATAATAATAATAATAATAATAATAATAATAATCTTCATTTAATTTCAAACTGACAAACCGCAGTTTGATTTACAAGCACAGCATGAGCGAATGATAACGAGTTATTACATGAGTCTAGTTGCTATTTATCTTCATTTTTAAGAAACGCGAAGAAGGAAAGAAATCAGTCTTACGGGGATACGGCTCTCGAAGTCGGTTTCTCAACGCTGCGTCCCAGTGTATTCACCACTACTCTACGGCCCCCTCTCCCATTAGGTGTAGAATTCAAACTATTGGTTGTTTAATTGTGGAACAGTGTAATCGAACAAGTGAATAAAACCTTTCATTGACCATAATTTGTAAATATTGTTGCAACCACTCCATTGAGAATAATTTGGTGTAATGAGGTTGTTTATATATGTATATATATATATATGTCTTCAAAGCGTAATCTTTCTGTCCTTTGAGTATACATACCTTTTCACTAATGGCAAAAGTTGATTCCCGTGATAATCACCGAGATTATTATAATATAAATAATAATAGGGGTAGTAGTGGTAGTTGTAGTAGGGGACTAATATTATAACCTACAATGTATTACGGTCAATGTTATCACTGTTCACTAATAGGATTTCATATTTCTGCTGTTTCCGAATATATAGTACCTTACCTCATCTTGTCTTAATTGCCATATCAACCTGGCTACCTGTACAATCTATCACCTGTGCAGGTGGAAACGATAAACGATAGTTACCTGGTAGCCAGTGGATTACCAATTCGCAACGTGATCCACGCCACAGAGATTGCAACAATGGCCCTGGATCTGCTGAACACAGTTGGAACGTTCCAGATTGAACATCTTCCTAACGATAAACTGCTTCTTCGAATCGGGATCAACTCCGGTTTATAACAGCTATAATCATTATTGTAATGATAATAATAATAATAATAATAATAATAGTTATAATAATAGTTATTAATGTTATAATAATAATAATAATAATAATAATAATAATAATAATAGTAATAATGGTAATACTAGTAATTAAAATATTAATAATGATAATAAGTTTTAAAAATTACGACTACAACAATTGCAATAGCATTACGATGACAATGATAACAAATGGATACTGGTGATAACGTGAAAAATAATAGTGATCACATTAACGACGACGACGACGACGATGATGATGATGACGATGATGAAGATGATGGTAATAATGATTACAATCAAAATACTGGTTGATGACGATATTGAAGATAATGACCGTGATTATTATCATATAAATAATAATAGTGGTAGTATTGGGAGGTGGAGTAGGGGAAGAAGTGGGAGCTGTAGTAGGTGGTAGTGATGATAGCATTAATAATTAAGTTCTTTAGTCTTACCTCGCCCCACAGGTGAGGGGTGCTGATTACTTTCCTTTCCTGTACAGGTACAGTGGTTGCTGGGGTCGTTGGAACGCAGCAGCCGCGTTACTGCATCTTTGGCGACACGGTCAACACAGCATCTCGAATGGAGTCGAGTGGACTGCGTAAGGTCACTTTCACTATCATCGATTGCGACACGGTAGCCGCCGATTCGTTAAAGCGTTTCACGTAGGCCTAAGAGGTCGGGTTGGAGCTTCGATGCTCCTCTCTGAATGTGGTTACGCTTTGTAGGAGGACCTTCACTCTATGCAGGCCTTCCACCTGGACTCTTGCGGTGCCTGGAGCGGGTCCTGCGTTCTGCTGCACGTCTTGTCGGACGCATTCCGAAATTTGGCCATGTCTCCGGCTATGCTGGATGTCGCCAACGATCCACTCAGACTTCTTTTATACTCGCCTTAAAACTGTTCGTTTTAGCCGTGCCGGGGTCGTGAGCGCTCCTGAATATAGTAGCTAGAAGGGGCGCTGTATAAATGTTCGTAATGATTGAGAGTGAAAATAAATACTGTGGTACCCACAATTCCATATGGACCTATGCCCACATGCGTCTGATATAACACCTATGAAACACTGCAGCTAGGGACCGCAAAAAAGGAGAGCAGTTCCTTGAGGTAGCCATCGATATTAAGTACGAGCGACCTAGTTTTCTTAGCCTCGGCATATGGGTGTGGGCGGCCAGTTCTCTCCCTCCCCGTCTCATCTTCCCACTGACAGTGAACGACCATTATGCTCATTATCGCTGACTTGGCTATTGGGAGCGCACATGGAGAAGAAATCTCTATACAAATCCCAATCAGGCATATTACCCACCAACTGAATGATTATGAAAAATGTGCCTTTGGTGTAATGTAATGTAATTTAACGTAATCGAGCATTTATATAGCTCCCCTCAATGCGCTAGCCTACATGATGTTAAATGTCATGGTGAACGAGTGAAATACATCTGTTAGGCCCAAACTATGCACAGAAAGCTGAAAAGAGTCTCCAGTGGTGGGCCCACGCACAGCGTGGAACCAACCAACAGATTCCCGTCGACAGATGGCATGGATGTTCAGAGTCTCTGGGCCAAGTTGTGTCGAAAGGACAGAGCAACAACTGTTGACATACAAGCAAACAAAACATTAAAGAGAGTTGTGAAAAGGGTACGTGTGGTCTCGAACTACGACATCTACCTCGGCATTTCGATAGTCCTCCACAACCGACAGATTCCCAACAAAGTCCTTGAGAGCGGCCTGAGTCGTTGGATTATGAGTCTCGTTCTGCGCGTACATCTGAACTGACCGGGCAACCTCATCTCCTGCAATTCACATAAGAGTTTTGAATTATTATTATTGACACAAACGTGGAACAAATCAACGGATTCCCGTCGACAGCTGATAGATGGCACGGTGTGTCGTTTCATTTCGAATGGTATGGAACTGTGGTAGCAGGTATTTTTTATTTCTTTTCAGCCCTACAAATTCACATCACTTCCTCCACGGCTCGTCTGATTCGGAAAAACAAGCAGTTCATTGTTGTGGAACGAGGAATGGTGTTTGTTAAGGTCTGTCAACTCTTAAGACGGTAGAATTCTTTTCATCCAAACTACAAAAATAGGCTGGAATATGTTGAATGACAGATAGACAAATTTCTCGTCTCTGCCTGCATTATGTTGATGCCTGAAACAGTGAGTTACTATCGATCTTTTTACATACTTGGCCAGCTTTCCTTCGCAGTTATTGCATGGTTTATTACTTAGCAAGAAAGGCAATGTCAAAATACTTTAAATTTTATTCTTATTTATTTATATTTTTTATTAATTTTTTTTAATTTATTTTTTGTAATTTTTGTAATTTTTATTTTTATTCAGTTTAGAGCGATAGAGTTGCGAACATGAGGAGGTAGCGTAAGCCTACATGTGAGAAGCGGCTGTTAAGCCAGATTTATAATGTAGGGAGCGCATTAACAGAATATTTTAGCGTATTTTCTTCTTGTAATATTATTTTGAAAATGCTATAGGCTAACAAGCATAGCAACTGATTCCAATGTTCTTCGAACAGGGAAAAGGCGAGATGATGACTTACTGGTTGACTGCTGGAGAAACATTCTCGTATCCAAAGCGAGAGCTATGGGTACGTCTACGTGTTGCCTATTTAGCCTAAATTTTAGATAACCAAATCCGTTTATAAATCGTTCTCAGTGTTTTCTGCCTCACGGATTCAATGTAGTAGCAGTAGCAGTAGTAGTAGTATAGCAGGTGGAGTAGTGGAAATAGTAGTAGTAATAGTTTCCGTTTAACTATAGGCCTACTGTGCGATAACAAAGATCATTAGCGTCTCCCTCACCCTTTATCCAGGCTTAAGACTGACACTGTTTGAGTGCGAACAGTAGCAGAGGTAGGATTCAATGTGCACTTAATCACTTTACAAGGTAGGTGATATCACAGTTCAGTGGTATTGTATAGTCGTAATTACCCCTGTACATGTACCTGTCCAGTTAAGCGATCTTGCTATTTCCATCTTAGATCAAGCCGACATTCCGTCTCCTACTGTCTACTGGGGCCTAGGACTGCTACGGCCAATTATACACGAGCCTCTGCCTTAATTGGACCTGCTCTGTAGAACTAGAACTAGCTAGCTCCCTTTGACATGTTCCTATTTACTAACAGGTAAGTCGAGTGAATATTTTCGTTGTCTCAAGAACACTTTTGTTTCTCTGGGTCTCTTGCACGATAGGCGCCTCTGATTGGTGTGCTCTGTGAGCGGCGTTATATAAATTTATAGATGCAATACGATTAGATACCGGTGTCGATACGATACAAAGTTAATAATTATTCTTCAATTTTCGTGTTTCAGACTTAGCCTTCAGCTTTGGGATCTCTTCACTGGTTATACAATCCGACCAAGTTCTGTTATAGCAAAAACTCCTCCAATTATAAATTATGATCATAAACATCTACTTCTGGAAACTTCTTTTTCTCTTACTCTGTGAATAAAAGTATTTGATGCTAAAAAAAAGTAAGACAGTCAAGAGTTTGCGACAGCAGATCTGGAGCGTGTTCTAATCTTTTTTCAAACATGACGCTTTTACACAGTTATTATTTGATTCTTTCTGTTTGTTGTCAGCATATAAAGTTGTACATGAGCATAAATAGGGCTATAGCAATAAATACAGTAAACGTCTTAATCCGACTAACTGCTCTGAAACACAATATATAAGTCCAGTCACAGAAAATTTTAAAGAAATTCAGATTTGCAGTAGTGAATTGCATTACACAGAATGCCAGATTCAGTATTACTATTACAACACACATATCATTGCTCCTCTAATTCTCTTGAAACCTGACTCGAACATCCTTTGGACAACCCCCTATGACTTGACGTAGTGCTTGTGAATAGGCTGGTGCCCCTGCACTTGGCTTTTGAGTGGTGATTTAAAAGTTTGGAGATAATGATAAAGTTACTATTTATTAATTATATTAATGGACACAAGGTGTCATTTTATAAATGAGAATCTAAGGCGACGATAATATGCAAGTGTGACAACATTTAATGTTTTAACTGTCAAAACAGAAGGTGGCAATTTTACAGTACACAAGCACACGTCAAAATCAGAAAATTATTATTATGTCGCACAAGAAACAAGTGACCACTTGTGAGATCTTTCGATTGCCTGACTCCAAAATCTATTCAGAGCTGCTAAGGTTGTTAGAAGAGCCAGAGTGTTAAACTCACCATAAACCCCCAATAACTGAAACATTTGCTTCATTTACAATAACATCATTAAAAAAACTAACCGCAAATATATTCTCTAAATACGCGTGAGTATCGCATAATTTCAGATCTTAGTTAGTTAGACCTTCAGCTGTTAGTCACTGCCTGTTTTTTAGAGGTGTTATAGCACGACTACACAACACAATTGAAAATTTATTGTGCTTTCACAAAAGAAGTCTGGTAACTATGTAACTAAAGTTATTAGTGACAATGCATAAGTGTGTCAAACCTTCAAGGCATTGTGCTGAAGCACCAAAAAAAACCCTTGTTATGTTATGCTAAATACCAGTTCTCTATAACCAAAACTTTTTCACGTGTTAATCATTTGAGAAAAAGTCGTAACCTCTACAACTAAACTGATGACATCACTAAGAAGCATGCAACATGGCAACACAGTTTCACATTAACAACATCACATTATAATCATTAAACCAACACATAGTCTCAAAGTAATAAGACTCGTCATCATACCGTCAAATTGTTTAAAGGTAATTTCACATTTACAGGTAAATCTCAGTGCTCACATTTAATTTCACATAATTTACAGGTTATTTCACATTGTTAATCAGTAATTTCACTGTCTGATATGCTGTGATGAGTTGATATTGGAAATTTTAGCTCCATTTTTAGTTCTTCTAACGTCTTCGTGGAGTTACCTGCGGCTTGCCCTGAGTCGTCTGCTTCTGTACGACCTGCTGGCTCAGCTGCTCTGTGTCGTCATCATCATCGTCATCTTCATCCTCTTCTTCACTGTCATCGTCATCATCTTCATCGTCGTCATCATCATCCTTCATTGCAGCAAACGGTGACAAATAGTAAATCAAATTTGAAGAATAAACCAGAATATTCAACAACAGCTATATATTACAATAAAACAGAACTTTGTACAGTACTAATAAATTTAATATAGATAGAATAAATTTTTTTAAATAATAAATTATGATAACATAGCAAGGTTATTATCATCAGCTCTGCAAATCCAAGATGTCACTAAAGACTGAATAGTAATGTCTAATAATATAAATAAAATATTGCTTCAAAGCTGTTACTTTGAAGCACCTTTTCCACCAGCAAATCATCTGCCATGACTGACCATAACAACGCGCCCTAATATTCGCACTAATTCCCTTCTCCTGCTACCATATAACTAAGCTACTAAGCTGTGACTTGTGCCCACAACATTGCCAACAAAACAGTTAGGCATAGAAAATAATGCCATTAAGGATACAGCTCAAACCAATAAGCAAGTCCGTACAATACAACTGTAATTTGATATTGCCCTTCTTACAATTAATTCAGAAGTGCACACATGTTTAGTTGGTGCAATTGCAGTTGTACTGCAGAGCAATTCTACACAAAGGACTTGCTCAAGGTCCCTACACAGTAACTCGTCGGACTGAACCCATACTCCCCGCATTACAGGCTGGCCGCTCTAACCAATCGGCCACCGTTGAGCTTCATACACAGTTTGAGGTTCAACATCCACTAACCTCAACTGTAGACTGAGAATACATTGAAGACGGATTAGTCGAATTGAGCGTCCCATTACGATTGGCTGAATCTGGCTTCAAAGGCTTTTGCTTTCCACCAGTCGTTGAAACTATGAAATGCGACGATGATGATGATGGCACTCCGGATTTCTTCTCGACAGGACCACTCGGCAGATTCATCTGTTGCTGAAGCTCTTGTCGCATCTGGGTTGTCAGAGGCCGCATTGAATTACGAAATTCCTACACAAATATAGATCACACAAATCAAATAATAATCATAAAGAAGAAAAGTATGTATGCAGCGATGTTTCGCAAAACCTTTCCATCAACTTGACCAATTGCGCATACATTTTGCACTAATACTTTATAGCAGCCGAGAAAAAAAAAAGGGGGTTCTTATTCACAAGTGCTGCATCAAATCAGAGGGGTTGTCCGAAGGATAATCCATGTCAATGCCTCCTTATAGGCAAGCATGGGAAAGCAATGCTCCACACATTTAAGAATTATAAGGACTACCCGGGCAAAGTTGGGTACTTCAGCTGGTAATTGATAAAAAAAATATTGGTTACACTGTGATGCAGTCACAGATGGCATTGTTGAGTGAACTTACGCGAGACTTTGGTGACAGTATTTGTAATCGTTACCTTTTATCGCGCCTGGCACAAGGCATGGACCAATGATACATGTAGCACGATATCAACCAGTGACTCAATAAATTATACCATCACCAAATTTTTTGGCATAAATAATTTTTCCAATTGGGTCATAATGAGTATTCTGACCATGCACAGTCGGTGGGAAGATAAGATTACAAGGGAGAGGACTGGCCACCCGCCCCCATATGCCAAGGCTAAGAAAATGAAGTCACTAACACTTGATACCCTTGGTTGTCTAACAGCCAGCTTAGGGGACTGCTCTTCTATACTCACACATAAGTTAATGCTGCACTAAAAATACTAAAAATCAATTATCGCTCTGGAACTCATCAACAAGTAGCAGGCGAGTGGATTGGTTAAGAATGGCAGAGCAATACCTCTAAATCGTCATCTTCTCGCACAGCTGACAGACTCTGGTGACACTGGGAGAAGAATTGCAGAGCCTTGGAATGGAATGCCAGTTGGATGCTCACAAATTCACTCATCACTTGCTAAGAAACGAAAGAATCATGAACTGCATTGAACATCTAAAGGATAAATGTTAGAGCAATGACCAGACAAAGATATAATTCGATGACCTTGTTGAGTAATATCATAAGTCTGGGGAATAAGAAGTTATTTTGAGTATTTTAGGCCAGAGTTCAAAGTTTTATAAGCTTTGAGCACCACATTGAAACTGGCTCAAAGTTATAATTCCATTCAAAGAGTTAAACTGAATTCACTTTGAATAGGAAGTCAATGCAAAGATCTAAGCACAGAGGTTATATGTTCATAATTATATGTAATAATTATAGATACATAACTAAATATGCATTGGTAGACAAAACTACTCTTCAACAGTATAGATAATACAGCACTTGTCATTGCTTGCCTTGATATCTTCAAGCTTCTTTCTCTCGAATGCGTCCATTTCTTGCTCGAGATCGTGAGACTCCCTCGACGCATCAACGGACGCTCTCTGTAGTTCATTTTGTGCCTGTGCATCATAATCAAACTCAATTACAATTACAATTACAATGCCTAATAACAATAAAAATAAAACAGATTATTAGATGGCGACTAAGCACAGACAAGGCTGATAAAAGGGTGTTGGTGACGAGTTTAATACATACATACATACATACATACATACATACACACATACACACACACACACACACACATACATACGAGAAAGACAGACAAAGACATGGATGGAAAATGTGAGACAAGATCTCGGAGAAAATAATATGGACATGAGAAGTGCCATGGATACCATCAGAGACAGACAGAAATGGAACCGTTATGTAAAAACCTCATCATCGACACACACCTGATGGAAGAGTAAGAGAGATCTTGGTCATAGATATTGGTGCTCTAGAAATGCGTAATAATAATACACATATGTAATTGTATTCATGCCTACATCGAACACTGGCACCAACATCATCAATCATCAGATCAAATGATTAGAGCTTTTAGATGACATACAATCCAGAAATGAGCTTACTAACGATGGCATTGGACAAAACTTATTAGAAATGGAATAAAAACTATACAGGTAGAACTCTGCTAGCTCGTTATAGTCTATAACTTGATATCCTGTAAGGTAAGCTGCAAATCCCGAGACTCGTTCTTGGGGTAACTGACAATGGTCCATGATGATGTGTCCAGCAATGAAATAAAAATACTCGATGTCTGAAATTAATCGATGATTTACCTGTCTCTGAATCGTGGTTAAGTTTTGAAAACAAAACTCATCAGACACTATTTAAGCAGGTAAGATAGTAAATAAGCATAGCTTTTATAACGCCATTAGCAAATGCACAATGGGACATAAAAATTGAATTAAAAATTACACATACAAGGAATAATAATGAATAGTGAATAACAATGAGTAATTTAAATAATTATATTGAATAATTTAACTGCAGACAAAACCCTATTCACTGGATTTATGCTCCGGTGTTTCGAGTGAATTGAAGCAACAGTGAAACTCCTTGAACTCTGGTACTAGTTGCTGGAAAATGGAAATACAGAGGTCATTGTGGATTGCTGAAAAAAAATGACAACAATGGTGGAACAAAGAACTTTGTGAAAGTCCCTACAGGAAAGGTCTTAGAGTTGGAGGGGACCCAAGCACATACCCTCCACAGCACAAAGCAAGTGCCCTAGCCAGCTGTTTACCATATCAATGAATCATATCACAGTTGATTTAAACTGCAGAGCCTCTGTTTCTGCCCATGTTCTTAAGACTTTCTTTTCCTCTGGGGCTTGTCACATTGGGAGCGCCTCTGATTAGGTTGTACAGGGAGAGGCAGTCGTCACTCTACCCTTTCGGCACAACAACATTATCAAAATCCCTCTGGCTACAATAATTGTAATCTCCAAACTTCTAAAGTGCCACTTAATCCAAGCACAGGGCACCAGCTCCTTTGGTTTTAATCCGTTCAATAGATCAGTTTGGATCCCAAAACGTCATACATACAAAGTGAACACTAAAGAAACCTCTGGAAGAATTAGACTACGAGGAGAAAGGATACAATCTGATGAGTGTCGTTCGGACTTCTCTCCATCAGGCGATCCAGAGTCTTCCGCTGTCTAACCTCTCTCTCATGGGCTGCAAATGCAGTCCTTATTCGCTCCTTTAAACCAAAAAATCTATTAATTAATTTACCCTCTTCAATACTCTATTAACGCCTTAACAATGAGCGCGCACCAAACGTGACGGGGAAACTGATAAAGCTCCTCGTTAAAAGCTAAATAATAACTTCTTAGATCAGAAAGCATAAGATTCAACTATCATGACACAGAGGCACATGGAGAGTTAGTCAACAGGACCCTAACAAATGCCTTAGCATAATAATCCGCTGATGATTTACTAATCACGCAGATTTTAATTAAATCGAAAATTAATTACATAATGACCTACTTATTTAGCATATTTTACCCTGCCCTTTAAACTTCCCTTGAGGGGTTCCTAAAGTTTGCTTCATATGCATTCAGATACCTTAGCCTTCAGAAGTATTTATGTGCATATTAACCTAGACCCATTTACATAATGAGTGATAAATTACCTTGGCCTGTTTACATGACTTTCCATATGTTGCCAGTGGGTCGATGACCTTCTTTTCCAATCGTTTTACCTAGGAAATTTTCACATCATGTATACATAGCAAGTTGATTCGATTAAATATATTCAGAAATGCAAATTGACAAACAACTATGCTAGCAAAATAAGAAATTGCCTGTTGAGATATTGGTGCTTATCATATTAATATTATGAAAAAAATCTGAGGTGGGGCAACAACTGTGTTTAAGAGCAAAATGTGTTACTGGATATTTCACAAGTAACAAAGCCTCAAAATTTCGCCAAATCATATCAATCAATCAATAAAACTACAACATGACTCCCAGTCACAGGGGTATCTTGATATAGTGCCTCTTCAAGAAATCTACTCAGAAGCACCCTCTGTGCTGACCTATCTGACATTAAATGTCATTGAGCAAGATATAATACATCGGCTAGAAAAACTATGCACAGAAAGCTGAAAAGAGTCTCCAGTGGTGGGCCCACGCACAGCGTGGAACCAACCAACAGATTCCCGTCGACAGATGGCATGGATGTTCAGAGTCTCTGGGCCAAGTTGTGTCGAAAGGACAGAGCAACAACTGTTGACATACAAGCAAACAAAACATTAAAGAGAGTTGTGAAAAGGGTACGTGTGGTCTCAAACTACGACATCTACCTCGGCATTTCGATAGTCCTCCACAACTGACAGATTCCCAACAAAGTCCTTGAGAGCGGCCTGAGTCGTTGGATTATGAGTCTCGTTCTGCGCGTACATCTGAACTGACCGGGCAACCTCATCTCCTGCAATTCACATAAGAGTTTTGAATTATTATTATTATTATTGACATCCTCTTAGGAAGCTCCTAAAATTCTGCTTATAAATAGTCCAGGTTTACAAGTTGAATCCTTCAGGAGAAAAAACTGTCTGGTGACAGCTGATTATATAGACTTAACAATGGAAAATATATAATGGGGCCATAGAGTGATGGAAAACACACTGGGGCACAGAGCCGATATCAGTAATAAAATTTAGTAGAAATGCTCTTTATTTAATCAGTTTTATTCACACCAGCAACGATGATGATGATGATGATGATGATGATGATGATGACAATTTATTATGAGCAGCAATTCCTGAGCTTACCCTTGTTTCTGAGCTTGGCCAGCGCACGCACGTACCCACCAACGCCCTGGCAGATCTCACCAAAATGTTTTTCCACCAATGTTATGCGATCTTGAACGATTTTGCAAGGATTTCCACTGAAATTTGACAAACACTGGAAGGCTGTACCACACGAGAGTCGTCAAAATACAGGAACGATCAAAATGGACGGCAAGTAACCTGTACCCGATAATTTCAGTTTATAGCCCAGAATATTCCTAAACTGTTAAACGCTGCACTTCAAATCTGTACCTTTGAATCATACAGACCATCACAAATTTACCTCCCTATGGCCGGACCAAATACGTAAAGAGCTCTGTCAAATAAGCGATGTGCACTTCAACGAGATCTTCTACGGGGATTCCACTAGCAAGATTCAGCAAAGTAATTCGTGAAACACGTCTCGGTATCTAAGGAAGCCGTGGGTACTTCATATACAAAAAAACCGACTTAAGCAACTTGCAATTCATATCAAATACCTCAGAATAGTATGAGATCCAGATTGATTCATAGTTGCTAATGTAACGGGGGTTCGTATAATCGCTCAAAGAATAAAACTTTGATAGTTAAAATAAAATGTGCAGGTTGTCCGAAAACTAACTTCGTTACCAAAGGTGTAATGGAAACTATATATTGATATAGCGCTATTATCAGTCTGTCGCATTTCTAGTTGTGGCTATTTTCCGTTTCTTTACAATGAATTTCGGGATTCGGTTTAATATTCATCAAAGTGACAAGCTGTGGCTATAAGCCAACTTAAAGTAACTCGGGGTTATCTTTTCTTACCTACGAGAATTTAAAAAAATTATCTTCTGTTGTACAAGACTTTGCCAATTTAATTATTGTAGGCTAACTAGTTTAATAATAATGTAATGTAAATCTTCGAAATATCTCAACGCTTTACAGAAGCCCAGTAATTGGGACTAGCTTAATCGCACGCGTTTATACCGCGTTGTCGGAACCCCACTTACTTACGATAGCAGGCCTATCCTGGCCACAGTCGCCAGTGAAATCAGTCGACTGGATAAAGAGCTCGCCAGTCAATTCATTATGATCCAACAAATATTATCTCAATATTTATTCTTCTATTATCTCTGTCCAATAAGCAGTGTTTCACCTGTTCAGTCAATATCATCTCACCTGCTCACTCAGCTATTATTCACCTAACCAACAAATCAAAGCAATTAAACTGCAAAAATCAACAGTTCAATAAGAACCCATCCATACATTAAGTACGTAAAAAAATCGGCTTTTCGGACCCCCCTTCTGTTGCATTGCGTACATTTCGTGGACCCCTCCCCATGCGTAAGTACGTTTGAGCTCACTACCCCCTCATTGCAACTGATAAATAGCTAAAAGGGGGCCGTCCATAAAGTACGTCACGCTCCAGGGGAGGGGGTGTAAGAAAGTGTGACAGTTTGTGACAGAGGGAGGGGGTCAGGCCACGTGTGACGTCACACATTTCTTTTTAAAAATATTATTTATAATTTATTTTTTTAGTAGAATTTAAGTTTTAAAAATAATTGTCAAAAATTTTGTGAAACATTTGAATTTGGACTGTTTTATTTTTTAGTTAGTAAAGGGGTGAAAGAAAATCTAAATTATAATTTCGTTTTTATTAGAGGTTAACACATGGATAAATATTCATATTGCCCGCTGTAACAACCCTAGAGTCATAAAAGCCTGTTTTGTTTCCTTTTTATTATTTAATCACTGGGTTGAGGTCAAGTTTCGCTAATCTACTTCGTATCTTGTGTAAAAAGATTGCATAATCGGAAGATTATCTGAAACTTGACCTCACCTATTGTAAATAAAAAAGCAGCAGATAAATGATGTGTATTATATAATTGTCTAGTCTAATTTTTGTTTTCAAATTCAATCTAGATTGAGTTACTGCTTCAATGAATAACTGTGACAACTATTGACAATTGACTATTCTACTAAGTCATTTTAATAATGTGATAGTTCTTTTAAGTGGAAATTTTATATTTTAATACAGTTTAATAGGGAAGTGTGTTTTAGATTAAATTTTAATTAGGTGTTAATTTTTTTTTTCGAAAGTGTGACGTACTTTAGGGGGGGGTCCGAGATTTGTGACAGTTTGTGACATGGGAGAGGGGGGGGGTTAAAAATTGTCAAAAATAGCGTGACGTACTTTATGGATGGCCCCAAACATCTATAAAAAATTGATTTTACCACAGGCTATTTATTTTTCCTAAGCATCATAATTTATTTAACAGCTTAAATTTGTTAACTGTTATGAAGAAATAAAACACTAACAATTCTTGCATTTAAAGTTTTAATGTAACATAAAATTGATTAAGCAAGAATATAGTCTGTGATTGGGTTTACAGTTCTGATTTCAACATTCCGTATTGTGTACGTAATAATTAGAAAATTATATTTGCGTACGAACATATTTTCGAAACCCCCTCCCTCTTCCTGCGCACCTAATGTGTGGACGGCCCCTAACTGCTATAATTCAATTACATAGCTTTGAATAGATCAATTTATTGTTAGAAATCAAAACAATTGCCGGATAATAACGAATAGCAAATCTTCATTTCACATCTAGATTGTTGTCATCTGGAGATAAAGAAAATCCGAAATTAAGTGCAAGAACGATGATACTAATGAGAGACTGAATATTCATTCAACATATATACAAGTAAATCGCCCTGAAAATTCCAGAACGCAAAAATTAAATAGTCTTGGAACAAGTTGAAAGAGAAAGGTAACCTTGACGATAAGAGCCACAATGAAGTCATAATGGTAACCATGGCTATAGTCAATGAATAGGAACAAGATGGAAGAAAATGATAACCATGTGACAGGTCATAATGATAACTATGGTGATGAATGCCTCAGCAAGCCAAAGAATTGTGACCACAAACAGCTTCCGTCATACGTTTAAGGAAATTCTAAAAATGCAACAACGAAATAATTGAACATTGCATTTAATAGTTATAATCCCACAAGATAAAAACTGTTGCTTCCTACACGCAAAACAATTCATATAGCGCCGTATCAGCCGAGGTCGAAGAAAAGGTCACTGTACAAAGAGTCATAATATATGATGGTTGAAAGAGCAGTGATTTTAATGTCTACAGCGAGGGTGAATTCTGATGTCTTAATAGTCTACATCATAAGCGGCAGGATGGTTGTAGATAGATCTTCTGTATCTCTGCAACCTTGTCATCTATGGAGGTTGGAATCCCAGTGGGCCATAGGGACCATGCGAAAAGATATCCACGAAAAGAAAACTTGCTTTGGACACCTTCATCCTCCTTGCCGCATTCAAATGATTCTCTCTCTCCTCTCACAATAATTATTATCATCGCAATTAATAAGAGCCATTATCTGAGAAGCAAACACTAAGCGATGAGACACATCAGGGGCGTCAATCGCCCCTGAGTGATGGAGGTCCCCAGCGTTAAGAAGGCAAGATATTCCCCACTACCCCAAGACAAAAAACTATCCCCCCTACCTGAAATTGCAGGTATTTGACTCCGGACCCCCTATATGGACGCCCCTGAGGCACATTATCCTCAAGAAGAAAGTTGAATACATTTTGATACACACCAGAGCCGTCTTCAAGAGCAAGCCGTGACAACACAGAATCTCGTAAAACAAGGCATGGACTCCAAATGAGAAATAACAAATCATTTTAATCAGGCAGTACCTTTCAAGCACAAACCCAAATCACCGCCCTTTACATCGACCCAAGAGATCGAAACAATTCCGACTTAAGCTTATCCGAAAACTCGTGCTGAGCCAAACAGACCAAAAGGCTACGTACGCTTAAAGAAAGTTTGTCTCAAGTGAAGCACCAAATTAAAATCTAAGTCGGCTTTAGAGAGAGACTTTCATTCCATGAAAGTCTTCTTTTTCCATAGGCTTTTGGCGACATTGTCACAAGGAGACACTGGTATCATGTGCAACAATGAAAAAAACTGTACATCATGACTAATGATATCCTGACCGTCACAGCATCAGTAAATTGAAATCAATCCTGTACAAAAACGAGAATCTCGAAACATCTCCCAAGACAATTCATTTACTGAAACACAAACCCTTCATCTGAAACGCCATCCTAACACTGCTACATAGTCCACTTTTATATACAAGCGTACCAATTTGCACATTAGAGACCCTTCCGATAACATGCCATTATATCGATTCCAATAGAGCAGATGTCTTCAGGAATATTGTCAAAATTTTAACGCTACACAAGCACGTGTTACAGTTAAAATCAACCTTTCGCAGCCAACCATGTTAATGCCGACATCTTTATAAACACCTTCGTCAGTCTCTTTTTATACAATTTCTAAACAACAAAACCATGTTACCTAGCGCGGCTCCTCGCAAAGGCGGCATTACAGGAAGGGCCCGGTTTACCACGTAAAACCATTCACTCCAGACACCAGCACATCATATCAAGGTCCTTGGTCCCAGGCCATGCACAGTAACGAAGCGTCTCTTTAAATCACAGCTCCACGACCAACATCCTATCGCTCAACAGTCAAATCAACAACAGACGGAATCTTCGAGCCTATCAAGAGCAAACAGATCGAAGAACGCGTCCGTGAATCGTCTCCATCTGTCCCTACAAGTCTACTTTAGAGCCGACGCTGAGCGGAATGGCTCGCAATTCTGTCCGCATGCAGAGAAATTCACCGAGGACAGTCATTATGATGACGCTGACGGCCACCGTGAGCCACCAGGACGCGGAGTCCGGGAAGTAACCGTTGACGAAACAGCAGACGACGACGTGCACGATGTAGACAGTTCCGGCAAAGTCCCAGCACTGCTTCGTCCGCTGAATGACGTACCAGAGACCAAGACCGCTGCAACCGATATGCACACTATATTGTAATTGTACTTTGATGGTTAGGGATTGTATTGCACTTGCATTGTGATGGTATTGCGAGTGTAGTTTAATATTACACTAACTGTTTCTTAATTTATTGTAATTTCACTGTGTTTGTAATGCGTACTGTAATTGTATTGCACTGTAAATGAATTTGAATGTAACTGTATTATAACTACATTGTAATTGTATTGTAACTGTATTTGACGTGTTGTACACTAATTGGATCATATTTGAATTCTACTTATATTGTATTTTTACAGTAATTGTATCGCAATTGTATTGTAATTTGACATTTTTATAGCACCACCTACAAAAATATTTTTCAGGCGACTATGAACATGAACACTGAATGAATGAAGCAATAAATGAATGAATGAAAGAGATCAAGTATTGATCAGAGGCTTAAGAGAAATGGAGATGGAGGTCACTTAGGGTGGAGGTCATATGACTCCACCCCAAGTACTGAAATAGACCCCAGATAACAAATCCAAAACAATCCAGAAAGTACAAACCCAATGAGTGCATTCAAGACGGACGCAATCATCAACAGATTCCCTTGTAAGCTCCTAAAATGCAGCATCTGAAACAGAAGGAACCAAGAAAATTATTTAGAATAAAGGAACACAACGATGAAGGAACATCCTAGTAACATATTATACCAACATTTTGGAATGGAATGCAGCATAGCACAAGGAAACAGAATGCAATATAATACAATACAATGCATGCATACACAAATACATACAATATAATGCATACAGAAATACAAACATACAATACATATATACATACATTGTAATGTTTCCTTCCCTACTGCAGTGAAGTTTTCACTCCTTTGACATAACTTTAGAAAAAACACAAGAATAGAAAAGAGAATATAATAGTCAAAATAGAAAAGAGAATATAATAGTCAAAATAGAAAAGAGAATATAATAGTCAAAATAGAAAAGAGAATATAATAGTCAAAATAGAAAAGAGAATATAATAGTCAAAATAGAAAAGAGAATATAATAGTCAAAATAGAAAAGAGAATATAATAGTCAAAATAGAAAAGAGAATATAATAGTCAAAATAGAAAAGAGAATGTAATTTCCCTGACAAAACTTAACACAGTTTAACACCCAACATTTTAAATTCCTCCTGAGCTCACTCAAATATTGAAGGGCCAACAATTACTAATCGCAATAACAATGGTCGCAGTAATAAATAATAATAATTAAAAAAAAACAATAATAGCAACAAATAATAATAATGAAATGGCTTTACTATGTGAACTTTTTCAATCACAACGGTTCATCTACCTAACAAAAGGGGTTTAGGACAATCAAACAAAATAAATTAGGACAATGATAAGAATAGGGGTTAGGACAATGTTAAAATAAAATAGGTTAGGGCAATGCCAACAAAATGGGTTAGGACAACACAACAAAAGGAGTTAAAACCATTAGAACAATGCCAAAGAAAGGGGTTAAGATGCGGACCTGATAACCAAACAGATGATCGATGGATCGATGCGATCCGGCGATGTAATCGACGACACAGATGCAGAATCCGAGACCGATGTAGAAGACACACTGCATCGTTACGATCTGAGAAACGATGAGGACCGGGTCCCAGACTGAACTTCGGAACTGACCAATCGCCATCTCCCTCTGACACTACTAAACAATAACACCAGATAACTTGTAAGAAGAAAACCAGTCCAGAGAGGCTGTGTTATGAACTGCTACTAGCGACTCTATTTTCTTGGCCTCCGCATATCGTGGCAGACGGTCAGTCGTCTCTCTCGCTGTCTCATTATCCCACCAACAGAGTAGTCAGTGAAATCTCTATCAACATAAATTTGACCCGTTTACCCACCTCGCTAAATCAATTTGTGACAATTATCTGATAGTCTAGGTGGATAACTCATCATAGGAAGAAAAAACTAAATAATTGACCAACCATAGTGAGATTACGTGCCAAAATGGCTTCCCATGTATCCACCCAAACTTTACCCAATCACCCAATTGATAAAATCAGTTTGCGATTATTTTCTGATAGCCTAGATAATAATTACAAGAACAGTATGAGCGAATGATGACAAGTTATTACAGGAGTCGAATTTAATCGTCGGCAGCCACTAGGGGCACTATTACACTATTCATCTTCATTTTTAACAAACGCCACTGCCAAGCAAAAGAAGAAAAGAAGTCAACCTAAGGGGGATACGGGTCTCGATCTCGGTGCCTCAAGCGCTGCGTCTCAGTGAGTTCACCATTGCCCTCTCTACTGATCATAGGAATACAATGCATATATTCACTAACTGCAGTGAAAAAATGAGTGAAAATAGCTTAAAATGGCTCTTCCACGAGTTTCGTGCCAAATCTTACCCACCACATTAGATCAGTTTGTGATTATTATCTGATAGTCTAAGTGGATAGTTCATGAAAGGAACAATATAATGTATTAATTCACCAACTGTAGTGATAAAATGTATAAATATGGCTTCAAACGGCTTTTCACCAAGTTTTGACCCAAATCTGACCCACTTACCCACCACATTCAATCAGTTTGTGATTATTTTCTGATAGCTTAGGTGCATTACTCGTGATGGGAAGAACGTAATGCATAGATTCACCAACTATAGCGAGAAAATGTGAAAAAATGGCTTAAAATGGCTTTTCCCTGTGTTTTGACCCAAAATCTGACTCGCATACAAATATACATTGTGAGACACGGTGGCTGATTGGTTAGAGTGGTCGGCCCATAACACTCAGTGTGCGCTGAGCGAGTGGATTCGACCCTCGTCCGAGGCATCACCGTGAGCAAGTTCTTTACTCACACTTGCTCTGCAGTACAACTGCAAATGCGCCGTCGAGGCGTGTGCACTTCTGAGCAAAAAAATTTTGGCAGAAGGGCAATATCAAATTTCATAATAATAAATATATAAATAAATACCCAACTCATTCAATCAGTTTGTGATAATTTTCTGATAGCTGATGTGAATAACTCATTATGGGAAGATTAAAATGGATAGATTCACCAACATTAGTAAGGAAATGTGTGAAAATAGCTTAAAATGGATTGACCCCATGTTTCGACCCAAATTTGACCTGTTTACCCACCTCAATAAATCAGTTTGTGATTACTCGCTGATAGTTTAGGTGGATAACGGTTAATTGATGGAGATTTTGTTTGAACATTGCGTGTAGAAATGTTAAATTCTTAAAAGTTTAATATATGAATTTTACATGCGGCTTTCCATACCGAATGTCCAATATACGATTGTGAATATCAAACCAACGGAGGTATAACAGTAACATAGAACTTTGGGTTCAAACGCTACCGTAAAATGACTCATATTAACGTTGTACGCCAACTTAAACCACTCGTGTAAGACAATAGCTAGACAAAGCTGTTCACTAGTAAGCCAGTACTAAAACGAAAACACTTGACTTTACTCGACCGGCCTAATGCTACTTATTGTAACGAAAATCAACCAACACAAATGTATGGCACAAAGTTTGTCATTACCAGTGGCTGGTTCTGTTGTTATCTGTTAGTACAAGTCAATGGGTATTTTGTTCAATAATCAACAAACCCAAATCTACAAATATATCTATATTTATATACAGAAGTTCATATTCATAGTAAACATTAATAGTGTTTGGTCGATTTAATGCCACGACGAATGATCCGCAACTTGTCAGACGCCATTTAAAATTTACTTTTGAAGCGCTGTATTTAAGAAAGTAAGTAGAATTGTAGAAATGAAAGCAAGCGCTCATATTTCGCACAACAGACAGTTGTAGCAGATGCTTGTTTGATCCGATATTCATAAAAGGGCTTTTGTCTTCTCCACACTAAATACATAATCTCTCTGTAGAGTCTATTATTTAATCGTGACAGTGCTGTACAACGAATTATGCGGTATGTAAAATTTCGAAAATGTATCAATGGGATTCAATGCTGGATCAGCTTTGGCAAAATAATACATTCACTATTCACTATTCCTACCTTTCCTCCAATACTCTCGCCCTCCAATACTCTCACCGGCTGTTTTCTACAATACTCCCATCTTCCCTTTTCTCCAAATGCTTTCATTCTCCCTTAGGACCCTTACTTCCAATACTCTCACCCTCCGTTTCCTCCATTACTCTAACCTCCCTTTCCTCCTATTTGCTCTCAACCTCCCTTTCCTCTTTTACGCCCTAACCGCCCTTTCCTCCATTTTGAATTAGACCCCTTTCCTCCATTGTGCCATCTACATCCCTTTCTTCCATTTTGCCCTTAGCCTTCCCTTAGCCCATTTTACCCTCAACCTCCATTTCCCCTCTCACTTTCCATAAGTCCACAGAAGAATGCCTGCCTTAATGTTCCTCTCGTCTTCTCTTCTAAAATAATTAAGAAGCCATCAATTAATATTACTTATTAACTAATAACGCTTAAATATGCAGAACAACTTACATGCGAGCAGCTCATTGAAACACTACTATAATTAATAGATCAATGCATGGCAGGTCTATCAAGATGCCTTAAAGTAGCTACTACTTGTATTGACAGCTTCTTAAATTTGAACTACGTGGGTGCATCTGGAATACTAATTTCAAATTTTCTTTGCAGCATAGTATGTAGCTGAACCAGCATAGAAGGCCTGATGTTTGTAATTCTAAAACACAAAGTTGAAATAAACCCAAATTCTCTCATACTGCAATTTTCACAAACTTTGTGTGGGTGGTTGTAACTGTCTTGATAACATCAGGTACTTTTAGTGAAGGTAACTGAAATATTTTTAAAAGTAATACTCGTGGTTGTTTTGTGCTTATCTTTATGATCGAGCACATAGAAGAACTGTTGCCCCAGTACATATGTCGGCGCCTATGGTCGAGAAAGGGCGAGATAAGAGGATGGTCGTGTAGAGGGAGTGGCTGGATGGTAAAAACCTCACAAAGATATTTGAGCTGGGGATATTGTATGGAGCTCTAGGTTAGCTTTAGTTTTTGGAGCAAATGATTACGATAAACAAGCGAACCATAATTATCAGGCCCTGATTACCGCTTCCTATGAACACAACCCACAAAAACGCAATTTCTTCTAAACAATGTTTAATCTCTGCTGGGAAAAACAGCAATTCAAACACTCGCGCAGAACAGTTAGTGAATCAAAATTTCAAATCAGAAGAAGCTCAGCGTTGAAAAACAAAACAGTCTGACAACGTAACTAAATGTCGCCTCCTTCAAATTAGTCTGGCAACGATGAAGAATCAAAATTCACGACAGGCACCATTGGCAGGCACAAATTTGTGAGAATCGCCACCTAAAACAACGTCTAGCCTAATTATAACAATTTTTAGTACTAGCTTTTTTAAATGGCCCAAAAGCAAATTCTACACCATACATGTAGCCCGTGTCATTGTCCTTTTTACAACGTGCCAAAACGCAAACTTCGCAACAGGAAATATACCACCTCCGATACCAAAGCGTATGGCTTTTGATATAATAATAATAATATGAATCACTTAGGGTAGTCAAAGCCAAACCACAATATAGTTATCATGCTAAAACAATCAATTAGTCATGTACGAATATGCCGATATCAATGAGAATGACAAGATTCTAAAATTCGCTTATTATAAACCATTGTTGAGATGACCACATTTCCTTTCTGCAGTTCCTGGACACCACAGTAGGCCTACTTCAAATGTATGCCAAATTCAATCATGCAATGCCTCACTTGAAATATAAATGGCAGGATTTTTCCCAAAAATAAAGCACTGTTTGTAGTTTTTTTTTTAAATTAGAAAGAAGCTAGCCGAATATATGCAAGCATAGATAGTAAAAGACTTGATAAAAAATCATTATGTCTAGATTTCTACAGAGTCATGGGAATCAAATTATTGACAGGTGTGAAAATTACCAAACCACGCACATTACAACACTCAAGTTTATGCTGTGCCATGGATTTGTAATTTTTTGCAATCCAGAGCATGTGGTCACCCTGCACTTTACAAAATGAAAGAACAGTTGAAAGCTTGACATGAAATCAAAATAATAATAGTGTACTAGAATAATTTGCACATCCAAGAGCACTGGACTCACTCATAAAAAAAACAACTGATTCAAACATTTTAAGAAGTTAACAGGGCAAATACAACGCAAAGTTTAAACCATATAATGGAATAGAATTCTCTTTTTGACACAAATTCTGTCAATTAAAAAGACGGGTACATAGATTTCTCAGAAACAAAAAAGATGGTAACCACTAAATTACTGTACAAGAATCATACATAGTTCGTAAAAATTCCATTTGTTCGCAGTCGCAAATCAACGACTCTTACACAACATTCTCCTTGATATGCTGTAAAAAAATCCACAGCAAAACCTAAAGCTTGTCTGTGAAAACAAATACCTTAAGACACATTGTCAGAAAACACTCTAACCAACAAATCAAATACAATTGTAAGACTTATACGATGACATGTAATAAATGTAATAAAGCCATGTAAGCAAAGGATCCTTAATCGGATATGTCCATCACTTTCTATTGAAAGTCTCAAAACACAGGCACCAATAATATTTTTAGCATATGTCTTTAATATCATGGAGTAAACCAGCAAGTAACTTAACTTAAGTCTGAAACATTGGCTGCACACAAATTGCTATACTTTGCATTGCACAGAGTCAACTAATCCCAAACGTGTTCTACTTCTTTTCAACCACAGAATACTATCTATAGAAGCTGTTCTTGGATGCTTTACAATATCAATCATTAACATATGCACTTATTAATTCATTATTAATTCACTTATTAATTCATTGGCCAATATGTTAATTGAGGCAAAACAGCTGCTCAAGAATTTCCTTCAGATATTAATTCAAGTTTCAATAATGAAATTATGACGAAAGAAACAAGACAGGTGGCTGACAATACACTTCAAAATACATCACAAGACTATAAATACAATTGTACACAACTGTTACACTGTTCAAGCTATCTACAAGCTCCCTTTGCAAACAATTATAATTCTGAAAGTTAAATTGAATAGTAATAATTTTATTTTACATCACAGAACCAGTTCAACACAACAGAACAATTTTATTTAACACCCCAGAATTGACAATTTAACAACACAAGGCAGAAGACCACATCACTTCACATGCAATATCCGCCTTTGCTTGTCAAGAGTCACTTTGAATTGTAATAATTTCCAAAAGCCAATTCCAAGACGACTCACTAATCCTAACTTAGGACAGTTGCCAAATCGTACTCCTCAAAAATCAATAATTTGTTTTTACCAAAAATTGCTTTTCTCTCTAAAATCCAACAAAACGACTTTCCAACCTAAAGCCTAAAGAACCTAAAGAACCTAAAATGTTACAACTATAAGTATTTTTACAACTTCAATAGCCCTGGTGTGTCTAACATCAAAAGCATTGACGGTGCAAAACGATCTGTAATCAGGAGCAGACAACATAGAATGAAAACAAAATATCAAATGTAAAACGTCTGAAATGTGAAAGGATATCATTTCGTGGAACAGTTGTAGCCCGGTTTGGGGAACGCTTTTAGCCCTGAACCTTTGCAAAATTCTGCTTTTCTCTGCGCCAATCATCGGACAAACTGTAATATCAGAAAACACTAAACAACTTTGATGATACCGCCTTCTGATATGTTATACGTTAGATGAAACAAGTACCCATTATAGAGCAAGTAATCTGATCAATTGAAAGTACTATCCGAAATGTTATATGTTAGATAAAACAAGTACCATTATAGAGCAAGCAATCTGAATGACTGAAAGTACTATGACCAAACAAGTAACGTTCTCGAAAAATTGTGATCAATCAAAAAGCATGACAAAACCATGCAATGTGATTGGCAACATGTCACATAATGTACATTAAATCAAACAATAGAATGCTGATGTTGATCTAAGAACATTTCGTAACAAACAAGGAAACCATCGTAGCTTAAGTGGAAAATAATTTGTGCCTATCTCAACAAGTTTTATCGAGTAATAGAGTTTGTTCAGGCAACAATAACGCAACAAAACCAAACTCTGGCAAACGAAAAAATTCAGTACAAAGAAAACGCATGTCATTTCCTCTACCCCAGCTTTATTCTCCATCGTTTATTTCCAATAAATTATCGAGAAGACCTATTTTCACAATACGACCACCAGATTCAGGCTAAAAATGTGATGTTCACTTTGACATCAATTGAACATCGTTTTGAAAGGATTGAAATCATCTCAGTTGGAATGAAAGTTTGTCTGTTTCGCAACTGACGACACACTCCGGTTTTTTTTACATATCAGCAGCGATAGATTGGTTGATTGATTGCAAAGGCCGATTAATCAAATAAAAAAACCGAATCAACTTTGTGATTGATGCCTGAACAGAAACAAAACCGGAGAGGACGGCCGTATCGTGCTGTCCGACCCTATTCCCCGGTCGACATTGCCCTATCGATTCTTCACCTGCCTGGCGACACGTTTGGTGACGCGCCCGCAGAACAGTCCTCCGATGAAAATCACTCCAATGATGACAACAAAGACTGTCATCAGGTAGTTCCTCGCCGGCGATATCGACACCTGATTGGCCATTTCGGAAAGCGACTCCATTGGAGCAGCCTATCAAACGCAATATTTCAACATCACTGCAATTCATGTACAATTCAAAATACAGACCACATAATTATATATACACAGTCACAGAATTTACTGTTGTCGGCCCATCTTCCTGGTATAAGATGCTTAAAACCAGCGATACAACTTCCTCTTCTGTCTTATCGTTTATTCGTTGTGTTTAGCTTTCAGATATTGCTTTACGATGGTAAGATCATTGCAATTGTAGCCGAACATAAAAAGTGCAGCCCAAAATCAGCGGCATTCCCGACCCAAGTCAGCTAGGTGGCAAATAGGAAGGTCTATGAAGGCGCTCCCAATGTGAAGAACCCCTAGAGAAAAGAAGTCTGCTCGTTTCTGCTCGTTCTCATAAGAGAACGAGCAGAAACAGTTGTGCTACCAGATAAGATTGCAGCACGAGTCACAGCAGAAAGGCTGTTCCATAGCAAAGGGCCAACAGAGGCATATGGCATGATGCTGAGCTGTGGCAGTTTTAGACCGAGGCACTAGAAGATCCTGACGGTCTAAAGAGCGGACGGAACCTCCAGAGGTAGCCGAGGTACATTGCCTGATAAGATCACAAAGATTTGCTCAGAGTAACTGCCTCGAGTGAGACTCAATCTTCAGTCCACACACTCTAACTCGATCGTTGCTGCCATTGTTTCATCTCGATGCCGTACACAAACAGGTTAGACAGTGCTTATAACAGAAGCTGAAAGAGATCGAGTGAGCAGCTCACCTGCATAGCTTTTTCCCAGAGTCTGACGCGATCATCAAGAGCCTTGCGACATTCTGGTCTCAGCCTCACTTTGTTGTCATTCAGGGCTTCGACCATACAAGACATCTCTGATAACACGAACAAAACAACAGCCCACAAAGCTGTGTTTTATTGGCAATTAAAAATCAACCATGATGGTACTAGCTGGCTTCAAATTTACATTAAAGCATACCCTTTGTATCAAATAAACTTCCACATTTTCAAATCTATACTCTCTGGGGGTTATTCACCAGGGGTGTTATTTGCATGGGGGTCATTGTCCCGGGGACTATTGTCCGGGGTTAATGGTCATTGTCCTGTTACCCAGATAGTTTTAGTTGAACATCTATAGCACCAACATAAACTATATAATCAAAGAACAAACTAATCACAAGCACTCTGCGTGAAGTTAATTGACCATTAGTTAGTCAAATAATACAGTTAGCGAGAAAAGTCTCCATTGGTGGGCCCATGCTCGCAGGTAGGGCCCAGAAAATGGCTTCTTCATCAACCAGACATATTAAACTTGACGAGATGCACAGAGCAACTGCTGCCTCCGACGAACAAGTCTCACCTGAAATGGAGCTACATAAATTGGGAGATATGGTCGTGACTTACGTCGCCCCTCCCCTCGACTGACGTCCTTGCAGACATGCAGAAGGTCGTTGGAGCAGGCCCTGAAGAGCAGAGGGTCAACGTGGATGTCGGCCTTGTCCTCTGCCAACACTCGAACAACCTCCTAGAACAACAACAACAATTGCTACAAAAACAATACAATTTTTATAGAAACCAAACAGTTGTACTTTTTTTCCCTCCTCCCTCGCCAACTCAGCCGTAATGCGTACGCTGACCGTACACTGTCAGTGGGAAGATGAGACGGCGACAGAGAGAACTGGCCACCCTCACTCATATGCTGAGGCTGAGAAAATGAAGTTGTTAATACTTCATACACTTGGCTGTTTCAGGACTAGCTTAAGGCACTGCTCCTACTCTAAGGGCCAAGTCTTGTGGCCACTGACACAATGCTGTACTTAACTATATCAATTTGACATGGTTCATCTTTATTCAAAAGCAAATGTGACCCTCCCTTTGACGACATCAGAGGGTAAAGGTCAAAGGGCAGAGGATGAGAGACTGCCAGATAGAATTTTAGAGCCAAGAGATGAAGAAAGCGAGTTCCAGAGAGAGGATCAATAGAAGTAAAAGATCGAGACTGAGCCATAACAGTTCTAGTACGATGAACCAAGAGGCCAAGTCTCTTGCACAAGCAAAGCATTAATAATAACAACAATAATAATCATTCGATATAACCTCTAAATCCCTGGGGAATTGAGTACCTCAGGGCAAAATTATGATAGATGATAATAGTAGCAATGATTTCCCACTAGGGCAGCATGCAGGGTTAAGACTGGGCCAGCCTTGCATCTACCCTAAAACACAGCCAACAACAGCAACTATTACACATATACAATAGTTCTCGTCAGTTCAGAGAAATTACTGTTGCTACTAACACAGGGCAAATGTCTTCCAATCTCACAAAATACTCTGCTATAAATGACAGCTAAGTAGTGCCCATGAACAGCTAGTTCCGCAAGAGGTGCTTTATAAATTCTCAAATACGATTACTCACATATACATGCCCACATACACACACAATCTGGAACAGCCTCCCCTCTCTCTCCGGGAGGAGCTGCTCTCTTCCTCTGCCACCTTCCGCAGGCGCCTGAAGGCTCTCCTGTTTTATGCTTAACCATGTCTTGAGTTATGAGCACCTCTGATCCGAGTGGCGCTACATAAATGTTCTCTTACAAGTTACAATCACACACCCAGCTGCAAGCATACCTACATACAGCATAGAGACAGGCAACGAACCTTCCAACAGAGCGCCGACTTTTGATTATTGCCAGACGTCATTGACTTTATCATTTGTTTGCGCAGGCACTCCTCCACTGCTCCTCGATCCGGATCTTGCCTATCAACCGCAATGGCCTCTGAACATCCTTTGCTGATCTGTTCAAACAGCCACGATATACATAGAAATCACTTCCACCAGAATTTCTGTATGAGATTCTAACGTCAAACAGCCAGGACATACGTAAACACATAAATAAATTACTCCAAAACTTCTGTGTGAGATTTTGATGGCTGGTGTATTCAATTATTTATCCTTTGAGCATTTGAACCGGGTCACATCTGAATAGTTCATACTGATAAGGAGGCACTTTATAAATGCCAACATACAATACGTACAAGTATGACCTTTAAGTACAATAGGGAGGTTAAGTACAATAGGAAGAAAAGACCCAAAAAGGACCAAGGTCTTGTAAGCGCAGTCACCCACGTTGACACAAAAAGACATTTAATCGGTTGGATGTCGATATATAGACAATGCTAATCATTTCTTAACTAGTAAACTATTGCATCATAGTTAAAGATTTAGTTAGCATGCAGACTATCGAAATTAAATATCTGTCGATATTAACAGTACATTGTGCCTACCATACTGTGATGTAAACAGTCTAAATGAAAACCTTCTACTATCAATAAGAATATTAATATTCTATTGTATTCAAGACTTCTTGTTTCCTAAAGACTGTTGCTGAGTGCACTTCTGAATGGCAAGCACTGCAAGAAGTGCTTTATAAATTTTCAGATACGGTTCAATAGGTCATTCAAGTATGTTGTCTTTAGTCATAGCTGGGCCGGGGGCGCACCTGACTACCTTCTTGAAGGGAAGCTGTAGAAATTCTCAGATATGACACGATAAGTCACTCAGGTCTTTAGTTGTGGTTGGACTGGAAGTGCTCCAGAGTACGTTCTTGAAGTGGTGTCACAGGAATAAATAAACGACTAATGAAGAGGATGACGACCACTGACCTCAGCCCGACACGCTTTCGCCAGAGCAACGTCCTGGACATAGTCGACAGCTGACTCCTTGATCATGTCCTGGATGTGTTCAGTGCAGGAATCGGACAGTACCTGCAAATACAACCAAAGAAATCCAGGCCACAGGTCGCACTGCACAAAATTAGTTCTCACAACACATCCAAAACCAAACTGGAACATCCATTCATTCTGCATAATGGACGCCCTGCGTAGCTGCCAACAGTTAAATTCGATCCCTGTAATAACTCTTTTTTATACTACGTAATCACACAGCGGTTGGTCAATTTGAAATTAAACAATAACAATAGTAATAATAATTATTATTATTATTAATAACAACAAGACTAACTTTTTGCCTTACCTATTATACATAAACATAAACAAACCCTTTTAACCCTCTGCAGATTCAAATTTTATGGCCCATTACAAATTATACTTCTACTAGCAGCGGCTGTGTCAGCTAGATGAACTTTGTACATTTAAAGAACTGTAAGTATGTACATTTGTACCAAGTCATTCGGCATGTTCAAGAGGTCTAGATGGAGCTACATAAATGTATATAAATATATATGCACACACACACACACTCACACACACAAATAGAATATACACCTGTGTGTTAGATCATGCAAGCATGTCACCTGTATAATTGATGCCACCTACGTATTCAATCAGATGTGTATGTTACATGTTACCAGTGTAACCGATGAGCGGTGAGAATGTGTTGTTACCTTCTGTGTGCGTTGCTTGGCAAACTGAGCCCTTAGGCATCCAATGACCTTTCCCTCGACCTCCATGTCGCTGGCCTTTGCTGCCTCGAACTCCCCTGTACAGAATTTGCGGATGTCCTCGTTGCAGTCTTTCATCAGCTCTGGATTAAGACGAATATCTAACAGACAAGAACCCAGTCAATTGTGCATAAATTAATAGGTTGATTCACTAATTCATTCATCTATCTAGTTGTTCGTTCGTTCGTCCGTCCGTTCATTCATTCGGAGCATTTAGATATCACCACTTCCATATAACTAACTACACGCTGTCCAACTTCGGTGGAAAAGAACAGTTAAAGTGTCTAAGAAAAGACACAGATCCAAAGGGAAGGCATGCCAGATGAATCAAAAGGTAGATAATCTCAGATCGATCGAAAGGGAGACCATTCCAGGTGGATCCAAAAGGAGATCCTTCCAGGTGGATCAAAAGGAACAAAATTCAAGGTGAATCCAAAGGGAGCCAATTCAAGGTAGATCCAAAGGGAGACCATCACTCTTGTATTTGAACTGAAGATAAGTTTCTATTCCCACAGGACTTCTTGCACTCTGAATAGGTTGTACTGGGAGAGACGCAATTGAAATATGTAGATACAATATAATCCAGACAGATACAAGAGGAGCTCATTCCAGATGGATAAAAAAAGAGACCATTCCAGGTGGAAACATTTTACTTTCTCTATTAAGTAAAGCAAGTGTATAATTAGGTAAAATAAATTAGTTACACGGCAGAGTAGGACGAACACAACGAATCCGAACCTTGTGCGCGAATTCTCTGACGTGCAACGACGACTCGATAGCATCCTTTGTCGAAGACTTCTTCGTCCTTGTGCTTGCGGAGACAGGGGAAGAGGTCTGACGGTTGACTCACCTCATTGTCACAGTATTTCTACATCACACAAAGCGATATGAAACACCTGCAGCGACACTGCTCTCAGAATTAAGCAGTGTACACAAAACAAAAAAGTGTACGACGGCACATCAATGGTAATGTAATGAAATCGAACATTTATATAGTGCCCCTTTAAGATACTTTCCAGACAGAAACAAAAATATTTCCATCAGCGTTTGCAACTGACTCAAAATCTAGCACATGATAATTTCTAGTAAATTAATTTATAGAACTCAATTTAGTGGAAAGTGCCTCTTCATTATCATTATCATTAATTAAATTTGTAACACGTGCAACGTCACACCGAAATGTGAATACGCGGCGTGGATAGTCAGTCGCCAGGTAGAAGCACTTAGATTTCCAAATGCTTGAAAGCCAAGGAGAAACAGTGAGTTTAATCTGATTTTTGAAGGATGGAAGAGAATTTAAGCTACGAAGAGAAAGTGCCAGTCGATTCCATTCCTTAGGAGCAGAGGCTTCATAAAATTAATAATCATTACTACAGTGTTGACAGAAGTCGACATCAACCACTTACCTTTGACCTTAATCAGTAACTTTGTAGTCATGATCGAAAATTTATAAAAGCACAAATCAGTGATCAAGAGGTGCATCCTTCCCAAGCTCATAAATGTCTAAGATTGGACTTTAGCTTATAAGAAAAGCAACGGTGTAGACAGGAGTCTACAGCAACCAATGATGCATCCATTCACCTTTATCATTCTCTTGCATTTCATCATCAACGCAAAGTCCGTTGTTGGATCCATAGCCTCGTCTCGCTGGAAAAATAACAATTTATTTATGAAGCAGATATCTCAAATGCTTGAAAAACAAACAAACTTGGTAGCTTATTAATGTCCTTCAGACTACGCCATAGCAAGCTGCACACGTTATGCGATAGCAAGCTGCAAGTCAGCTCAGCTTCAATAATTTCCGGAAACAAATGGTTTTTGTATCTTATTCATGGGCCAGTTGGATTATCTAATGCTTAATCAGCCAGTCAACTGTGTACTCCTTTTTATCAGCCAGTTTATTATGCAACCCCTCTTATGAGCCAACAGCAACTGGATCGTGTACTTCTTTTATGAGACAGTTTGATAACATCACAACTCCTCCTCACCTGGACTGTGTAACTCCTTAATACAAGTCAAATGACAGAATAACTAAAGATTCAACGCCTATTTCAGTAGTCTTATCCACTCCCTCTCCCTCTCCCTCTCCCTCCCCTCCACATCCGTTCTAGTCGTCTCCTCTGCTTCAGCGACGAATTTGTGCAAGACAGAATCCTTACTTACCTCTCTCTTAAAGACAAACGTGCGACACTGTGTCCTCAGCTTCTGCTGGTTACTTCGTAGGCAGTTGATCACCTGAAAGAGACAACAGACTTCAACCCATCTTCATCCACCAACTTCTGATCACGTGTCTTGGTCAACTTAAAATTTTCATATAAAGATAAAGATATTTCCATGAGCCTTTGGAATAGACAGCAAAGTTCATCTTCCGATTTAAATAAATAATTTCTTGAAATTTCTAGGACTCACATCAGTAGAATGTGCTTCCTCAACGCCATCATCATATTGAAATAAATGATCATTACTATTAATCAACAACTTCATAATTGTAATCGAAACTTTATTTATTTATTTGAAGCCCTAGGGCCTCAGCTGCAACAGAGAATAAATGGTTTTGCACATGTAAATTTTTGCATATATATATATTTCTTCAAATGTTCTGATTAGACGAGGCAAGCGAGTAAATGAAATGAGCTTACGCCTGATTTTCCGGGTGGAACATCGCTACAGTGGTCTCTCACATCTTCTTCACACTGTTGCCTCAGTTCTGGGTCTAACTGAATGTTGTCGCTCTGCAAAACAAGACAAAAAGGCTCATAAGTTCAGAATGTTTATCTCTAGCAGGATATCTCTACATACTGCCACCTTAATCCAAACGCCTCCACGATCAATCAAAGCATCATCGTGGTCTGATAAGTGCAGCTACATTTTGGAGCCAGCTTGAAGTTGTAACTCTATAACTTTGGAGCCAGTAGGACTGCATATCTACTATTGAAGGCATCTTAATCATAAGTGTATTCAAAATATCCGAAGCACACCTATAAAGTTAAGCGCAAAATACCATCTTATTCACGAGCACTGCGTCCAGTCCGAGTGGTTGTCCAATGTCCCAAGGGAAGGCAACTGGATCATGCAACGATGTTTTGGAGCCATTGGATTGAATAGTTCCTTTGCAGAGCCATCTTCATCAAAAGACAACCTTTCCAAGTCAGATGGATTAAACGACTGTCAGATAACAGGGCTTTTCACACTGAGTGCGGCGTCTCTGATTAGGTGGTACTGGGAGGTGTCACAGAAATATGCAAATAAAATATAAAACCTTACTGTGAAACCAACCAAACTACAAACGAACCAGTTGGTGACAGTTTGATCGTTTAACACCAACTGTCTCTCTGTCTCTGTTTGTTTGTCTGTCTCTCTGTCACTCTCTCTCATTCTCTCTCTGTCTGTCTCTGTTTCTCTCTTGGAAGTGCTAGGTAAATCTCTGATAACATCAAAAATTATATATGATTTGTATGTGATAACGAAAAGATTTACCCTCTGCAGAAGTTCAAACTTAAGTTGTCTTTTGCACTTTGGATTGAGAATACTCGACAGTTGGTCTCTAAACGTCTCATTACGAATGATGTCACTCAGGCAACTAACGACCTCAAACCTATCACACATACACACACACACATCCGACAACATTAGGCTGAAATCTCCCCATGCAATATTCAACACTTCATTTTCTCAGCTTCAGCAAACAGTGGCCGGTCCTCTCCCTCGTCGTCTCATCTTCCCATCAACAGAGTACCGTAGGTATATTCAGAGGTGATTTGGCTATGGGGTGAAGGTCGGGCAAACATCTCGAGTCAAATTTCTGCCCAGGAGGGGATTTGAACCATTGACCTTTTGATTGACAGTCCAGTATGATCACTGCAACATTGATGAGCACCATCTTCACCAGACACATAAGTCGCTACACAAGATGTCTAGCAAACAAACACAAACTTTAAACCAATACAAACTTTCTTTCCGATCTTGTAGGGGCAATCAGAAACTCTCTAAAACCCAACTACCTAATTATATAAAAAACCAGCAGTCCCATAAAATCAAATAAATTCCAACTTAATAAACAAAATAATTTCAGAAAAATCCAATATATCCCATACAAAAAATTAAATCCATTCAACAAAATGAGTTCCACAAAACAAAATTAAATCCCAAAATAAATAAATTCTAAATAAATTAAATAAATCTCTCACGTAACCAAAACAGAGGAACTCAGCAGACGCTTACTTTGTTTTGACCTTTGAGCAGTGTTCTTGAACCTCGTTCTTGCACGATTCTTTAAACTCGTGCGATAGACTGAAATCCTTTAGGGTCACCTACACACGAAAACAGAAATCAACAATTCAAACACAACATCGAATATCCGCTTACATATTCTTGATAAGCAGTCAGCCACAGGGTTTGTTAAGAGCCATCCTCAGTCAATATGGTGCCCTAGGCAGTCTACAAGAGTTGAGTAATTATGGGTTGAGTAATCATAATTTGTCTATTCTGTTTTTCTGGGATTTTATTTTGTTTTGGGAAATATATGTGGAACTCATATTATTGGCGTGGATTTAGTTTGTTCATTTTTAATGGAATATATTTGATTTAAATGCTCAGTTGGACAGTAGAATGTGAGAAATATTGGGTCTGACACACACTTCATTGAGCACATCAAAATTCCTAGAACATTTTTTGAATAACTAATTTTTGTAAAATCATAAAATTTCTATTCATGATAAAAATATTTCCTGAAATTTGGCACCCCAAAAATTTGGTGTCCTAGGCAGCTGTCTATGTCACCTGTGTCAGGAGTCAGTCCTGGCGTTAGTTGAGATCCATGTTGGTGAACCCCTTCCCGGGAAGGATCAATTCAAGCCTATACAGGTGTTAGTAAGTGACTTCATTTCTCTAGAAAGAAGAAGCAAACAGCAACGAACCACTTGGTGATGTTCTATGCCTGCGCGACATTTGGGCGGCATGTCAGAGTCGGCCTTGTACTTGATGAGGCACGTCATCAACGAATCACCATCAGCATCTTTGCCACCAGACAAGGCATCCTACAACACCCATACGGACAGAGATTCTACACACACACGCACACACAAGAGATGCATGTACAGATACATAAATCTACGGGCTGGTATTATGATGAACACTTACTGCTCTGCTCAACTGATCTGCAGTAAATAGACCAATCAGGTGTACTATCAAGCATGCTCTATGTTATCAATCAGAGGAGGCTAAAATCTCTATAAAAAGCTTAAAAGAAGTTTAGTAGACATTTCAGAGTTTAAAAGAAGTTTCTAAGAAGTTTAAAAGAAGTTAAAAAAATTTTAAAAGTAGTTTAGAAGATGTTCCAGAGTAGTTTAAAAGAAGTTCCATAGTAGTTTAGAAGAAGTTCCAGAGTAGTTTAAAAGAAGTTCCAGAGTAGCTTCAAAGAAGTTCCATAGTAGTTTCAAAAAAGTTCCAGAGTAGCTTCAAAGAAGTTCCATAGTAGTTTCAAAGAAGTTCCAGAGTAGCTTCAAAGAAGTTCCATAGTAGTTTCAAAGAAGTTCCAGAGTAGCTTCAAAGAAGTTCCATAGTAGTTTCAAAGAAGTTCCAGAGTAGCTTCAAAGACGTTCCAGAGTAGTTTAAAGTAAGTTTCAACCGCCCGATATATCGCCAGAGACAACGCATCGATACCTTGCACTGGTCCTTTAGAATCGGTTCACAGGCCTTCATGAAAATCTGGTTGACTTCTGGCAGTTCTTCCTCCTCCTCAATGTAGTTCTTCACCTGCTTCTTACACTCTTCATCCAGCGCCTCCAGATTGTCTTCCAAGCAGTCCATCTCCTGTCAAAACAATCTGGAATGCTTATAAACAGCCAACAGGTTCCCAGACTGTTCTTGTTACAGCACACATAATAATTTCAAACCTTAATGGCTATGGTGAAACCAGAAGGCATCTCTTACAATATTTGCACTGTATTCATGCAGATTATGCCCCTAGAGGTGTTACGTAATTTTCTCAGTTGACACTTAATTCAAATGCATATATCGATTAGATAGAAAGAATAGTCCTGACAAATTAAATAGCAAAAGCTTAATTGACAAAGCATTACCCAAAAAAATCACAACACTACACACATCATAATTGATGCTATCGATGTTGTATCAATAGCTTACTAAAGGTAAAGCTGATTTCTCAAGATAAACATATGGCTAGAAGTCTTGTAACAATAGTCTTTTAAAAATCAAACCTTGTCCCAGTTTTCAACACAAAATAACTATTTTTTTAACATTCATTTTCAATTTGTCAACTCTAAGCAACTGTGAGTTTGTGCCCGTGCCCAATGAGTCATCCTTGCATTTTAATTATAAGAAACTTCTCAGTTGTTGGCCCTTCCACTCTGACCACGCTCCCCTTAGAGATGCGACTGTTGCCAAGGAGCAATGCACCTATGTCTCACAACTTGCTTAAGACTGATTTGTATCGCTGTGGTTGGACTGGGAGCGCCTTCGAATAGACTTCCTGAGGGGAACTATGTAAATATTAAAATGAATGAATAACGTCTACAGAGCAAATCTTCAACAAACCTCGTTCTTCTCAATCTTCTTCGAGCAGAACTTACTGAGGTCTTCCATGCATACAGCCTCCACAGCCGGCTCCAGGTCGACACTCTTCGCTCGATCGAGCATGACACGCTTGACTGCATCGGCACACGGACCCTTGACCTGAGGGAAAGGAAAACAAAGATGGCATTGATTCACTGAGTCATATACAAATGAGTGAAATCACGTTAATTGACACTCAAAAACGGTGCTGATTGAAAACTTCTTCCCATGGCAAATAAAAAGATGTTTTTTATTATTATAAAATGTTATTCCTGGAAGAAAATTTTTTTAAAATTAGGCACCCCTAAAATGTCAATAATTCCTTTTCTGTACAATCATGAAAAATTTATTCCTGAAAAAAATTATAGAATAAGTTATTCAAAAATAGTTCTAGGCATTTTGAATCAACTTTGACAACTTCCATTATAAATATACTCTTCACTAACCAATCACCAATTGCACTTCTGTCCCAGGAGATGAGGTCATCATTAACTTCTACCCATGGGAACTTCTTGGGATTACCCCTTCTTCTTGACCAAACCAACACCCAGAGAATGCAACTACCACCACCTATCATAGACCAGGTACTCTCAAACATGGAACTACTTCCCATTTTCGCAGAACCCTGTCCCAGAGGTCTGACACATCATCTTGAATTCACACCAGCTATTCAGCTTTGGAAGAGATATTGTATATATGATACAGGCTATGTGTCCAACAGGGATTCTGTAAAATGCCAGATTTCTTAGATTTCAGGCAATATAAAAAATCACCAATTTACGGTTATGATTAGAGTTAGGGTCAGGGCTAGGGTAGGGTTAGTGCAGGGTTAGGGCTGAGTTAGGGTTTTACCTATTGCCTATGCATTTTACAAAATCCCTAGCTTGACACATTGCCTGTAACATATATAAAATTAGGAACTCACTCTGGAGTCCAAACGACTTCGGTAGAGACAGAGAAGAACCTCCGACTGTTTGTCCTCCTTGATGCTGTCCGCCGAAACTCCACAAACTGAGTTGATGGCAGGGCCACACATCCTGAAGAAACCTGGAGAGAGGCTGGAACACAACATCCGTTGGGATAATGACCGCATAATCACCTTGGTTTTGGAGTGCACCATCAGTTCAATATTATTTTCATTAGAATTACTTTTTTTACAATTTTACCCAAGGTATCAAGGATTATTCAGATGGCACAAAATAATTATAATTGTATCATTATTATCATCACTATTACTATTACTATAATTACAATTATTACTATTATTATTATTACTATTATTATCATTACTATTATTATCACTATCATTATAATCATTATTATCATCATCCTCATTTCTATTATGCATTAGGTGCCACCATTTAATAATCGAGCAACAACTTAAGTCCCAATCAAATGCGGGAGTTCTGAACCAGTGCTCTCCATCTTAACCAATAGACCAATGTGTATATCATCCGCATTTAACTTAATTCGTGACCCAACATATAAACAACAACAGCATGAAATATACAAACGACAACAACGTGCAATATATAAACAACAACATGAAACATATGAACAACAACAACAAAAATTACAACAATCATTATATCAACAAAACATGCAACATATGAACAACGACAACAAAAATTACAACAATCATTATATCAACAACAACATGCAACATATGAACAACAATAATGCACAACATATGAACAAAAAAAATTACAACAATCATTATATCAACAACAACATGCAACATATGAACAAAAAAAATTACAACAATCATTATATTAACAACAATGTGCAATACATAAAACACATCTTTTTAGCCATGCCAAGGTTAGGAGCGCTCCTTAGTAATAGCCTTGAAGGGGCAATAAATAAATTTTCCAAATGGATGAATACATGAACATAAACAATAATTATGTGTTATATAGAAACAACAATAATGCACAATCTACAACCATTGTGCAATCCAAAAACAACAACAGTATGCAGCACACAAACAAATGAAGGCTGGCAACTCACTCGAAGTCTCTCGACACAAAGTACTGAGTCTCCATTAGTTTGTCCGCACAGTCGTTGGTCATTATGTTCTTCTTATCAATGAGGTTCATCAGACAGTCGATTATTCTACAACGAAACATTAAGTTATTAACTCCAGAAACAACTTAAAGGCCGGTCGCCAACACTCGTAGCATCCTAGTCGCTCCCGGAAGCCTCATTAGGGCTAACTTGACAGACCCAAATCACGTTTTTGCACCAACTGCTACTCCAACCAAACCCACCCACAACTCCCCCATCTCCTGCCCATGACCGTAAAATCCCCATCCAACAGTCTAATGCAAATAACAATAATATGCAATAAATAAACAACAACAAATATATTTTAGGAAGTTCTGTATCAATTAACTGCGCATATTAAACACAAGTACACCAAACAGTGATTAGCAATTGAACAATAAAGACTATACTTACTTAACTAATTCACTTAAGTAAAATGACGATGAATGGCGCTTACTTTCCCTGACCGGGCTGAACGTCTGAGCACTTGAGAGCGACGATTGAGCCACACACACTCTGCAGGACTGGATCGATCTGGAAATTCTCACGTACGTTCACCTCCTTCATCAGAATCCCCAACTGTAAGTTAAAATAATTTGACTACATCAATTGACTACATATAAATTGACTATATCAGCTCTGTTTCCCACCCAGGAACTCCACATCTGCAGTTTACACCTCCATGAAATCGGTCCTTTTCAGGGGCAGTTGGACCGAGAGTGACTCTGAACCTTGAAGGGGTGCTATATAAAACTCCATAGTAAATGAATGAATGACACTGTGCCCCCCCTCCCAACACAGATTTCTGCCCAGGTGGGATGTGAACCCTCGAGCTCTTGGTCAGGCTCCTAGGTCATCACGCAGCGGGTTCTATGTAAGGAGAATTGGCAAAATGATCCCCACAGCATTCATAAGTTCACTTAACAGTCCTGAGTGAGTTCAGAGTCCCTTATATACAAGTCGGCAACAGTGCTGAGTTACTAAGTCCTTATATGAAAGTTGGCCAATGTGGAGGATTTGTTCCCCATTCCAATTGGGGACGTCAGGAGGCCCCACCGCCATCGAGCATCCAAGCACAACAGAAACGTTAGCAACTCACGGCCTTTCGGCAGAGTGGGGAGAATATCTTGATGGGCGCATTGCTCTTGCCAAGGCTTCTGGCGTTGCTCATCAGACAGTGTATCGTACGTCCCTCGCGCTCTATCCCGTTGTTACAGTGTTCCCGTATCTCCACTCCGCACCCGCTGACGATCTCCGGGCTCAGCTGGTAGTCGGCCATCAGGCTCTTCCGTACGGACACGAGTTCCGTGATGCACTCCGGACCCAGCTGCCGACCTGAAAGAAACGACATTCGTTCGTTTGATTTCGAGAATTTATATAGCACCTCTTCGAAGGAAACCACTCGGAGAAGCTTTCAGCCCAGCTATGGCTGAAAAGAAATGGCTTCAACAGTTAATACAGGGCGGAAAGATCATTGTAAGGGGAAAAGAGATGCCAACCGGGAGCCCATTCCAGATATGGACCGACCAATGAGAAAGCCCGACACAGCATTAGCCCTAGAGACAAGAACTTCACCCCTAGCAGAGAAACGTCATTAAATGACCACTGGTGAAGTATCAATGTTTCTAAGGTTCTTAGCAAGTAATAAAATGCTGAATACAATCAATCAATCAAACAATCAATCAATCAAACTACCAATCAATCAATCAATCAAACGATATAGCGTCCCTTCAGGATATATCTATTCAGAGGCACTCCCAGTCCGACTACGGCTAAAGAGAGTGATTTCAGTAATGAGTAGAATTCAAAATAAATACAAAAGAAAAATAAGACACAATATCCGATTGATATCTCTGAGCCAATTTTCCGTGCATGCGCTCTGCCATGGCCCAGTCGAACAGCTTTGCCTATGATGGCTCTTCAGCTTGGAACTGTCATCCACAATCCCTGCATCTGCAATAACTGACCCTCTCACCTCGACAGTTTCGGAGATGCCTTAAGACTTTCCTGTTCCCTGGCCCAATCACAGATGCCCATTAAGAGTGCTGCTGATCAGAGCGGTGCTATAAAAATGCTTGATGACATTACATTACTGTACAATTTCACCTCGCTATAACTCCATGAAAAATGGTACAGCTACCGGCTTTTGTTGCATTCTCAAGGCAAAGGAGAATGGTGGAGAGTTTGACTTCCTGTAGGCCTATGTTAGAAACCTGCTGCAGTCTGTCGACACATCTCTCCGTCATGATATGGGACCGGCAGGCAACGGTTAAACCGCGGTTGACTTTGAAGTCGGCTCTCTGAAGGACCTGACGAACTGTCAGCTTATCCCGACACTAGATGAACCAAAACAGGTCGATTAGAACCATTATTAGAAGAAGATGATGATGAAGAAGATGATGATGATGAAGAGAATGAAGAACAAAAAGATGATCATTAAGAAGTCAATGATGATGAAGATAATGATGAAGACGACGATGAAGAAGTTTACGACAAAAAATGCTGAAGTAGATGATGAAAAAGAAGAAGATTTAAAAGCAAAAATGCTGACAAAAATGATTTGTCAATTTGGAAAATTGGCAAAAAGTTATAAAGATACAGCTCCTCTAGCACTTTCACAGTTGCACATACATACATACATACATACACACAATGTAACACATACACAAATAAATACACATACACACGTGGATAGATACATATCTATACAACCTAGGCCACAACTTACGCCCTTGCTCATCTGTTGATCGAACTTATGATCCATGAGGCACTTGAAGACCCTTCCATTTCCAGACGGAACATGTGCGCAGAATCTTTCCCGATCGTCCTGACAGGCGAAGAAGACCTGTCGATCGCTGTGGTAGTCGCTGCCCTGCAGTTCCGCCACCCGCAGGATCTGCTTCTTGCATTCTGGCGCCAGGACCCCGACGCTGGCCGAGAGGCACGCGATCGTGTCGCCCTGGTTGTGAATGCTCTTCTGAAATGAGCACACAGGTCCGAGTCAAAAGAGAGACACGGAGCAGACGTGCAACATGCCCAGACATGATAAATGATAGATGTTCAAGGGGAATTAGTTGACTTGCTCCAACCTCATCAGATGGCTTGTATCATCGTGATTTTTTAAAACTAATGTACTGTACCCATTTCCTCAATCTTTGCAGAGCGACCTTACTATATAAATCGTTTCCTTATTATTGTTGTTAAACATGGACTTATAGACAAAGTAAAATTAAAATAAACAAAATCAATCAAAACAAATTTAGTAACACAAAAAATAAAAGTGTAAATCTTACTTTTTGGATAGTATCTAGGAGCCTAAGGGATTATTCATACATTGAATTACAAAAATACATAAACTTAAAAATAGAATGAATACAGTAGGAAAAAGAATGCAAAAAAATTGAACTGCTTGCAAACGCACAGTGGGAACATCATATTATGAACAATCAAAGAATGTATAATCACACAATAAACACAACAAGCAATTTACACAACAGACAAACTGGGAGTAGTTAAAGAGAACCCAAGCAACAGGAATTACGATCACTATAGGAATAGATTCATTTGTATAAATATTAATAAAAATCGGCAAATATAGCTAATTAAAACAAAACCCAACGAAATTACCTGTGCCTCATCATCGTCCAGTCTACCACAACCTCGCTTGATGATGTCATCATTGCACGATTCGACAAACTTGTAGACGAGACGATAGTCGCTGAAAACGATAGCCTCCATTCGATTCAGGAAGTCCTTGCATTGCGGTTGAGTAACATTGTCAATATTTTCGATGAGACACGGAATCTTCAGACCTGCTCGGTCGTTCAAACTGTTGCATTCGGCAATCTATAAGGAACCAGAAACAATTTTGACTGAGCTGATTGGAATGTTGAGGAGGATTGGTGGAAAATAAGCGATGTTGGTCATACCACATCAAATGTAATGTAATCGAGCATTTATATAGCGCCACTTCAAGATGTCAACACAGAGGCGCCCTCTGCACTGGCCGAAATGATGTCACAGCATTGAAACATAGAATCATAATGGGATGCTTATTATTATGATCAGTAGTATCATATTATTACATATAGGCTTTATTGTATAATTAGTAACTACTTTATAGGTGACCCTATTTAGCGGAATCTAGATACCTTCAGGGCCCCCAATTGTTACCAATGTTATCGGAACTTTGAACGAATTACGTTACTGTTGTTAATCTGGTTGGTTACAATAAAATATATTGATTGATTGATTGATTGATAATATCACTATTTCTATTATTACAATTCATTACATTTAATTAATAGTATTATACGATCATTAGCTTTTGCTCCAGAGTAGCAACCTTCAAAGAGTACCATATAAAATTGCCCAGATAATTAAATAACTATAGTTATTATCATTCTAATCAACAAAATCATTATCATCAGTAGCACCTACCCTTTTCAGATCGACCTGACAGACTGCTCCGGCCGCTGAGTCAAACCTCACATCACTCGTCAGTTTCTTTTTGTGCGTCCAAATCACCTGAATAAGAATCAGTTGTGAATTAATTAAGTAATTATGACTAATTAGTTGATTAATTCAAACAAAACATAAAAATTATGTGATGATCATGAAGCTGTCGATTCATTTGTGGTCAAAATCTGAGAAAAGCTGACACTAGCGTGACGGTACGGTCAAATGCTCCGTAGTCCACTGGCACAAGACGTTTTAAAATATGCCACTGCTTGCACACTGGGAGTGCCAGTGCCCAAGCCTGGATAAAGGAGGAGGGTGACACCAATTAATGATCTTTGTTGTCACACAGTTGGACATTGTAAATCTGAAACTACAAGAAGATATATGGGTTGGACACACAGTTTGAGAGATGGGTAAAATGCAATGATCTTCTTGACACGTCTCGATAGAAATAATGACATGTTTAATAAAGGTTTGCACAGGCACTAGATAGTAGAGCTTGTCTGTCTTGCCATTGCACAGTAGGTAGACTTGCATTCTCCTTACGACAGCAAGACAAATATGAATATTGTGTAGCGTAGTAGTCCAGTTCTCTTACCCTATCCACAAAGGTGACCCCCACGGGTGTGACCTAGTCGTAATTGGGTCAATATCCTTTAGATCATTCATTTATTCCTTCATTCGTTATGAGGATTTGCATACCAGCCTTCAAGATTACTTACCACTGTTGAACTAATTTTGGCTAAAGAGGACAGTGAAAGAATGTAGAAAAGTGTCAGCAACAGGAAACCTAGGCAGTGGGCATAAGCATGCAGGGAGAATGTTCCAACCCACTGGCCAGCAACAGAGAAAGCACATCGTTATCTAATATAAGTTCACGCACTAAGGAGAAGAAGTCTTGCCTGCATTGAGATATTGAGGGGAGACCATATATTACCCTCTATTTCCTCTTTCCCCTCTTTTTCATAAAATTGCAAAAGACAGCTCGATACTGCTGTGCAAACCATCTCCTCTCACAGTGTAGGAAAGGATGTGCATCGCTGAACACAAAAGCCAAGGGTCAACATTGACAGAATGCCTTGACCTGGTTTACATGAAATCATTCACTCAGCAGTTTATCCATGAAAATACCCGATGTACGCAATTTTACGGATTCAGATAAATGCTATGTTGCTAAGTATGCTGTTATGTGCATAAGAATTCAAGACGATAGGTCTAGAGTAGGGTGGTTTATTTTTAGTTGAATGTGATCAAATATATTCCCCAACAAGCAACTAATGACAAATACAAAATTAATATTATTCATTGCTTATTTTTATTTATTGTTAGTTGTTGGCTCATATCAGTAGTCTTGCTCACGTTTCTCAGTTCAAATATCCTCCTTCAACTTAACAAATGTCCATATAAGATTCCAGCATGGCTGAAGATTAAAGAGTGCAACACGTTTTGTTGACAATAGTCTTTGTTGACAAAAGTCTTAGCTAAAAAAGTCTCTCACACAGAACTAAAGGAACGGATATACACCAAAAAGTTCTGCACATCATCGAATATAACAAGGGGTCTTTGAATTCATAGTTAAAAATAATTTAATTAGTAAAATTAATAAACTGTTTAATTGTTAACTTTTGCCACAAGTCTGGAGATATATCTGCATGTATGGAGGCTACCTTATGTGCAAAGTATCTGGTCGAAAGATGGGCAGTTAAGGTTAGACAGAAGGTACATTGGAGCATGGCATTTCAGTATGTCAGGATGATAATTTTGGAAAGGCACGTCCAATAAGGACTAGTTATTAACTGTTTACTCATGAGTTTAGGAAGAGCTGCAGTCCCTTCATTTTTTTTATCCTCAGCATTTGAGGGCAGGTGGAAAGTCCCCTCCCTTGCCGTCTCATCTTCCCACTGACAGCATACTCAGGATAGCCAAGGGGTATAGATGGGCAGAAATCTCAAACCAACGGAGGATAAGCAATTTGAAAGAGGTAGATTTATAATATTATTTGAGAACAAAATGACACAAGTGACTAAGCAGAATGGAGAGATACATGTAGAGGGGAAGAGAGAGGGAAAGAGAGAAACAAAGGAAAAGAGTCCTAAAAGTAGGTCCAACGTCAGAAAAAGCTCATTTATCAAGAACGGTTCGTGACCAGACCAAGATTATTATCAGTTTCCGACCTGTCTGAAGAATGATAAGTGATGGAAATAAGACTGCTTTAAAGCATTATGGCAGAACAGAGCTAAAAGTAACTCTGCCACTGATCGTACTTTGGCAGAGCCAGCCCCAAGCCTGTACAAAGGAGGAGTGTGGCACAAATGATCTTTGTTAGCACACAGTGTCTTTAAACTGCAACAAACACTGCTACTTGAGTTAACGGTTTCATAAATAATGATCACCATTTGAAACTGATTAGAACGTTACTTACATGCTGACAACGTTCGGAAAGATCTTCTTCTTTCTATAATAATTACAAAGATTCATTAGAACTTGCACTGCAAAATTAACTTCCAGTCAAATGTAAATCCTTTGCACTTACAAGCATAAAATCTGGCAGGCCAGTTTTACAGTTTCACATAAATTTGGAAACACTAGAAACATGACCACTGGGTGATGGAAGACGAGCGGATTGGTCGACACTCCTTTGTGGGGCAGTCAAGTCCTGCATGAATGTGTACTTGCTTACAATATAATATGCATAAAATTAAATAATACGACTTTCTTATAAGAAATTAAGCGCATCTTCACCAAATTCTTCACCAAGTCTATTTCACTCATTATAGCTCGCTTATTTATTCTAACAAACGCAAACACAACGTATATAACGAACTGAAACATTACCGGGACATTATTGTGGAGACAGTCCAAGGCCGCCAGATTGTTCATCGTGCTAGGATTCGCATTTCGACAGTATTTCTTGACAAATTCCGCGCAGGCTGGCTCTTCGGCAAGTCGGACAGGCAGAGGAGGTGGCTGGTCGTTCTTGTCCGCTCCCTGGGAGGACTTTATTCCTTCACGTTGGCTACCTTGGAAATCTTTATTTAAACGTAGCGGCTGCGCTCCAATATCGTCTAATCCTCGTGCCCTAACGATGGCGACCAAGGTGAAAAGCAAGCAAAACTGAAAGCAAAGAAATCGAGATCGAACGATCATTTCTGCCATGTTTTCTCTAACAACCAATTTGCGCAACGTGGCGGAAGTAGCTTTTAAGTTGATCAACGTTTAACGATCGAGCTCCTTTTCCGCCCTACGCAGTCGCCTCTCCGATTAAATCTTGATTATTTTCACAATGAATACGTCGTTATTTTCTATAAGTTGCGTGAGTAACGCTAAACCGAAAGTTTGTCGCGGATTATCAAGCGCCGCGGAGTAATTTCTCTGATACGCCCTGCGGCTGTGGAATGAGTTGTAACTTGCAACTACGGGCGTAGCAAGCGACACCACAGAGTTTTCAAGTGGGTCAGACTTTTGTTACAAGTTTTTTCTATACGGCTGTTACTTATTGCATACTATGGGCAAATAATTCGTCCTGCGAAGAGAAGCTGACCCATATATGCTGAAATGCCATTCAGCAACCGTTGGCGGACCCTGATTGGTCAGACCAGATGTTCTCTACCACGTGATCGAGCCCGGTCAGGTCTATTTCATGGTAAAAAAGCAACTAATGTGTCAATTTGACCCGGTGACGGGCGCTCCTGTGAGGTACGTTGGTTGGTAAAAATGTTATAAGAGGTCGTTGGTATAAGACTAAAAGCAGTGATAGTAGAAGCAAAGATGGTAGAGTCGTAGAAGGTTAAAAATTCACGGGTCTTTAAATGGATGAAAATCAGGGCAAATGCAAGGCATTAAGCAGCTTTCATTAGCTAAGATGCAAATAAGATGAACGACACAGAGTGGTATTAACAATTATACGATAAGTATAAATAAGTATTGTTATAAACGTCCTTCAATACATTTGCATTTTCTAAGATCTAATAAATTAAATGCATAATCGAGTCAGACGGTGTGACGTCGATACCGACGATCTCCTCTTCTTTTTATTATAATGGTCCATGTTCATGTTCGCAACGATAATTTGATTTTATCTATGCTCGGAACCATGTTATAAAGTGACTCGACCGGTGACATTTAGGATTCCCAATCAACTAAAACTATTATGATCAGTTAAGCAGGGCTATTATGATTTATGCCTCGTTAAATATAATATAACTAACACTGGCGTGTATGCGACATTAAAGACTTAGTTTTGCTGTCGGAGTACATATTGAAATAGTGCATTAAAGAGCAATGGTCGATGGGTTGCCACGGTAACATTTGGTAATGTATTGAAAAGCGGTTTGGTGTGTTAGGGAGTGGTGCTGGTGGTGTGTATGTAGTGTTAAAGGCTTAAGCTTGTGTAATCCGTCTAAGACTTTATTTGTGAGGTCGTTTATAGGCCGAGGGTGTGCCTGACTGGGGATATCACTCTCCAAGCGAATATGAAATTGAAAAGGAATGTAGACGCCAGCTTGACAGAATTTTTTTAATTGCTAGCGGAGGCCAATAATGAGGAACTCTCGTTTTCAAGGGTTTTAATAACTTCAAAACAAAAAGAAAACGCACCCACTTGTTGTTAACACCAATATATTATCGTGCACAGAATATAAGCATTTTTATTTACAATTCACGATAAGAGACGCAGATCCTCCAATTTACCACGTCTTTTGACAACAATATATTGTTTTAAACACAGACACACACGAAGCTACAAACTGGCATCAAAATAATTATTGAGTTTTTGCACTTGTGGACTTTTGATAGCGAATAAACCAGTTTATTTAACAGCAAATGTTTTATGGGTAAGACTGCGGATTATGGGCCTCTTTCCAAATGCTGCAAGTAGAAGCTGGATTGATGAAAATAATTGTTGCTTAAAAGGAATGGGAATGATGAAAGATGTTATAGTAAAGTAGAGTTGGATTGATGCTCAAACTACAATGGCCGAATCGTTTTTGCATCCATTATAATTAACGCAATATAACATACTTCTAGTTTGAGTTTCAGTATGAACTATTTTCATAAATCATCCAACTTCTAGTTTTAGTACGAACTGTTTCATCGATCATTTGGAGAGAGGTCCATAATCTTCAGGTCTACCGAAAAGTAACGTAAAACACACTCGGTAACAGAAGCGACATAAAGCAACATATTATAGGCTCATCATTCGTAAACCTATGAGTAAATACTATACACAGTTGGTCTTACTAGTAAATATTTTACTCGTAACAACCCTTATCAAAACACACGTGTTAAGTAAATATCACAGTCGAAGTGATAAGGCTTACTGTACAAGCGTATTGAATGCTCAATATTCAACGCTCTGCACTTGATAAGCACCAGAAGAAGGCTTGCATCTTATTGAACAATGTGCTGATGAAAACAATAAAGCCATACTCCAACACGTTCGTTGCCGTAAGCCTAGGTTTTACTGTTAAACAACGCATTTCAGAAATGTTTCACACCCATATAATGGTGTAATCGACATAATTTGTTTCTGCAGTCTTATTGTACATTATACAAGAAAACAAACAGTCTCAGTCCTCAAACGCAGAGCAGTCATTCAACAACACTCCAAAATGCACTAAATACATTATAACACATTACCATATTTCTTCCATCGTAAATGTAATACCATTTTAAAATGTACATTACTCTGTAACCGGTGTAACATACCATTGAGAAACTGTACCATATAATGAAGGGCAGTCCTTGAAGCTAGCCTAAGGCAACCATGGGTATGAAGCATTAGCGACTTCATTTTCTTAGCCTCGGCATATGAAGGCGGGTGATGGTCAGTTCTCCACCTTGCTGTCTCAACTTCCCACAGACAGTGTATGATCAATGTACTCGTAGCTAATTTGGCTAAGGGGGGGAGGGGAGGGGGTGAGCATGTGGAGCAGAAATATTGACACAAATTTCTGCCCTTGGGGGTTGAACCCCAACCTCTCAATTAATAGTCTTGCACGCTAACCACCAACACCTTGCACATATTAACGTCGTCTGAACTGTACGGACATATTACAGCCCTCCTAATCAACATCTGAAAGCTTTTGTACACCAACTATGATTGTAAACATTGGACACTGAACGCTCCTTAAAATACATCTCAAGTACCACGTTAAAACAAAGTCAGATTTCTAAACCATGTTAAACCGGGTATCCAAACTCAACTACAGCATTCCACAAACTGTTGAATAAATAATCTGTACACATCTATCTAAAAAGCTCAGGCAAAGAGCAAGGAAACAAGTGGACTGATATCCAACAAGTTACTTGAATAACCATACACTTCAAGAACTGCAAAGATTGCAGCAAAATGCACGTAATCTGTTGAGAACTGGTATATTTATATATATTACACAATTCTAATTAAGAACAAAATAACCAAACTAAATGAAAATTACATGTAAACTTAATGGTTATACTAATATCAAATATTTCTCAATTTCCGCTTTCATGTTCACGTAATTCGGGTGACATTCAAATGTGAAAAGACATTTTACATTGCATATTTATCTGATCCATTTTGTGTCTTGGGGTCTGTACGAAAGGAAATGGGCCATTACTTAAATCTTATATAAGAAATATCATAAACAGGGCCTTTATTTAGTGAATTGGGTTTCAAAGTAACTTCATAATGCAACCTCAATCAAACACCATGTTTGACAACAGCGTAACTGTTGGCAAAAACCAGAGTTATAGCTATTAGTATTATTAATATAAATTGTTAACACCACTATCTAAGAAACAATTGTGGGTGAAGGACTTGCTCAAGGTCTCTGCATAGTAACCTTCTCTAGGATCTAGGGAGGAAGCTCAAACTGCAAGGGGAGAGGTCAAACCTATAGGCTTACTATGTCTCACAATCGGCTATCCCATCTCAAAGGTCGGGGGGGGTTCAACACAATCAAGCAGATCTGCAAAATGTAAAACTGATGTCAATGTTTCTGTAGTTATAGGAGTAAATGTATTTCAGGGGCATCCAGAATTTCTTCCGCACTGTTTATACAGGGACGTTATAAACTCCCTGCTCTAACTGCAGGGTTTGATGCATGTGGGACTATGGCTTCACATGTGCTCTTATATACAGATGCAATTAACATTCATGTGGCAAAATAAATATTAAAATTATCATGTTAAATTACTACAAGCACCACATCAATATCCTTTAACATTATCGTTCCAACAAGTTGAAAGTTAACATATGTCGCATTACTGTTAATTTGTTTAATGTAATTGTAGCATTTAACAAATTTTTGCAATCAATATTAAATTAAACAGGCTTTTGCTCCAATCTTACATCTCTATAAAATCGGCTAGAAATGAAATCTAGCATTAAACGTTTATTTGACAAGTTTTATTCAATGCTGAAACATCCTAGATCTTTCTACAGCTCTGTATCTATCTATCACAGAGATGTAGTTCCTGCATGGCATTACATTACACCATAGCATGGAAGTAAAACTTTGACTAAACTACACGGCGTGTTTTTCGACTGTACATAATGCATAGCTTTCGGCAAGGCAGATGATTTTAAAAAAATGCACATCTTGTTAAAATTACGAAATAGAATTGCAGAATACACTACTGAAAGTATTCGCATGCTATGTACAAACAAAACCAGATAAAAATTATGAATTGGATTTTCAAAAAAAATTCTATGCAGTCAGAGACAACAAAGGGAGGACTGAGTTACGGATTTCGACAGAAAAGCACATGCCATTACAACAATACCTCAATACATCAAGGGCAACAGTTTAAGGACGCTTTATTGCCACAAGGCCACGTTGTGAAGCACATTCCATCTCCCTAACCACTCTACGCCAGATTTGTGATCATTATGGGACACTACATTTGTGTTCTTGTATTGTACGTAGAAATACCCGAACTAAGAAACAAATTAATGTACACCATATCAGTCAAACCATAACTCAAGGAAACCAAACGATATCTTTGACATTTGCACAATGAACAAGAAATCAATTCCTTCTTTGTACATGCCACATGCAGAAAAATCCCAATCACAAAATCATATTGAATTATTTCTTAAAATAAACAAATACCACAATGATTCCTAGCACACAAATCATTCGTTAATCAGTGACATTAAGCAATCCCACATTATTACAGACTTCCTCTTCCTCTCCACGTTTGCGCAGTCTAATTTAATAGAACCGAGAAACTTCTACAGCACCGTAATCGTAAAGTACAGCCGCAATCATGATCCTTTAGAGTGAAATAGGCAAGATGAAAAAGGCACCAAAAACTGGAAGACTTGCTATGGACAATCTAATCTAATTTTAAAACTCCTATATTGCAGTTATCATAACGTTAAAGATGTCAATCACAGTCGAAAATCATAATCCAATGATCGGTACAAGTAACCACCTCAATACCACATGCTCTGCCCCAACACAAAAATCGCTCAATTACAAAACTATATAAGAAATCTAATTAACACATTAGTAATAATGATACTATTACTTTCTTAACCAAAAAGTTTCCACTTGCAACAGTAATTTTCTGGGAGTGTTTCCTTAAATCCTGACAGATCACATTAGGGACCTGAGAATCACAGATTTTTAGTTGAATCGAATCAGTGGGTAACAGTTTGATATTGTAGTGTGTACCTGATAGTACAAATGTTTCAAATCATTCATTTTCGAAATTTGACACCGCCTGTTCAGAAGAACTTTTAGTTTTATTAGTTTAATAGCCTCCTTGGTATGAAGTCAAACATTTTACGACGGACTCTTGCTTAATGCTCGCTTTTCAGACGCTTCGGTTTTGGCTTGTGTATTTTTTTCGTGTTTCTGATTTTTAATGTCGATGTTTTCTCGAAGTTGGATTTTATCGAATAATAATTACGTACAAAATTCATTATAAGTTTTATGGACCTTTCGAACACCGCCCTTCTTCCAACATATTTTTGCTCAGAGAAGTGCATACACACGCCTCGACAGCACAATTGCAGTTGTACTGCGAAGCAATGGTGCGTGAAGGACTTGCTCAAGGTCCCTACACAGTGACTCCCCGGACGAGGGTCAAACCCGCGCGCTCAGCACACACTGAACGTTACGGGCTTACCGCTCTAACCGATCGGCCACAGTACCACACCATGACATCATTTCAATTCGAATCACATCTACCTTAGGTTAAATCACAAACACTCGTACTAATAGTAATAATATGTCCAATATTAAAAGTCAACAAAAATTTATAATAATAATAATAACATTAAGTCATAGCCATTTCAGATACTAAATTAACTCTACACAGCCGTTGAATGTTAAGCAACTTATGTCAATCAATTTCTGGGGATCCAAAAGGAACTTGGCTTCCTCTTCCGACATCTTCACAATCACCATTCAGCATTCACAGCTGACAGCGCCAGATGAGTTATAAGTCATTCCAGACTTTCATTCTAGGAGCCAAGGGATCGTGACTACCTCATTGGTAAATATAATTGTAACAATAAATAATAATAAAACAAATAATACCAATAACTGAACGTCTAAAAAAAATAATCATACGTTGAGCAAAGGATGTTGAAGCAGAAAAGGCAAAGTGCGTGAGAACAGAAATTGAACCCTGAGCTCTAGCTTTCGGGAAGATGGCGCTCTGTCGCTAGGCTTCCACTTCCCGAGAATGAACTTAATCGAGGCCGACGAGTTGTCGCACTTGCTGCAGATAACGTGACTGGATTGGAAGAAGATAGCGCATTTCATCGGGTAATCGTTCACACTGCAATCAAAAAACACCAATTATATTATTACTACTGTGCTCTACTGCAGATGGAGAGGTGCAGGAGATGCACTTTCATAGATCTCGCTGATTAGCAAATCAGCGATACATATGAAAGTGCATCCCCTGCATCTCTCAAAATCCTAGGTCTTCCTTCTTGAAGTTCTCATTTCCGTAAGTGATTTAAAACTTGCATTTCAACATGCATGTAAAAATGCTTGTGATTTAATTGAAATTAACTATTAATTAATCATAAATTTTTCAAAAGTTAACTATTAAAATTAAATTAATTGTTACCAGCCCAAGTTTATTTACCTATTTGTTGGGAGGATTTATACACTACCCCTTCAAGAACAACTGTGTGCTAGCATTTGCCTCAAGTAGGATGAGCCATTCAGAAGTGCTGCCAATGCATAAGGAAATAAGTAGATTTTAGAAAAGTGAAGCAGAGGACAAGAGATTGTGAGATGGAATTTTAGAGCAAACAGAAGGAAAAAGTTTCATCTAATTTCAATTAAATAATTTGTTCATTAATTCATAGCTAAATTTATAGATTGCATGCAATGCTCAATAGTATTTTGACTTCTGTCTATTGGTATGTCTGCATGTATGCTACTCTCAATTGGTGCTATATAAATTTACATCACACAGAGCAGACAACAGTCTTAAAGTAACACAGAAGACATTTTGCTTACATTACTCGTTGTGTTACCGGGTCTAGCGTTGACGACAACGTTTTCTCGGGCTTGTTCTTCGGATGCTTTTTTGGCATTTCTCTTGGACTCAGCTCGACTCGCATCGTCCTCCCAACTCTTGCGACGGAAGTTAGCCCTTATTGGAAAGAGATGACCTTCAGTCGAGAAGATATATCGCGACGTCTCTTTGTTGACGTGATTATCCTCGTCAAATAACTAACAGAGACATTTTTAAAATCAATCATTAAAACAAAATAATGATACTGATGCATATAATTATAATAAAAATCCCCCCATATGCTTTCCAAAGTTCCAAAACATTACCCACAGCTACGTCATAACCAAGCCACAATCAGGCACAAAGTAGTTTAAGAAATAGGGGAAATATTTCCCAGCTGGTACATTGGGGGAAATATAACTCTGACAGAAAGATTACCCTATGGGTACATTTTGAAAACATTACCCCACGGATACATTGGAAACATAACCCCAATGGTTTTGACTAGCTTCCACTGAATATTAACTTTCCCCGAACTGCACACTGTTTTATCTTTTGCCACATATGAGACACATTCAAACGCATGGGACAAGTTTCTCAGAAACTGACATCAACGAAAGGTCAACAGTCACCAACAAAGGACTTCTTGGTAGTAAACTTCAAATGCAATAGATTGATAACCTCTGCAAACATTTTATCGGACTCGTGGCCAGTAAATACAGCCCACACAAGACACAGCACCACATACACATCAACGTTTTTTGATACTTGACACCCCTCCTTAGTAAGCTGGTTCCCTGCACTCAACTCCTAATCAGGGCTTGAGAAATTTTGAGATTATGCGACTTTATTATTAATGGTTAGTGCATGATAATGTAGTGGCCAGTGAACTGGACTGCCAAATGATGAGAGATGAGTGGTTCTGATACCAACCAAGACAGGAACTTAGTTTGATATATCTGCACCATGCACCCTAGACACCCTAGTCAACCCATCTAGACAGCATTGCACTTGGCCCTATGGCATGGAATGGGCTGCCATTATCACTGCATCTTATGTCTAGGGTCCACTCAGATGCGCTTTAATACAGCCTTAAGACCGCTCTGTTCAGCCGGGGTTGAGTTGGGAGCGCTCCTGAGTAGCAGCCTTGAAGGGGCGCTATATAAATTTCCATAATGAATTAATAAGTATACTGTCGGTGGGAAGATTGGAGGGCAAAGGAGAGAACAACCAACCACACTCATATGCTGAGGATAAGAAAATGAAGTCGCTAACACTTCATAAACATGGCCGCCCAGGGCTAGCAGAAGGAATTGCTCTTCTTATTAGAAACTTTTATACCACATGTGTCTAATGCAGACGGCATCAGCCATTGAAACGAAGCCATAATCATGTCAACATTGAGGAGATCAGCTAGGTAGGATTAACCATTAATTGGCCACTTTAATTCTTTGCTGTTGATCTCTGTGTTAAATTAGAATCCACATAAAACAAGACATTTAATTTATAACAAGGTTCGAGTGCATTTGAAGCCTCTCAACGCCAAAGCACATCGACTCTCAACAAAGCTGAAGAGTGTGGGCAGTTCAAGTGGAGTTTGAGGCTATTAATCAAAATTGATAAGGGTTGAGATTGAAAGAGGCAAATCTCACCAGGTAGAGGTATTTGCAGGTTTCTCCAAGGAAGAAGCTCTCCATGCGATCCTCGAAATCGTTCTTGGTGACGTCGTGCCGCGTGGCAAACCCACATCTGCACAGCAATAACACACGTCATGCTGTCACATGACCTATATAATGACCTACTGTTACACGATCTAATGTAATTACATAATGATGTCATGTAATGATTTATATGCACTGATCTAACGTAATGACTTACTGGCACATGATCTAACATAATGACTTACTGCCACATGATCTAACGTTATGACTTACTGCCACATGATCTAACGTAATGACTTACTGTCACATGATCTAACGTAATGACTTACTGTCACATGATCTAACGTAATGACTTACTGTCACATGATCTAATCCAGTGACTCACGGTCACATATGAATATTCTTTATTAAGCTACCAGCAAAAGCCAAGTGGCTGACAAAGGGCATAAATAATAGCAAAAATATAAACAAAATCATACGACACTAAAAAAAAATAAAAAACCTCTTCTGACCTAACAACCTGTTCTCACACACAACCATACCTACCGGACGCGTGTGTAGTTATTGAGACTGTAGAGAATGTCTCTTCCGACGTGCAGGTAGAAGGGGTTTTTCGTGGCCATGTACAGGTAATAGGTCGACTCAATGAGCTCCGGTCGGAGGGGATAGAAGGACACCTCCGGGATTTGGAGATTCCAGTTGTACCTCTCCGGAAGACCGTTGAACCGCTGCCAGATGGCGTAGTAGAACGCGTGAGAACAGATTGCCTCCTCCAAGTCGCCAATCAACACCTGGATCACACAACGAACTCACCTGTAGAGGTAGCTAATGCAAAGTAGGCAGACAAGGTGATAAACAAAGCTTAATTTAGAATTTAGCTATCAATACAAAATAAATGACTAGAACAAAACGTATCGTATCGTTAGATGTATAGAGCACTTCTCACAGAATAACTATTTAGAGGTGATCTCAGCACGGAAACCCCAGGGAAAAAGAAACACCTTAAAACATTGAGTAGCTGATGGAGAGAATGGAGTCATTAGTTTGGTCCTTAGTGATGGAGGAAGGTCATTCCAGGTATATAGACCCAGAATAGCAAATGCCCAGGTCAAGCCAGTCTTAGCCCTAGGAACAAAGAGATCAAAGCAATCGACAGTGATAGCAGCACCGCCTACTAAAGTGAGTTCAGTTAGTATAACAGTAAACGTTGTATTCATGACTGACAATTCTCTTCTTTTACGTAACATGATTATTTCTTAACTTCTATTATGTCAATTTTTCCTACCTGAACTGCTGGCCAGGCAGCCTGCAGTGAATCGACCCAATTGTTGAGCACGTCTCCGCTTAACATGTTGACGTTCACATAAATCGGTGGAAAACCAGAGCCATGATTACAGTGCTTACGCCTGTAAACAGAACGTAATCATCTATGTAGCATCACTCAAAAGAAATCGGAGGTGCCCTCAGAAGTAGATTTACGCCTTTTCCTTTAGTGTATGGGCTTTAAGCTTTCCAACATTATAATGTAACAACCCATTTAATATGCCAAGCTTACGTTACATTGCGTTAGACGCTGCCTGAAGGTCTGCTAATGTTAGCGTCGATTGGAATTGAAAACCAAACCCAAATTGAAAACCGGGGGAAGAAAATGTACAAGATTCCTGTTTTACTTGTAACCCATTGCAACTCTCAAGGATATCAGAAGGAGGACCAGCCGTACATTGTCATATGCTGAGGCCACGAAAATGAAGGTGCCAAGACTCCATACTCTCAGCAGCCACCAGATGGCCAGCCCTTCTTCTTTGCTATTCCACTCAACTTCCTCATCATAAATTAAATCCAAATGCTTACTCCTTATAAACACCGATCAAGTAAGTGCTCAATGCAGAATCACAGACGCACAGCCAACAGTAAGTCAGAAACAAACAGATGGTAATCCTTAAGTTCAAAGGTCCTGCTTACCCTCGTCGCATGTAGAACTTTATAGATTCATACGATTCGTTGAATTTCTTAAGAGAGTCTTCATCACCGAAAAGAATGAATGACTGCAACAAAACAGTTCACTATTGAATAAACATTCAAAGCAACACCTGTTACATACAATGAAGTCTCAGAGGTAACTAAGGCACGTTTATGGCACTATTCAGATAGTATTCGCCTCGGCAAATATGATACACACAAATAGAAATAGTTGTAAAATGTTTATGAATCATAATTCTATGCTTATTAAACTTTGAGATATATGTAATTCAACAGAAAATCTAAATTTCAAAGTCCAAGGCAGAAGTCAAGTCCGTTTCACTGATTATTTATTTCAAAAATGATAAATGTATAAGTTAGTTATTACAAATAATAATAATTTAATTTAATTATTCCTCTTTACATGAAAATGTGGAGCTTCACAAATGGAACAAGCGGTATCTGGAAAATTGCTAAACACGATACTCAGACTCGGTGGGAAAAGTCCTACAGTATTTGAGTTTCAGCGCTAATCTTGCAACTTCTTGTATTTAGGTTCAAAGAAATTAGTAAATAAATAAATCTAAATGGGAGCAATAAAGAGGCCATTAATTCAGCCAGCAAATACCTTGAGCAAATACTCATAGAATGAGTCGAGTCCAGCACCAAGTCCGCTCATCAGCCCAACCCATCGACCGGTCTGGATGTTAATAACATTGCCTGAAAATTATAAAGATGAACATATTTCAAACTAACGTCCGTAGTCACATTGATACACGGTAGAATACGTGGCCAAAGATTAAAAAAATTTAGCCAATAGCGCAATCTTAATTCAATTCAATAAATTGAAGCCATTGACAGCAAAACAGAAATAATTTTTTTTTATTAATCAGCAACAACAGGGGACCCAGAAAGGACAATAGTCCCGCTAGTTAGGGTCACCTAACGGGAAGAAGTTTGAGAAACATCACAGATACATAGCTATTGGAAAGTCTAAGGAGGAAACAATGAATGTTTCACTCCAGAGTCAGAGGGCTTCCTAGGTAAACCAGAAGGGAAGACACATTGAAAAGCTGTATGAAATAAATCAAGGCTTTTCAATATAACGTTGCAACAAGTTATTTATTAAAACTATCAATTGTATCTTCCTGATTATGCACAGTATATCTCTGATGAGAAAAAAACCAACAACATATGCAAAGAATTTCTCATGGGAAACATTCTTCAAGTTGTACAGTGGTGGAAATAATTATTGCATCACCCTGACATAAGCTTGAAACTGATTAAATACATTTCAAGTCGTTTTTTAAATTAATGTCGCTCAAATCATTCAAAAAGATATCCCATAGACATTCTTAAGGACCATGAACAGCAGGGGTGTCAAAGAGCCAGCTTGCAAGTCATTTCTGGCCCACCATTGATGTTTTATGGTCCACAGAGCCTTGGCTAAAGACTACACAATTTGATAATAAAAACTTGAACGTCATTTTTATGGCTTAATGAGATGTATGTGATGTTTAAAACAAATTTTTTACACCCCTGATGTATAGAAAGTTTTCCAAAATGCAAAGAAACTTGAAAACTTTACCCACAGTAAACTTTAAGCATGATGCATGCAGACACGCTTGCAAGGGCCCTACCAAAGAGCCCGGTGACGTTGCTCCGAAACGACCAGAGTCGATCGACCGCTCGTTTTGCGACTCCATCATAAACCGGATCCTTGAGCAGACGACTTAAGAGTCCAAACTCGAGGCTGAGCGTACCCGCTCCAGCCGTACAAGTCTCGTTGACGGTGTTCGCAGGAACCCCACTCTGCAGGTTCACCTGCAGAAGTGTTCAAGCACATGATATAGTCTTTTCAAATTCTGCCCATTCTAGACCACTTTACAAAGTTATCTATCTGTGTCTGTTGTTCAGTCTCTGTCTCTCTCTATCTCTTTCTGTCTCTCCGTGAATTCTGTTTTCATCCATCAAGAATCATCGTTTGAATTCTTCACCCACTGCAAGCAGCTTCATACCATAAGAGTAATCCAACTAGATTGGAAAAGGAAATTTTCACCCAAGGATTCCGACTGCCGGCATCTCCATTCGACGATATATCTGCCCCATACACTTCAATCGAGCCTCAATGTCTTCCCTCACCGTATCCAGTCCCAGATCATTCCTGTTAAAATCTACATATAAACGTATCCCATTAAATGTATATTATAATCCTTTCTACTAATATTCTTATGATTCAATTCAACACCCCTCTTTATTGGCCTTGCATTGCCAGATGGTGCTGAACCCCCAAACTAATGGCCCCAACAATATAGTGATTGTCTTAGATGAGGAGGCTAAACCAGCCGACCAGTGTGTCTCTAGGTTGTACTGCATCCCAAATGCCCTTGAAACCAAAACTGTCAAACTGAAAAAGCAATATTCTGCCAACAGACCCGGGGGTGCGGAATTCCCGTGGCCGAGTTCTCAAAGGCGGGTAGGAGTCGCGAACCGAGGTCATGAGCCATTTGGAGAAGTTCATCGTTGTAGCCAGGGTAAGCCATCTGCCCAAACGGTTGCAGGGGATCAGTTATTATCATATGGGCAGACAACAGCGCCCCAAGCACCCTGAAACAGATAGCACAAGCACAAATGGTTACAACTAACCAATGTATCAATCAATATATAAATCATTCAATCAATCAATGTAACTTGATATAGAGCCGCTTCAAGATATTTACGCAGAGGCACTCCCAGTCCAACCTCAGCCAAAGAAGACAGGTTTCAGAGTAGAATAGAAATGGAATAAAGCATTCTTAGACAAGAGCCAGAGATTCAATGGGAGGCTATTCCAAGTAATACATCATCACAAGATTAACTCGTGCAACAATTACATTACACCTGACTAAAATCTCATCTATTATGAGTTTTACACAGATTCGGCCGTACCTAATCGTGGCCTCGAAGATTTGCACCGTAGTCGGTTTGTCGAAAGATATCGTCTCAATGACAAGTTTGACCGCCTGCTGGAACTCACTCACGTTTCCCATGACCTGAAAATAGAAAAAACTATGACAGCAAACACACAATGTTCAGCAATGACAACAAATATTGACCATAATAAAATAAATAATTATTAAAAGAATACGCACATATAATTTAAATTTTTACGAGGTGCAGAAGTTAGCACGCGTAAAGGTCCGTAGGAAAACCTGGGACATAAATTTCTAAGCCCCTTTTCCTCCACTAAGCAAATGACCATTTTCATGTGTAAACATTTTTTGTGAAACATTTTAGTTTCATGATTTTATTGTGTAAGGCCAGGAGTGACTATGGAAAGTCACTGATGAAATGGTGCTATATAAATTCTCAATTACAATCACCATCGTGCTTCACATGAGAACAGCTCTGGGTTCATTAGCAGGATAGAGATATTGATTTATAAAACCTAGTTTCTTTAAGTTTTCAGAAAAAGACTAAAAACCTCAACAGTCAAAAGTTTAGGTTTTTTGGGTTAATTACTTTTCAGTGTCAAAAGTTCCACATTTATATGTAATTTTTGACTTCATGTGGCAATATTCTGGACTTGTCAATAGTTAAAATACAATGTATGGAAAGTTCTCCATGCTCTACTGGGTCATAATTTGTTCCAGGTGTGCAACTGCGTGTACGTTAAAAATCGTAAAACCATAAAAACTTTTTTTTTAAATCTAGGTCTTCTCAAGCCTTGGTCTCGAGCAATCTTTTCTGCTGGGCTGAGGCTCTGGAACTTGCCATCCAGTTTGCCTGTTGGTACTTTCAAGAATTGTCCCTTTAAAATTGTCTCCCTACCATAGCATGACTTCCAGTTCCCCGATTTGGGCCAGTTGCGCCTCTGAATCACCGATCAACACTCTACAAATCCTCGATTACAATTTCTGCTACATATGTCTGATTTGCTCCTCCTCAAGTGGCGCTAAATAAAGTTGCTAAGAAACCACACGAAACCTGCTCACGGCCAATGTATCGAGAGAATCGATGAGCGTCAGTCCGTAGTCACCGAGAACGTCGTTGATGTTAATGTTTGATCTGTTAAAACACAATGCAAGAGATCAACTGATGGACAGAAAGTGGTAGACATTCTAAGACTACGACTACGCTTAAATGATGCACACAACTTCGTCAAAGTTCGTCAGGGTCGGCTATGGTCAGGTTAGGTCTCGTGAGGGTCAGGATAGGCGTCGTCAGGGTCGATTATATTCGGGATTATGGCTAAGTGTCGTCTTTAGAGACTGAATACCGTTCCGCCGCAGAAGTAAATATTCCGCCGCAGAAGCACAACGCATTTATTCAACTGTTGCTTACGGATTCGCATAGTCAGGGCCTCGTCCAGTGCAGTGTATCGGATCGAGTTCGTCTTTCGGAAAGGCATATTTCATGTAGTTGTCGAAACCAAACGTAAACATCTCACGTGTCAACTCCAAAAGCTCTCGACGAGTCGACGTGGGAAACGAACCATATTTTCGCTCGTACGGATCCCAGAAACGTCCTCGGAAGTCCGCATCGGATCGGTTTACGGAGACAGAAGCGAAAAATGTGCTAAATAATAACCATTTGATTTTCATTATTTACAGTGATGAAACTATCGCGGACTTTCTATTTTAACAGTGAACACTAGCTACCGATCTAGCAAGACACTTTGTCATAAATCTATGTTCATGAAATAATCTATGTTTTATAATAACATCACTGATACCAGTGATGTGTATCAATGCTAGTGGACTGATAATACTTCGGTTTGAGAAAGCGAGGCTTTGTATATAAGCGGTCGTCGATTGATTCTGTTCATTAAGTCCAACACTGCGAAAACTCAGGCAGTGCCAGTCCCTAGCCTGGATGAAGCAGGAGGGCGACGCTAATGACTCTTGCAATCACAATGAAACAGCTTCTATTTATTCATTCATTCATTCACTATGAGTATTTATATAGCGCCGCCTTTAGAACCTACTTCGAAGCGCTTCTAGTCCAGACAGTCTAGTCTAGTCTAGTCTAGTCTAGTCCAGGTTACAAGTACCTGTGACAATAAAAAAAGCTATTGAAATACAACTTCAGCAACCAGAAAGAAATCAAGCAAAAAATAATAAACTTGAGCTAAAAAACTCTATTTTGTTTAGTCTTTAAAACATAAACTTCTTTATCACAAACAGACTACAATAGAGCTCTGCAATCAAATCCACAAATCTGATATACAACCAACAAATCAAATTGAAGCACAATTTGTTACAGTTATGCCTCCATTGCAACGCTTCAGTGAAAGACCTATTTGCTCAGAACAAAAAGCCTAACATCTATTCACCGAAATAAATTTCTGAAGACACTGAAACAGCAAGCTCAGACATTCAGAAGGAACTGTCTCTGCAATATATTCTGATTTTCAGTGAATCTTTCAGCAAAGTACAACTTGTAAACAGTTTGCAGTAAGTTTTGGTTTGAAACAATAGAATCACTGAAAATATTTGATGAATACTTACTTACTCTCATAGTGCAATTGTGTTCGATCATTCCCTCCATGGTTTATGTCATCATGAGGTGCTGGAGCTAGAACTTCGGCTACACATTTACAGCAGAAGAAAAACTTTGTTAATTTCATGTTAGCTATCTTACTTTATTATAATTTTACTCAGTAATGCCTACAAACGATCAAATGGAAATTAGTGTACTGCAATGACATACTGGCATAATGAAAATTAACAGCTGCAGCTCAAATGTCCTTCATATCTCTTACTTAAAGACATCACAGAATCTGGTGTTTAACACATTGGTCGCTACCGAGAACTCGTAGTTAAAATGTTGCCTCCATACGCCACCTACGAGTAGGTACATAAGACGATGCAATACGCATTGGTGAGTGCTTTGGTTGGTGTCAAGAATTCGTTTTTTTATGTTAAGTTATACCCATGTTAAAAGAACAAAGGAGTTATAGAGCAGCATCAAAACACCATAACACATCAGTTGATAGAAACTAGTGCTTGTTATAATAGAAAGATAATTAACATAGGTCAAAACAGAAATTAAATAGAAAATGGCTGTCAACATGTAATGAAAAGTTAGCTCTACTCGATGGCCGTTCCCCTCCCCCAGGCCACCACCCCAGGCCACCCCCCCCCCAGGCCACCCCCCAGGCCACCCCCCCAGGCCACCCTCCCAGGCCACCCTCCCAGGGTGACCTCTGACCCTACCATCCCTTGGGACCCAACGGCCATCGACGACCATCGATACATTAATTAACTGAGAAGTTTATATACACATACGTGTCAATGCCGTGTTTGTCTACTAAATATACAATATAAGAGTACAATCGAGTCAGCTAATATATATAGTACACACACACACACACACACACACACGCACACGCACACGCACACGCACACGCACACACGCACAAGACGATTGTCTAAATAACTATATACATTATACAATAAAAATTCTTTTGTCCATCGGAGACAGAGATATAATGTTCTGTTCGTATATATACCCAAATCTCGTGATCTGTGCTTCTAAGAACAATTTGTTTGTGTTTGAATTGTCTCTGCTCCATTCTTTTTTTAGCATTGTTTAACAGGCGTACGGTGTTCAGGCGACTCTTTAGACCCTGTTGAGAACCTCGTGCACTAATTTGTCTAGAAGGCACTCTATTTGTAGGCCTGTGAATTATATGTATAATTGTATATGCAGAGTTGTGTAAAATCTCCTCCACGCCTCAGATTCACATCTTGGTGTGACTTTGCGTGCGTGACAGATTTAATTAATTAATAAATAGTGATAATAATGATATGGCATCATGTCAAAGACAATATATTAGACGTTTTTGTTGTTTTGCAGTGGTTCAGGATCCTCCCTACCAAGTGACGGAGTGAGGCTACGGAGGGTTCGTCCTGCCAGTGGACATCTATCTGAGGAACAACGCGGAACCGAAGTAGATTCGCTTCATCTATGAACTCTTTCTCGGAGTAATGAACATCGTCAGTCACAGACGATCGAGAAGATCTCATAAAGAAATCCAATTACAGAATTCTACACTCGACTTCTGAGAGGCCGAGCGGTAAGCTAATGTATTCGATTCCAATCTATTCTAATATAATCTCGCTCTGGAACACGCTCCCACTGGCGTTGCTGTTGTCGCCAAGGATCCACTCAGACTCCTTTTATACATGCCTTAAAACTGTTCTTTTTAGCCGTGAAGGGGTCGGGAGCGCTCCTGAGTAGTAGCCTTGAAGGGGCGCTATATAAATTTTCGAAATGAATGAATGAATTTGTATTAATGAATTCATTGCTGTCTAGTTGTAAGTAAGTAATTATATTCTGATCTCGTCATGTGCTTCTGATCTAACATGATTGATTCCATGGTTATATGATCTGAATTATTGATTTAGCATAGCCTATTCTGTTCTACTTTTTAATATATGACCGACATAAAATAATCTGATATATATATAAGCTAATTATTCTAATGTAATTGAATCTGTTATTTTGTTCTAACCGCCTTTCATATTTGTATATATATAACACATATTTGACACCTGATATAGCGCCAATTTGCGCCTCTGAGTAGCTAGTTCCGTGAACGGTGCTATATAAATTCTCAGTAACAATTACGATTTTTAAATCTTGTTATGAACCTAGACAATAAGCTAAGGTAAATAGAATCTTTCACGTTGACTGATTTTTCTCATGTGATAAAAATTGCCACAAATTGGTAACATATGAAGTATGATATCACATTCAATTACAGATTGAAGAGGAGAACAGTCCACCGTCTTCACTCACTCTCTCTAGTGAAGGCGAGGTCTCTGTGCTGTCGCTTACAACGCAAATAGAGAGCATCAACTACGAACCAACCGACCCATAGAGAAAATAAACCACACTGTCGGACCTGCAAAGTTAGAATTAAGGCCACAAGCACTTTTGGTTGGGGAAAGATTTCCTCTAATAACAAGCGCAAACAGACAAAGACAGGCACCGAGTCGCGGACAGACTTCCAACAGAACATCATCAACAACCACACGAAGACAGACTATGGAATGCCGACGAGACCTAAACCAGATGCTTCTTACTACGGCATGCGGGGCAGAACCCTCAAATCCAACGACTGTGGAACGACCAAGAGTTCATGTAAGTTTTTCGAGAGTGTAACCCAAAGGAACAGAAGAAGGCCGTCGATTCTGAGGAAAAGTTGACTTTGAAGTCGCCGAGAATTTCTCAGCCAGTGCAGATCATTGAGGAAACAGCCAATCAACTGCTACGATTGGGAGCCAGAACAGCGGCGTCGAAGTCTCTCGAACCCAACAAAGCAGGACAGTAGCCATACCCGTAACTCGTCTTAATGTCCCACACAGTGATGTTAGCCAGAACTCTGCGAAAGACCTCTGACATCCAGCTGGTCCTCTCTCAGTCGCAACAGTCATCAGAGATGAATCTAGACACCGACCGAGAGACCAGAAAGAACCTTACTTCAGTAGAAAACATAAAATGGATGACCTCGACGTAGATGACAACAAAGAGAATCGGCCTATATAAACAAAAACTCTGCTCCATGAAACCGCACCAACTGAAAACAAAGCAACTATTGTCGCAGATACTGACAAAATGGCGCCGTCGTAGAAGATCGTGCCAAATGGCGAACGGAAGTTAATGTCCATTTCAGATATGTTGATACTGCGGCTGGTTGTTCAGATCATTATGGAAACTGGAAAACACCGATTGAACGAAGCTACCTTTGACTTGGACCTCTGCAATCTTGATCTGCTGGTGGTTAAGAAACTTCAACACTGCCTGTCTACAATGTCTTCATAGTTACCTATTGATTCTTCAACAAAACTGGAAAAATCGGAGGGCACTTATTGCTGCATACAAGTCTGTCATCCATCCAAATGACTGAGGAAACGATGAATTCGTGATACAATACCAGAGGGAACAGTATCCGTGGCAAAAAATCTGGCATTTTTAGAAACATTGGAAAGGACATTCCTCGTTTATTTAGTCTCTTGACTAGGCCTATTTTGCCTACACCTGATAAATGCCCGTGTATAGTAGGCTAAATGTACTTTCTTTGACTGAAGCACTACAATTGCAGGAACTATCTTTGTTCAGTTGACTTTCAAGATCTGTGCTTAATTGCATGTTTGCGTAACAAAACATGCATTTATTTCATATGTTCCTTGTACTTTCAAAGGTACTTTTGAATAATTCAAATCGAGTAATTATTATATACAATTGATTCTAGATTCGCATTATCATATCACAGGTTCTTAATTAACCAGAGCGATTTAGAATAACTTCTGCCTGTTCATTCGCATTTTCAGTCATTTCCGAAATTTCTATGCTGAGCACCCCTTAGAAAACTGCTCGGAAGGCACTCTCAATCAAGCTGTAGCTTCATCATATGGTAGAAAACAGGCAAATTATTCCTTAGCGGGATCCCATTCCAGGTGGAGGGGCTTACAACCGAGACAACCCTGCGCTGTTTGATCAAATATCGAGCTCAAGAGGCCAAGAGCACCCTTATCTGAAGAACGGAGATCCCGCGGAAGAATACTAGACCTATTGGGTGTCTGCCTTGTGAAGGCGTTGTCTTACGGATTTGGTACCAGACTCAACAGTGTTTGAAGGAGCTTTGTCACTCGACTCCTCAAATTAAACTTCTTTTAACTTCGCTGACAAAGCTATATTAGGCAATACCGCGCTCTCTGTTGGTGATCATACGAATGGGCTTTCTAGGACCTCTTGGTGCCCAGAGCTCTTGCCAATTGGTTTTATTCCGATCTTAGGACTATTCTCTTCAACCAGGGACTACTAGGTAGAACAGACTGAGAGTAATAAAAGAGTTCCATTTAATTCAATACGTATACCGTTAATCTTAAATATTTCGCTTTACCACTAACGAGTTTCCACAAGTTCTGTGTTTGGTTCATTAGAGTTCGTGTTCGTGGAGAAGTCGTTCAAAGGTCTCAAACTTTCTCAAAACAGTGTACGCTTGTTGATTTCTAGTTTCCTGTTTTGATTCAGTAAGGAGCTCACGTGAACTTTAAAGTTGTATGTTCAGATCACGAATTGCTTTAACACTCGGCTCTGATACGATGCTGTTCGATGAAACTCCATTTTCACAGCTCCGCACAGTTGGATGTCCTTTCACGTGAAGAATTATATCAAGCGCTATTATTACAACTAATAATATTACCGCAAAGTAATAAGCCACACGAAACCTCCTAGTGACTATAATATATTTCTGCTGTGATTTGACTTAAAAAAAGAAACCTGCACGGAGAGAGACTGGCTGCTTCTCTTTGGCAACAGAGGCATCTGGTTAAACGAGTTTATACTGAACTAAACGAGTGGTACCTAATTGTTACAATGATGGACAGAGTAGGCCTATGTGACAGGGCAATATGGAGCTGAGTATCAACGGCGTACTCTTGTAATAATATTGGATTCCAAAGTGTTTAGCAAAACGACTGATTGGGGAAGTAAAGACTGTAAATAATAAAATTGCTTAGAGCACACACATGTTTGCTTGCATGGGTGCTGTTATGCCTAATTTATGATGCGATGCAGAGTAAAGCAGAATGCACGTAATTCATGTTTGTAAGTCGTGTGATAGACTTGAGCGTTGTCATGAATTATTTCTAATAGCTCGTGACTAGATAAAGATAAAGCTATGGAAATAATTGATCGTACGTAATCGCGCCACAACATAATTGAGTCCCCATAGACAAAATATTCTGCAAACGTATTTAATCATCGAGATAATACAAGTAGGCTGACAGAACAGTGCTGTGTGCACTAAGCAATTTTAGTTGATCTATAAGGAACACGGCATATTACGACTACCTCTGTTAGGTCCAATCTGTTTTGGACGCTCTTATATCAATTTAAAATGCATTGTACACGTTTTCATAGCGCGACCGTTTACTGTCTCGATTGTGCTAATTTGTTAGTGAATTGGTAGAGGGCGATCTATTACAACCACTTCCCGTTTGATTGGGTGAAACGTCATTTAAGGTACCCGCGAACGGATCATGCTAACCCTTCGACATAATTTTTTAGCCACCTTAAAGAGTCAAACCGCTATCCACACGCTGCCTGACACAGAGGCAATAGGGACTCTGTAAAATAGATGGCGCCAGTATCAAATGTGGGCAAGCTACCCGAGGTAAAATTGTGTGCTTAATGTTGTTTGGTTGTTGTGCTGCATGTTCTTCACGCAAAAATAATCGAAAAGTTAGCCAGATTATAAAATCTATGTATAAAAAAAAATTCTTAGACCTATGTGCATACTGGCGCCACCTGTTTCTATTTAAGGAACTGCCCACAGAGTCCTCCTTTGGGAAGTGACCTAGGCTCTATCCAGTGTAGTCACTGTGAATACTGGCGCTGCATAAATGACAGATGACAGTGAAGGCGAGCGAAAGGGTATAATCAGACGACGAGGCCGGAAAAGACCCGGAAAGAATAAGCTTATTTATTCAAGATGCCGGCAAGATTAGGATGCGGACAGCTTTGACAGGAAACATCTAATAACGTAGAATTACTATAGTAACAATTTGCTGTACATACGATCTGTTCTAATATAAACATTTTAACATCAACAAAGCTGCGTGATTTCAGAGGGTTCAACGAGCATCACGTGCCGAATAGAAGGCTTTTAAGCCACCGAAAATTAAACGCCTACATCTTCAAGGCACTGCTCGTCACCATAACTTGGAAGAGACAAGAAGCAGGATCTTCTCCTCCAGCACAGTGCCAAAGCACAAATGTTACTGTGAGCAATGTGCTGTGATTAAGCCGTTTTGCTAGTATGGATCTTCTACGTTGCTCTCACTAGAACATTCTCACAGGTTGTAACGTGTTGGCAAGGTATATCAGAATATTTGTGAGCGTATGGTTAAAAGGAGAATCGTCTTCGAAAGAAACCTTTTAGAAGAGTAGCGTAATCCCTTTCACAGATTAATTGATTCTTCGGGTTTTGTTCATTTGCTTTTGATCATCATCCGCGCTCCTTGAAGTCTGCCATAGCCACTCGACTCCAAATGCCTCAAACTATACCAGGAAAAATATGTGCACGTGAGACAGGAACACAAACATTGGTCGAACCACCACCCTCCACCATGGGCCATAGCGCAGTTGAAACTTATTAGGTCGTTGTCGTCATCGCGCGTCGTGAAGCTCATTCCACCATGATATCCACCACACGAAATGCCAGCAGCTTTACTTATGCGGGTTAGCGAATCGCCGGCATTTCCACTGTATCCTGAGACGTGAAGGACGTATTTGTTGCTTTCAGAATCAATGGAAAAGTTGGCATAGTTGGCGTGGTACCATGCCTCGTTTATGTACATCTGTAATACGAAACATACGACTTAACGCCCTACTTATTCAAAATATTCCTCGACCGTTCTAACGATCAGTGTGCTACCTGAGACATGTTCCTCTATTCAGACACGCGGAATATTATGAGCTCCAGGCTACGTTAGAGGAGGGTTGTTCAGAAATACAGGTAATACAAGTAAGCAATCATTGGGAAGCGCGCTTAATTAAGTGGGTTACATACATGTAACTGTAAAATTGTGTTTTTTAAATACCTCTATTCGAAGAGTGTAGGCGAATCGGTTGGTCAGACGATGAATTTTTTCGTTTCCGAGCCAAAACTCTCCTCGTCTCATATCTCCAAATCCATTCCTATATTCGATCCAGCTTCGGTTGAAGTTCAGAGATCCGTCAGAACGGTTCATTAAAACTATCCAGTCGTTTACGATGGGCAACTGAACAGAATCTACTCCAAAGTCAAAGCCAGTCTCGAGTTGAACAGGTAGTCATGTAAAAGAGAATGAACGCTTTAGAAATACAATCACTTGCTTCATATGCATATGCCTACGAATATGGGTTGCACGACAAACATTTCGTCGACACGACACTTCCTCTACAAGGAGAAGTTGGACTGACGAAAAATTCGGTATGAATGGAAGCGGGATCAATGCAAGGAAGTTGAATTGCAGAATTCTTTTCATCAGCCCAACTTCTATTTAAACGATAGACCTATCTATTCATCAATCCAGCTTCTCTATTAATAAATAAATGAAAATATTAATGATGATGATAATGATTCAGAGGCGCATTCGCAGGTTGTCAGAGACGAGGACATTAATTGCAGAAGAACAGCGCCTCTTCGAATAGTTTCTGGAAGCCTGCTACATCCCCTACTACTCCACCTGCTACTACTACTACTACTACTACTACTACTACTAATAATAATAATAATAATAATAATAATAATAATAATAATAATTATTATTATTATTATTATTATTATTATTATTATTAATATTATAAATTTTAAAATAATTATTGTAATGTTTTTGCTGCCATTGATTCTTCTGAAGCATCTAATTAAAGTTTATGAGCACAGTTTTACTCGAACAAAGTCATGGATGTAAAATCCTGAACAAGAAGCAGTAGACAAAACGTAATAAGTGAATGCTCCAATTCAGTTGTCATTACTTGGCAAAGATTTCACTCTTACCAATTTCACGTTTCGATGAATTCTGAGTTTGGGTCTTGAAGCAGATATCGTGGTCGTTGAGACGTCGGTCAATGGCTTCAAGACTTCTCAGGACAACACTCATTTGCTCTTGAACTCTCAGAAATTGTTGCTGCGAACGTCGCTCAATTGCTTCAAGACTTGTCATAACGGTGTCTAGCTGAGTTTTTCTTTCTTGGTTGGAAACATACAGGAGCTGCCGAATTTCCTCAACATTTAGCTGCGCTACGGTGCTATCTCCATTCTCACAAGCATGTACAGTCGGTTGTCCTTTCACAGGAAAGATCATCTTATGCGGTAATAATATTATGGCGAATGCTGCAAAGTAATAAGCCATACGAGAACTCATGGCGAAAAACTTTCTGTGTGAAATCGACTTACGAAAAAACGCGGTCGGTAACTGACTGCTTGTTTCAGACAAAAAATGAATAAGATTTAGCTTCATATATTTTACGGAACTAAGTTCTTCCTGGTAGCCGATATACAAATCGTACGATGGTACGTTTACATGTAATTGTACACTAATTGCCTGACTGTGTCATATGGATAATGATGGACGGATAGTACTAATGTTCAATACTAATCAACAGCCGACGTACAGAGTGGGCCAAAAATGTAATGCCCTACGGTTATTTGCTAATATTTCGGCCAAAAGTAGGAAATATTAAATGAAATTTTACAGGCTCAAAACCAATTCATATTTGCATATAACCGCCAAAATTGATTAAAATATTTCAAACAGAACAAAAGTTATATCACTTTTAATGAATGCAACCACCGATGTTTGATGGTCAAAAAACATTTAACGCTGCAAAAAGTTTAAAAAAGCGAATTCATAAAGTCGCATTTCATTATTGTTATTATTATTATTATTATTATTATTATTATTATTATTATTATTAAATATTATTATTATCTTTAATATTATTGAGAAGAGAAACTGGAAATTATTGCACAAGGAAGTCACTTTGACATCATCTAGCAACCAGTCAATTAAATTGCTGAATACAAATGTTTTGCGATTAATCATTTTATGACAGCATTTGTAACAAAATAAATGTATAGCATTGTGCCCTTGGACCCTCCTCGGGTGTGTGTCAGAGGGACTGGCCCCTTGGAGCGGGAGCTCTGTTTATGTTCTGTAGAGCTCTGACTCTGTGTTCTGTTTGACCCGCCCATGCGCTGCAGAGCTCTGACTGTGCTCTGTTATGCTCAGTTGTGCTCTGCCTGGGCTCTGTTGGGCTCCGCCTACGCTCTGCATGGGCTCTGTTGGGCTCTGGCTTGGCTCTGTTGGGCTCTGCCTGGGTTCTGTTGGGCCTATGTAATGGAGCGCAGGCAGATCGTCTCTCTCTTAGTCGATCTAGTAGACAGTCAACCACAGCCAGTCAGTTTGTCTATGATCGATGCGTACGACTATGTAAGCTACAGTCTGCAGTTGATTTAATAAAGCCAAGTCCGTTGATCAACGCGTCGACTTCTTCTTTAGCCTAGTGACTGATTCTATCATCGGGACAGTCTTGAATCCTGCGCCAGACTGGGCAGGTATTACTCGACGGACTTCAAGAGGAAGAAGGGAAAACCTCGGAGCTCAGCCCTCAGAGGTACCAGAAAGGAAGGGAAGGAATTCAAGATTTTCCCAGGGCGTTAGCCCCATCTGCTGCTGACACGCGAACGCCCGGTGCTGAACCGATAGGGGGTTCGCCACAATAAACATGGGCATGGTGTCCATGACAGATAAAATGCGTATGCCTGTACAGACACTTCATGAATCATGAGCTTGAGCTTGGAGCCAAAGGTGTAATCAATGCTCACTTTAAAATCACTGGAGCTGAGCGCTTATGCAAATATGCGAACGCGTTGATGAAAGGGATGGGCTGTGGAACGTCGTTAGGGCAGCGGAAGGCAGAAATCTATCCGCACCCAAACAATTATCGAGCATGTTGACGAACTTATTTGCTCACAGAATAGCAACATCAGAAGTCATCTCAGTTCTCAGCGAATTTCTGCAGAGTTGAACATCAGCCGCACGTCTGTTGGAAGAATTGCCAAAGAAAATCTGAACCTCGTCGCCTTCGTCGTGTCTCTGACTCCCTGGGCAAATTATCACCGATGCAATGGCCCCAACGAGGTCATAAAAATTTGGCAAAATAGAATCAGAATATAGCCATAACCATAGCCAAGAGTTTTATTGGTCCATAAATTAAATAGTTATAGTAATTGCATCACAAACAAGAATCCGAAGCGCAGTACAGTAAGACATAATAGCTTAACAAAATTATGTAAGAGACGGATCAAAAAAGAAAGAAGAACCTTAAGGGACCCAAGGGATCCCGTTAGCCGGGCATAAGTTTACACAGCAATGTTTAAATAGCAGTAAGTCAACAAGATATAGGAGTTTTATTATCCTAAGTAGTTAACTAAATTTCTGTATGCACACAAACCCTTGTATAGCAGTAATAGCTAATTGGCGGTATTGATTAAGGAGATTAAATTTACCCACTTACAGTAGCAAATAGATGATCTTTGAGTTGGTTACTGGTGGTAGACTACTGGCGGTAGACACAATGTACACAGGATTGTAAGCAATATGATGCTTGTTTTATAAAAATTACTTGAGATGTGACCTCATAAAATCGTTTTTGCTGCGTTGAGTGTTTTTTGACCTTCCAAAAACCATGGTTGCACTCATTTGGTGTGGCACAGTGGCCGATCGGTTAGAGCGGCCAGCCCGTAACGTTCAGTGTGTGCTGAGTGAGAGGGTTCGACCCTCGTCCGGGGAGTCACTGTGTAGGGACCTTGAGCAAGTCCTTCGCACACAAATGCTCTGCAGCACAGCTGCAATTGCGCCGTTGAGGCATGTGTATGCACTTCTGAGCAAAGAGATGTTGGAAGAAGGGCGGTATCAAATTTAGGTAATAAAAAAAATTAAAAGTAATTTAACTTTTGTTCTGTTTGAAATATTGTAGTAAATTTCGACAGTTATATGTAAATATGAATTAGCTTCGGGCCTGTATAATGTCATTTATTATTTCCTACTCCTGGCAGAAATATTGGCAAGAAAGACAGACGGGTTTTTAATGACACACCCTGTATATTGGTTGTTTATACATGTGTCTGTGTTATGTATGTACTTGTATTTCTAACCAATCGGGCATTGCTCCCATTGGTATTTCACGGGTCTTGGAGCTACAGCTCTGAATGTCTGTTTAAAACCAATGAACAAGCAAATTTCAGGTTTAGGCCTACGCATGACGGTGAGCTTGGCGCCGTCAATGTCTTACTTTCTGTGACTGGCTCCAAAATTGAACTGTTTGATGCAGACAACACTGAACGTAGCAAAGCCCTCGTGAATAGATTAGGCCCACGCGTTCCTCTGTTTGACCCTTGGCTTTTGACCTGGAACCGGAAAGAAACGAGATAATTGGCTATTGCGAACTTAATTTGGCATAGCGCCAGTGAATAATTAAGCTCGTCTTCCTGACCTGGCTTTTGTTGGGCGCTGAGAAAATTTTCGAAGATTTATATTATATTACGTTACACTCTGGAGTTACACGATAGTAGACACGCCCAACTCTATAATTGCATGTTGTAAAGTCATGGGAGACAATTAAGTGGAACAAAACCATAACAAGGGCCACGTCATGATGAGGGGAAACAGTTAATGAAGTCGTGACTACAAATTAAAGTTGCAAACACGGAACCTGGCTGTAATTAAGGGAATTCTAACTATTCACCACACGTCGCATGCACCAATGGTTTAAAGCATTTCATTACTTTGAACGGGTCAACCGGAGGGACAATTATAATATATTAATTATATAATTATGATTGAGTCTTTGTTGTATCTATGCACGGATGCGTTTAGATTGTGTTTGTTTTTGTTTGTGTAATTATGTGTGTAAGTTTATGTGGTAAGAAATGTTATGAAGGGGTCATTGTGTTTATATTCGTACCCGCGAATTTGGTACATTTCACGAAGGCATTCATATCACTTGTCCAGTCACAATGGGTACGGCCCGTTGGGACCGACATAACTGGCGTGGTGTGCTCATGGCAAAACGTGTCCCGACATATTTATTACAATTTGACTGAATTAACCTGAAACCACGACACGCAAGCAAAATAATTATATATAAATGTGCTCAAAAGCATATAATATTATACACACATGGCCGTACGGATTGGTTAGCCAACAGGCATGCAGTCGCACTTACAGACAGACAGACACACACGGATAAACATACATTCAGACAGACAGACAGACAGGCAGATACTTCAAGACACTCAGTAAGACGCTTTAGGAATCTCTTGAGGTTCATGAGACTCATGCGAGCATACGTACACAGACACACAGACACATAAATACACACATACACGCACACACATAAACACATACACACATACACACATAAACACACACGCGCTGGTGCCCGATGTTGACAGGACCTGCCACGGCGTCACGCCGACCATTCCTTCAGCGCAAATGAAGATGGGATGTGTTGATGCTTTCATCTCTTCATAGATAGCAGTACAGGTCAATTTGTCTCCTCCTCCTATTCATCTTCCTCCTCCTCCTCCTCCGTATCCGTCTCTCCTGCCTTAGACTGGCGCCATAAAAATTGGCTTATTAGCGGCGTTAAGACTGTAGCTGCCGCTAGGTACAAATTATGGCGAAAAGATGTCGTCTGATGGTCCGTTAGATGAGACGGAAGTAGGACAAGTTAGGACGAGACACATAGGACAAGAATAGAATCTTCAGGTTTTGGACACGAAAAAACTTCCGACGTCCAAGAATAGGACATACAGAAGCTAGGAAAATAATAGAACAAGACAAGGCAAGATTTGGACACGCCAGGTCAGGAACAGGATAGGATAGAACAGGACAGACAGGACTAAAGTGAAACAACGAGATTATTATCATCAGGAATAGGTGAACGAGTAGAGAATGTGCTAGAACAGAACAGAAAAGGAGAGGATTAGGACAGGACAGTTAAAATGTTTGAAGCAGTGATGATGGTGGTGATGATGATGATGAGGAGGAGGACAAAGACGACGACGACGACGACGCTGCTGCTAATGATGATGATGATGATGATGATGATGATGATGACGACGACGACGACGACGACGACGACGACGCCGACGACGACGACGATGACGACGATGATGACGATGATGACGATGATGACGATGATGACGATGATGACGATGATGACGATGATGATGATGATGATGATGATGATGACGACGACGACGATGATGATGATGATGATGATGATGATGATGATGATGATGATGATGATGCGGAGGAGTCGGATCAGACCTGTAATCTCTGTGCTGCTTGTCGAGTGCTCCCAACCGTCGGCCTCCGTGTCCCACAGGGCTGTGCAATTGCAGCATTGCCAGCACAGCCTTTTAAACGAAATTATCTGGCCTGTTCGCTCTCACATTTCATTCCGACAGTCTCTCACTCTCATTAGCTTTTCTCAAAATCTGCTTCTCCCCGCGGGGGACCATTTGCACTGGCAGCGCTTCTGAACGGTTCACCCTACTAGAGACCGTCTTATAAATGCTTAAATACATCACAGTGGGCCTACATTAATAATGGCTAATATACAATGGCAAAAATGAAACGGTGTCGAAGTTGATACCAACAGATTAGAGCAATAAAATGTCAGATGACGAATTAGTAGTGGTTGCAGTTCAACGACTCTGTTATTACAAAGATCATTAGCGTCGCCCTCCCTCGTCCTTTGTTTAGGCATAGGACTGGCACTGTCAGAGTGCAAGCAGTGTGAGAGTTAAACAAATGAAAAAATATGAAAACAAAGAGGCAGAGAGCGACATCTATCAGGAAAGACGAAAGATACGCATGCGCACTTCTTTTTGCGATGACCCAAAGCGTCATCTGTTGATGGCTCGCTTCACACAGCCGCAGCAACTGTTTCCATCATCTTTTCCTTGTCAACAACAACAGCAGAACATCGCCTAACCCTTCGCTGCTGTCTGTTGATGACAGGGTCGAGACGATAGAGAGAGAGAGAGAGAGCGTCACGAAGGGCGGAGACGAAATACTAGGAGAGGTCTTTGACTCAGATATATGAGAAGAACAAAGTTCACAGTCTGTGCTCCTCTGTCTGTCTGTCAATCTATATTTCCCTGTGTCTATCTGCCTGCCTGTCTGTCTGTCTGTCTGTTTTGTCTACCTGTCTGTCTGACCATCTATACATCCTTGTGTCTATTTGCCTCTATGTCTAATTGACGCCGTTTATTGCGTCACCAACGACAAAAAGATATGGTAGCTAGGACATTTCTACTTCTTCGAAGGCAATACTAGAGTGAAATAGCTTTAATTTGACGAATTAAGTGTAAATAACTTACAAATATTGGCTGAGTCATTTGCATGCAAAGTCGATTTGTAGATTTATTTATTTAAATACAACCACTAATATTTACATGTGAGATAGCGAATGTATGAATATATACATATATATATATTTTTTTAAATTTGGTTTTCGAATGCTTTGGGAGTGTGCTGGGTGCATTTGCGAGCGCGTGTTCGCGCGAGTGTATTTTTGTGGTTATATATATATATATATATATATATATATATTTATATATATACATGTATATATTTGCGTGTGTGCGTGTGTGCGTGTGTGTGTTTGTGTGAAACGCAAGGCAGGAAAATCGTGAAGTCATTTGATTCCATTGGGCGATTAATAACGAGTTTTTTCCTGTGATTTCGTGCATAATAAATGACGTTGTTTACGCGAAACTCCAGCGAAGCTTTGAAGACAGTCATATCTACTCCGACCAGACACTTCTGCATGAGTGCAACACAGCTTTTTTCTAGATATACATCGATGGCTGGACCTGCCGACGACCTTTTCCTACTGGCAGTTACAACGCTCTGCCCGCCCAATGCGCCTCCAACCACGTGTCCTGGAGCGCACATCCTCCAGCTTTCAGTATGGGACGACCGATATTTTGTGCCTTAAATATGAAACATTATATGTATTGTTAGCATCCAATTAATATTATTATTGTTATCGTCAGAACCCAATTCTAACAGTAATATCTCAATACTTTGCTACATCCATCCGTCTGGGATGTTATTATTAACGATTCCATTCTTGTCATTCGTCATTTCGTTGACAATGATCGTTGCTCGTTGTCGCTTGGTGTTTTGTACGTTTTTTCTTACTTTCATGTGTTACCCGATGTAATTTGTCACTCTGTCGAATAAACAAATATATATATATATTATATATATATATATATTATATATACATATATTATTCTGGTTCCCTGCTGGTTCGAATGTCTGACGTCGCCACTCTTCTCGCTGTTGTGTTCCTTCATTAAGCTTTCCATATTCATCTGTCGTCATGCAATCCAACATCATCTGACTTGGTCTTCCTCTCGTCCGTCTCCTCTTCATCTTTTCCTTCTTTGACTGTTCTTAGTAGTGAGTCTGCTATCGGCGTTTGCCCGTGCAGTCCATTTTCTTTGTCTCCTTCTTACTCTGGGCATAAGGTCTATTTCTTCCCCGACGTCGCCATTACTATGACTATGAAATAACAACAACCACAATTTCTTCCCCTACTACTGCTTCCACTACCCATATAATTATCAGTAGTGGTAGTAGGGGTAGGTGGAGTAGTTGTAGCTGTATAATTGTGGTAATAGTTGTAATGTAGTATAGTAGTATTTTCCTCATGATACCATTATTCGTGTTGTTGTTGTCGTCGTTGTTGTTTTTGTTGTTGGTGTTGTCGTTATAACATTGTCGGCCCGCATTATCATGAGAATCTTCCAGTTAAGATGCTCCTATCGTGGTTTCTTATTGATGTAGGAATCACGTGTATCCCATCATTCATATATAGCACCTTTCCTCCATCTAAGAGAATAGGAAAGGCTGCTTCTCCACTAAACGCACTTTTTATCCGGAGCAGTTCGCAACTATAGAGCGAAGACCGATGACATTTTTCTAGCGCCGTAACCCTGTACCGTATTTCCACTGGTTGTGCATCTCCCCAGATTAGGAGTGAAGGGATATTTACCTGTCGGAAGGACGTCAATTAGGAGGACCCTAGGGAGCGTCATCTTGCGCTGAAATATCTTGGAACTCAGGCGCGATATAAGTTACTTGTCTTAGGAACGGCGGACCTCTCGACAAGCGCCAAACGGACAGACACGCACCCACCCAGAGATACATCGACGCATATACATAAGTACAGCCACGTGTACACATGCGCATCCATACATCACACGCATACAAGCGTACATAAGTTATGTGCACCCAAGTTTTTCCACACACAAAGATGCAATGACAAGATATGTACACTTTGCATAGATGTACGTACCATCATTTAATCCAATGGTTTAAATCTGGTAGATGTCCAATTTGCACACTGACAGATCGTTCTCGACGCTCCTCAGTACTGGGCTTGGCCCGTGTGACGTACGAGCCGGTGTGTTGTCATGATTTGTATAGGATTTCTATCGCCTTTTTTTATTTACGGCCCACGTATCTGCACCCATTCGACCTACCCTCCTCTTGTCTCCAGGCTTGGGACTGGCTCTGCTGTTGTGAAATATCAGAGGCGAGGTAGCGGTTTAACATCAGAATTTTCCTTCTCTTAGCCCTGCATCTGCTCCCTAGGTACCCGCTGGGCAGTGGGGGTCAGGTTTATTGTGATGGCGACCTGATCTCTCCATGCCACAACTCAGTCAATGGGTAAAGAACTATACGCTGTTTTTCAAAGAGGTGGTGTCGCCACTCGCCACCACCCTACTGCACCCTAGTGGAGCTGCCGCTGTTGGTCTGCAATTGCTTGTTCGTCGGGGCCAAGCCTTGCTTATTTTGCAGCTGTATACACCCTTCAAGGCCATCACACTGAAGGGCGTTCTACTAGCCTCCTACACATGGGGACGCGCTGGGTTGCAGTACAGCTCTGCAATGTTTTTGCGCTGCCTCAAGATTTTCTAGGACCCCAGTATAATGAATTTACTTGAATACATGCAAATAAATAAATATCTCTATACACTTATTCATGCACACTTGGAACTTGTGTATTTAAAATAAACTTATACATATGTATATATATATATATATCCATCATATATATATATATATGAGTGTGTGTGTGTGTGCATTGATTGGTGGAGGAGTGGAGCAGGTGGTAAGTTTTGGAGCTGAAGGAGCAGACTGTGGTGGCTTGGCTGTCATCTGTAATTCATTTACTTGGCGCCAGTAACGGTTGAGGTGACTGGCGAAAGATAAATGAGTCTTCTGAGGCGCCTTTGGGGACGTTGGGACGATTTTGTTAAAGGGGAGATAGAAAGAAATCGATTGAATCATTGATTGATTGATGATTGAATCATTCGTCTGAATCATCTTGTTCTCTATCTCTTTATCTGTCTCTGTCTTTGTCTGTTTCCTCATTCTCTCCGCCTCTCTCTCTCTCGCTGCCTTCCTTTCCGTCTCTTTCTCTCTCACTCTATTTCTGTCCCTCTCTCTCTCTCCTCTGTCTCAGCCTCTCTTTGCGCCTATCTCTCTCTCTGTCTCACTCTCACTCTATCTCTGTCTACGCCTCTGATTCTGTCTGTCTTTGTCTCTGTTTCTCTGTTTCTCTCTTTGCCTTTCTTTGTCTTTCTGTCTCTGTCTTTCTCTGTCTCTGTCTCTTTATCTTTCTCTTTTTTTCTCCCTCCCTCTCTCTTTGTCTCTCTCTCTTTGTCTCTCTCTCTTTGTCTCTCTCTCTTTGTCTCTCTCTCTTTGTCTCTCTCTCTCTGTCTTTGTATCTGTCTATGTCTCGTTCTTTACGTATGATCAAGATGATGCAGTATAATGGTACGCATGGGACCCCGGTCATATGATCAGGGCTTGGGGTAAAGGTCAGAGTCAGAGTTAGAAGAGAGGTTTGGGATTGGTGTTAGGGTCATGTATGGGGTCAGTGCTAGAATGGGGCATACTAGCTAAATTGATTCAGTTATCGGCCTTTTTAATGGGGAAAGCACGGGTTCGAATCTCCTCCACTGAGGTGATCACTACATGTGTAGGAAGGACCCTGAGCAAGTCCTTAATTCGCAATTGCAATGTAATATAATAGAGCATTTATATAGCACCCCTTCAAGATATCTACTCAGAGGCGCTCTCTGCGCTGGCCTAGATGATGTTAAGTGTAATTCTCTCTATCTACCATTTCGGCAGATTCAACTGTCAGACTCCTCGCTGTTGTGCCTCTTCTTTAAGCCTTCCATATGCATCTGTTGTATCCCTGCAGTCATGCGTCATCTGTCCTAATCTTCCTTTTGTCTTCCTCCCTTCATTTTTCCATCTATGACTTTACGATCGAATAAAATACTTGATTTAGCAAAAACGCTGAGCAGTAAGCTGAAAACGTCGCAGCGGTGGGCACGCTCCCAAACGTCGAACCAACCACCGTTGCTCTTTAATTGTAAAAATACAGTCGCATTATAAGCCTATGACATTAAATACAAATACATTGTATTGTATTTGAATGACTAGTATCAATTCTATGATTCGGTTTCTATACAAAACTCATGGAAAAATAAAATGTCTCGTCTGTACAATATGTTGCCAGATATATATATAGTTATAGCATCCAAGAGGATTCCGGTAATGTAAGCTTATCGGGTTTCTGTCTAATTACTAATTCTAAGAATTCGAATAGATAATTTCTTACCCTGTCGTCAGTTGCTTAAAAACCGGACTACTTGACAAGTAGTAATGATCTCAAATCGAAATCGTTCGGCTGGCAGAAGATGTCTGTTAAACGTAAACCTTAATAATATATCAGTCTGTTAAAGGGGGCTCCTTAAAAACATAACAATATTTGCAGGCTACATAAACCAAGCGAACACAGTTCTGAACCAGCTCAAGCCAACATGACAAAGAGCATTTTATGGCCACGACCAAAATTATACTTCTGTGTTAGAACGACTGAAGTCGAACCTCTACAGCTTAACAGCCTTCCTCGTAGTAACAATTTCAGTTTAACAACACTGTGTGATAACACATATCATAGCGTCGCCCCTCCTTTATCCAATCTTGAGACTGGTACTGCCAGGGTGCGAACAGTGGCTACCGCAGTGGTAGCGTAAGGAACTTCTCTTCTCATAATAACAAGAACCTTGCGCAACAAATGAACTGAAGCCCAGGTGGACTGCGTAACATACAACAGTAAACTAAAATAATCGTGAACGCCTTAATAGGCCAACATAATTTATCAATGAACTTAAAACCTGGGTGGGCTGCTTAACAAACAGCAATAAATTTAACTTCGTGTGGACCTCTTAACAAACAGCAATTAACTTAAATTCATGTGAACTGCTTAACAAACAACGATGCACTAACCTCATGTGGACTTCTTAACAAACAGCAATGAACTTAACTCCATGTGGACTTCTTAGCAAACAGCAATGAACTTAGCTTCATGTGGACTTCTTAACAAACAACAATGAACATAAATCCACATGGACTCCTTAACAAAATGTAAATAAACTTAAAACCCAGCCGTACGATGTCGACAAATCCTTTGCACTCCGCACAAGACCCTTTTGAATCCCTGTCTGAAGGCGGAATTATAGAACGCGTATAGAAACGGGTTGATCGTCGAATTCACATATCCAAGCCAGAGGAAGGACAGATCGAGGTGGGCACTGACCGCCTCGCTGTCCTCAAGGAATGGTTTGACGGTGAACAGCACGAAGTACGGCACCCAACACACTCCAAAGGCGAGCACAACGGACGCTAGCGTCACCGTCGCCTTCCTGTCGCTCACCAGTCGTTGCCGTCGTTTACCCGTTCTCTCTTCGTCACGTGGGCTTCCCGTCGACCCCCGCGGCACATCCGCTTCGCTGGTACCGGAAGTAGAAGGCCAGGTAACAGCGGAAGTCACCGGGCGACTGTTTTCGCGCATCTCGAGCGCGGCGCTTGATACGTTCCCCCGCGTTAGGGTAACAGCCGCCTGCTCGCATTGTGCGTAAACCCCATTGATCTCTTTCACCTGGCGACGGGTAATCTGTAGTATCTTCACGTAAACCGTTGACATGACGACTAGGGGGGTGAAGTAGGTTGCTAGGGACACGAGGAGAACGTATGGTCGGTTCAACTCGAAGATGCACCGCGAGGGATCGTCAGTGTTTTGTATGGATCCGGATGGTGTGTTCCAGCCGAGGTGGATTGGCAGGAAGGACATGAGCAGCGAGAAGAGCCAGACTAAGGCGACGACGCGGCGAGCCAGGTGAGAGTTACTGACGAGCTGGTGATAGCGGAGAGGTCGGGTAACGGATAGGTACCTGAAACCGGATATAAATAGAACCATTGGAGGTCAGTTGGTACGTGTATAAATCATGAATTTATTTCAAATAGGCCTAGCCCTTGTTTGGTCAACGCCTCTTGGGTATTAATCTGGATTCAAAGAAATCATAGATCGGATTATCTATTCGGTGGTTTGATTGACTTTACGTAGCCCTTTGGTTCTCGGGGCCCATAGGTATAGATCTAGATTGAGTAAGCTTGAGCATAATTAACGGCAGATTTCCAAGATAATAATAATTATGGGCTTACGTCGCAGCTTGAGTTGTACGTACAGGCGAGGTAAGGCACTTAGGTAGCTTTTAGGCATCGAATGACCTTTTATCATCATCCGTTGCCAAGCGCTGCCATCCCAGCCCATTATCGCCCATTATCTGGTAGCAATTTAACTGGGGAACGTAAAGCAAGAAGATGCAAAAAGACTAAAAGTAAGGCAAAGAGAAGAAGGTCGAGGTAAGACAAGAGAAGTGAACTTAGGGTAATGGAAGGAAATCTAAGATAGGGTAAGGAAACTAAAGGTACGGTTCAAGGAGGAAAGTAAAGAAACTTAAGTTATGATAAATAAGGATAATGAGATAAGATAAGATAAGATAAGGAAACGAAAGTTAAGGCACAGGAGCGAAAGGAAAAGTTAGATAAGGTTAGAATTTAGTGTTAGATAAGTACAAATCAGAAAGTTACGAATCTTGGATACATCAGAACTGTTAATTTTTCAAGGCTTTGAATCGCTTTAAATTTATCTGCAATGCACTAAACAGTACGAGGTAAATATTCGTTTTAAATAAACCCATAATTAGCACGAACATTGATAATTAATTGGAGCATTTCGGTCAATGCTTGATTTGTCTATCAACCTGTCTCTACCGGAGTCCAATGTTTCCTCTAATATTAGGGGGATTCTATACACAAGATATTGTGCGTGTGCAGCATTTGATAAATAGCACAGATCCAGACTGAATGCAAGGATGGTTAAATTAAGACCCTATCCAAAAGTCTATGGTTCTGGTAACCTAAGAAAGGTCTTTTGTCTAAAAAATGAATAATAAGGGAACTTATCAGTCAAAAAGGAGCCAAAGACTCTGGAGTAGGGTAGTCTACAATCGGATAGGAGACTCGATTTACGCAGTTTCGTAACATAAATCGTGACTCGTTATTTTTCCAAAAACGATTTGTGTGCGCATATTAAATTCTTGTGTGCCCTGGCTGTACGAACCGTGTGCGCGCGCCTGTGCACATCTAAGATGGAACATTGCTGGAGTCGATTTTTTTGATGAACGGCTCATATTATCGTGCGATAGTATAAGATATTGTCACATTATGTTCATTATTATTATTACTACGTTTATTATTATTATTATTATTATTATTATTATTAACATTATTTTTTTTACCCGATGTCGTTCTGATCCCTCAGGTGACACCAAATTGTCTGCAGACAGAAACAATTATTGATCTGGAACGGTTTCATCTCCTCCGGTTCAAGCATAATTATTATTATTAAAATGGTATTATATTATAAAAGGGAAGCTTGAGGAAAATTTCACAAAAGATGCATAGGCAGAATGACCAATTTGGCAAATGACAAGTAATGAAAGAAAATTGAGCCAATGAGAGAAAATGAAGGCATTTATAGTAAAGGGCAAAAATCGATGATAAAGTTGCGTGATAATAGGTGCTACAATGATTATGACAACTACTACTGCTACTACTCTATTTCCATTACTACTACTTTCACTACTTTCACTACTACTACTAATAATAATATTATTATTATCATTATCATCATCGTAATTATTAGTAAATTTCTTTGTTGAATCTCACACGTAGATCCTTCAATGACGTCACATACCGATCAAGGCTGATTGTGAAGAGCGTGAGAATTGATGTCGTACACAGCATGACGTCAAACGACACGTAGATGTTGCAGACAACGTCACGCAGCGGCCATGTTGGACCTCCTCCTGCTACGGTAATGACGGCGCTGAACGGCAGAACCAGGCAACCAAGCAAAAGATCTGACACGGCAAGAGAAGCCACGAAGTAGTTCGTCGTAGTGTGTAACTTTCGCGTGGTTACAATCGTTACACATACGAGAAGGTTACCGCCTATCGTCAGCGCGATAACTACAAGCAAGATGGCCGACAGGACGATCTTTTCGGCAAGGCTGCGTGGTATTGCGTCGTCGATGACGTCGCGCGGCGTCGCGTCGTCATAGGCAACGGAGCAGCAGACGATCTTGGCGGTGAGTTCTTGCGCCGTTGCGTCATGCGATGACGTGGCGTTGTCCGTGGCAACGGAACAGCAGACGTTACTTGTCGAGGTGTTGTTCATGATGAACGAGTCGTTTGCGACTGTCTGTTGTAAGATAAAAGGAAATGTACTTAGCTTTGAGAGAGACTAAAAGAGAGTCAGAGAGACATAGAGACAGATAGACAGATGGGCATATAGACAGGCAAACAAACATACAGACAAACAGATGGATGGACAGACAGGCAGACAGACAGACAGCAAAAGACATGTAGAGAGAGAGAGAACAAGACATAGACAAATTCAGCGGACAGGATAATACCAAGATCAGATGGATAAAATAAACATTAATATCAAAGACGGACAATCAGGACATCGAGCGCGGAATACCCAGGACATAATAATATCAAATCATTTTTATTTATGCCCATCATTGCAGACAAGTATAACGTCCATATCAGTACATGTTAATCAGCCGGCAGCAAATGGGAAGTTCAGAAAAAACGCAAGACCCACTGAGTCTAAGGCCACCCTTGTTACAGTTCAGCTGAAGGGCAATATTGTGTCATAGACTACAATATTAGTCACAGTTTATCATTAAAATCTGAACTAACATCTTAATTAACGGCGAACAACGACTGGCTATGACCTGTACAATTACTTAGCATCTCGTTTGCACCATGTACGTATTAAGGACCTCTTGAATGATTGCAGGCTTATCAGTTGCCCTATCTCCGACTAGGATCCATTCCCTGTAAGACGAACTCTTGACCATAAGCAAAAAATCTTGTATATGTCTTATGTAATAAATTATATATTATACCCTATATAATTACAATGATACATAATAATAATTATTATATATAATCTAGATAGGAAAGTCTATCCCAGCAGATGAGCTGCTCGTTTAAAGTCCAGGTGCATCGAGTCCTATAGGAACCAATCAACGAGAGCAGACAAGTGAATCTCTCGTTTCTTTCCGTCTCGACGTCATTACACAAATCCCATTTTGGGAAGGAAGGAAGGGATCAAATGTGCAGCGAGTCGGAATGAGATGGGTCGAAATAATGAGTATAAAATTGTATTTCTACTCATTATTTCGACCCATCTCATTCCGACTCGCTGCACATTTGATCGTCCGGTTTATAGGAGGATATGTCTTCCAAAAGATGGATGGATGAGTCGAAACCTGTGGATGTTATTTGGCGAGATTTTGACGAGGCGTTCGAAAGATTACTCCATTAGTCGCTTGCCAAAAAGTTGGAGGCTTTCGGGATTTGAAAGCAGGTAATAACTATCTCCTCATGTTCAAAAGTGCGCGAACCTCTCAGCGAGACTGTCTTTCACCCTGAGCTGAACTACTCTTCAAGTTTTTCTATGACTCTATGGTTGTCCGGCTTCAATCTGCGCTTCTAAACTTTATGAAAAGGGGGCATTTTCAAATTTCAGTTGTATTGTATTGTGTTGAGATATATGATCTTCTTCTTTTACTTTCTGCTTTCCTATAGTCAGGTTCGTATAGTTCCAATGTCGTCATTCCTCTCTTTGTTCAGACCTCTCCTTTATATCTTGCTGTTACCCTCTTTCATCCTCCTGTCTGTTATCGTCATTCTTCGTCTTCCACTTGGCTTTTCTCGTCATTCTTCCCTCGATATATAATATTTATTAGGAGTGGATCCCCTCTCACTATATGATCCGACACCTTTCACGAAGTGAGAAAAATGACTGGTATATAATCTGCCAGTGTATACGTGCTGTATCGCTATACCGAGTACACACAGAATATGTGTATGCATGTTTATATACGAGTTCATGTATACATGTATATGAATATATATTTACATAATGGGATGCCAATTAACATGGTGTCAAAACTTATTGTTTGCCACATGAAAATACCTCATTCGCTCACAGTGCTCCTTTTGTAATTTAGAAAGTAGATTATGTCAACGGTTTTTTTGTGAGTTAAACGTTTTTTTACAGGTAGCTCAAGGCGTTAATAACTGCCGCTTATTATTATTTCCTACGAAACCGCACATGAGAACCTGATTAGAGGCTAGAGGATACTCACGGCACTACGAGTCAATTTTCATATAAAATACTGACCAAGAAATGTTAAACGTCTCTTAATATTTTTGATCGTATCCAATGTTTGGTAGGATTTTGATAGGTTTATTAACGAAACCTTAGAGACGTGGATTGCAATTAGAGCAGACCGTTGGAAGAATGACACAGAGGCGACAACAACTGAACTGGTTTTGGATCCGGGGGCAAATGAGCCTATTAGGTTCATTTGACTTCAGCTCAGGGATTTTCAGTCAAGAAATGACTACGTTGAGCTTCTTTGTCTGACAGCTTTTTCTTAGGGGATTAGAAAGTGGTGGCGATGTACGCTTCTGGAGCCTACCATTAAGGTATGGAGATGGTTAAGCCAATGTACTATTTAAAATCTACGTTGTTCACTCTCAGTTCCACCTCAAAGGGAACAGCGCAAACTTTAAACTGTGCATAGCAACAATTTGGCATGGTGGCTGATTGGTTAGAGCGGTCGACCCATGTGCGCTGAGTGAGAGGGTTCGACCCTCATCCTGGGAGTCACTGTGTAGGGACCTTGAACAAGTCCTTCGCGCACAATTGCTCTGTAGTACAACTGCAATTGCGCCGTCGAGGCGTGTCACTTCTGAGCAAGACATGTTGGAAGAAGGGCGATATCAATTTTTCAGAATAAATAAATATAATAAATTAAATTAAATGCTCACAGTCAAGTTAATATTATTATGACCACACTTATAGTAGCAATATAGGTTACACATTAATGATGCATAGAAATTTAAAATTCAATTCATTATAAATTGCCCAATGCCAGAAACTTTTAAAAAATAAATTGAGCTACCAGTAAATATTCCCCGAATGATGTTAACATTTGTTTCCTTGGTACTAATAACCAGAGGAGAAAAGTATGGGGTGATACATTGCAAAAACTTAGTGCATACTTTATTTTGATAGGAGTCCTATTTATAGCTGGGGGTTCAGTTGAACGGTCAGCCTAATAGAACCACTACCGCAAGCAGTGACGTCACTAGGATAAGATGTCTGGGAGGTAGATTGGATGTGATGATATGATGAAGGTAGGAGAGGGGCTACTGTATCTTATTCCTAACCCCAAGAATTTAAAAAAAACAGTGCAACAATAATCATTTGTTGGTGATTATTAATTTTGATTGCTCGTGTATGTGAGCGTGTTCGCATATTGTCACAAAGGCTTTTTTCTGTCCTATCGTTGTTTGCTCAAAATGAGGAGAATAATATTATTCTGCAGTCTAAGAAGAAATTAGCTTGGCATGACTCCGACTTTTACGGTGGCATTCCGAATCTGATATATGTAGAACGTTCGCAGTTTTGTCCGCAATAAAATACAATTAAGTATCGACGCGACTCGAGCCGCGCCATTTGTGGAATACACACCCCTCCGTCCTAAATCCAGATGTTCAGTAGCCCTATTTATACGAAACTACAAAATAAGTACTATACTATGATATTGCCCTCTTTCTAAAGTTCAGAAGACACATACGACCATACGAAAGAATATCGATGGCTCTTAGCAATAATTGTGCGCAAAGGACTCTCTGGAGTTCGTTACACAGTAATTGTCACGCACGAGGCTTGAAGCCCTAATTTTACACCGTACCAAGACTAGTGTCCTTCAGGTAAAGGCTTCTTTAAGGCTGTTCGCTCCGCTGAGCCCGGTCGAAATGAGGGACTTCGTGATGTGGTTTGATGTTCTTCAAATGACAGTGACACAGTTTCAATATTTCAGACCTGATATATTTTCTGAAGCTTTGAGCCAAAGACACTGACAAAATTAGTTTATTAACCGAATTTAAGCAACACAAATAATTATTTAAAAGATAAACTAGTGACTTTGTTATGCTCCGTTTTCTAGTTCATTAAATTCATTTAATCGTTTAGTCTCGTGCCTGAATCGCACATTTTGTGATTCACGAATCCTCGTTTGGATGCATACAATGTCAGAAGACAGATTATTTTATGTCATGCCAGGATCAAGGTATATTCATTGGTTTTAGAAGGATTGTAGCGTGCGATTATTATTATTATTATTATTATTATTATTATTATTATTATATGTTCTCCAACTCAATTAACTCTCGCTTACTTACTTACTGGCATATCTAAACGCTTGCTATCTTCTTACTTGCACGCATATTAGCCTCTTACTTGCAAACTTTATGACGTTCTTCCCTACTCGCGAAGAAAATTCTTTGTATTCATCTTTGCTTCGCAGTCATAAATCGCGTCATCGAAAGAATCGTTTCTATGACAACGTTGCACAGCCAAACGATCGTACGTACGTGACGCGACTTCCTGCTACCAGGCGACGATGACGTCATGGCCATTGGCAACGAGAGAGAGAAATTGGTTTAGGGCAAACTTCACTGGGTGAAGTAAGTTCAGGACAACGCGTGGTTCTCAATTTCTCAATCGCCAGAGGTGCGTCATCTTCGTGCGGCCGCCATTTTGTGTCGGGTCAATAATGGCAGTTAACTGGTTTCGGAGAAATGAAATGGCGTGCTCTTATGAAGCCAGCACTGCGATGCTACGAGCAGGACGACCTTTTCACGGATCATTACCTGCTTCTGTCTCTTCCGAGAAGGAAGGAGCGAGGCAGGGAGGCGGAGAGACCGAGGAGGGGACGGAGGAGCATAAAAAAATTGATTATTGGCGCTGTGCTAGACACTGGTTACAATTAGAACATGCAATGTGCTGCCGATGGCGTGACCCCGTAGCGTCGACTGTCCTTGGCTTTATATTGCCTACGTGACTGGTCTATCCGCCTATCTGTCTGTCTGGCTGTGTTTGTGGGCCTGTCTGTGTCTGCCTGTGCCTGCCTGTATATGCGTTTGTGTATCTATATGACTGAACGTGTGTCTGTCTACCTGTCTGTGTATTTGCCCGCCTGTCTGCATGCTCGTCTGCGTGTCTATCTGTTGCCTGCCTGTCTGTGCATGTGTGTCAGTCTGCATGTATGTCTGTGTGTCTTCATGTCTGCTTTTATATGAGTGTGTATGTCTGTCTGTATGTGTCTGTCTATGTGTGTCTATAATTGCCTGTCTGTGTATGTATGTGTGTGAATCTATTTGTTTCCCAGTCTGTTTCCTCGTCTCTCCGTATACATCACATCCTTCTCAATCGCCTAGAGCGCAGGACCACAATAATCCAGTCTCGCGTGCTGGCATAATCATATATTGGCGTTGCTGTAACCCGCATTCAAGGTATTCATTATGTTACGGCTAAAAAAGAAGTCTTGGACTTGAAGAGAATCGTATCAGAGAAGGTTAATTTACTTCTGCTGACGTCAGATCTCATTTCGAGAACAAGACCGAGAACAAAACTCAGATTTTAATACATTACTTTTGGACCCAAGGTATTTATAATCTCTCGGGTACAAGCATAATTTATTATTATTATTCTGATCACATCATTAATTTTACTGCGCTATAATTATCAGCAGGACCGTAACCTGCTCGTTTTCTTCGATATAAATTTTTTTGATACATCTTGTACTTTGAATGGCTTCGAATCGAACACTGAAGGCATGACGTGCAGGGTACACATGACGATCATAAAAAAGAATGCATAAGTTTTTGTAAGAGATCATCAGCCTTGTCGCACAAAGTTCAAACGTATTACTAAAATACTGCGATATAATTTACATAAAAACTATATGATTACTATTTGTCTTAAAAACAGATTAATGGGTTCAATTACAGTAGTGTTGTCGGCTACAGTTTTGATCAAAGATAGAATCGCTTAGAAAGACTTAAATGATACATCGTGGGCAAGCTAATCGATCCTGTATCCAGTCAATTTACACACTGAGAAAGACCTAATCGTTTTGCCTCCATATACATTTTAGAGCTTCACGTTTTTAACATCAATTACACTTTGGAAAGATCTTCAGTCAGAACCAAGTAAAATCGAATACTGAATCAAACACACGACTGATCCCTCATGAATAAGCTGGTGTCCTGAGTTAGGCTTCAGATAGAAGCGCTATAGAAATTTCGGAACTGCGATTGCGCGGAGAATCTGTTGCGAAAGTTACTGCAGAACTTGTATTCAATCCGTTTATCGTGTTCTCCAATACGTAACATAACCAAACAAACGAGCAGGTTATTTCCTATAGAAATCTTTCCAACTGCATGTTACAACACACCGCGCCACTATGTGGATTCAGACGGCCTCTCGCGTTTATAAATAGCATAAAAAACGATCGCCAGGTGTATTTTTGATTGCTCTTCATTGATCCGAAGATTTTTCGCCGTTGTATACATCGGTCGCTTGGAGCGCTGTTGTACCATCGCGATTGGAATAAATCATGTGCGCACTCTTTTGTCAGCGTAATCTTTTGTCCGCGCGGTGTTGTGTTCGCACAACGCAAATATGAAATATTGAAATTTGAACATTCGTCTATACCAAAAAGCGATTTGCTAGAAAACTTCGTAATAACTTGGGTGCAATAAACATTATTATCAACCATTCGATATTTATTGTGGTTTAGAAAACAACTAATTTGACCATTGTGTTTCGCGCATTCAGTTATAATTTATGTCCAAGCTGCTCGGTAACGTCCACGAGGACAATTAAACGCGCTGGCCTTTCGCGGTTTTATCCATTTTTGTTTTCGCTGAATATCAATTTTGGTAGATAGCCTGTTCATAAATTATAAAGACGTCACTATTGTTTAGCTGGGTGCCTTGGGGTTTTCAAATTATGTTAGCTTTTACAGTCAAGGTTAACATCCAATAGATTTCCTTTTGTTGAATATTTTCGTTGTTACATAAGTAACAGAGGGTGATAATAATAATACAGGGTCGCTGTCATGGAAACATTTTTGGTGGTTCCATTCGACATGGTCGTATATGTTTATATTTTAGTATTTAGTAACGGCAATGTATTTATCTCGGGGAGGGAGCACATACACAGCACCCAGATACGTCCATGTGACAGCAATAAAAAATTTAAAAAATAATAGCATAACAACAGCAACTACTACAACAATAATATTATTACTATTATATGTACTTCCACTACCACTGCAACAAATGATTAATGATGGTAATAATAATAATAATAATATTATTATTATTATTATTATTATTATCATTACTATTTATTTTTTTTGCCCTGAGGTACTTCATTGCCCCAGGGACTTCGAGATTATTAATGTAGAGATTTTATTTTCCGGAGGGTCAGGCCTCGTCTTATTATTATTGTTATTATTATTACTATTACTATTGCTATTACTCTATTTATTATTACAACTAGACGATTTTTAAAACTCCGTAGCTTGCCGAATCCGAAAAGAAGGACACGGTACATTAATTAAAATCAAGGTGAGTAGGCTTAATGGATACTTAATGTACTTGTCATAGACATATATTTTATGTATATATATAATATATATATATGCATATATATATTATATATATTCACTTTTGTGTTGATGGCCAAGGAATATCTGTGTTTCATGGTTTTCGTCAATGTGTAGGTGGTTAATGACTGAATGTGAACGTGAAGTTGTTACCTGTCGTCGATTCGATTGTTCGCTAAGTAATGAGACGCTGTCGTGAGACGCGTCGAGAAGAATGAAGGCTATTGATTCAGTTCGGATTATGGTGACGATGTACATGACAGCGATAGAGATCACGAAGACAATGAAGATCATGATGGTGATGATGATGATGGTGACGATGATGATGATTATGACGACGACGATGTTGATGTTGATGATTAGCACTGTAGTGATGATGGTGTAATAGAGTCATGCATTAGCGTCAAAGAAGTTCGTCAAAACATCGGACATGCACTGGTTCAACTCTCCTTCTTCTCTGAGACAGTAGCACGGACGTTGCGCAAGTCTTCATACACTCGGCACCATCGATCTTCTCTTGTATGGGCGCGTATGCACGTTTGAACTTTATTTTTAGGGTTATATCAGATACAGTTCCATTGTATTGTATTGTATCGTATCGCATGTATTGCATTGTCTTGTATTGTATTGTTTTATGTTGTATTGTATTGTATTGCATTATATGGCATTGAATTGTATTGTATTTTATTGCATTGAATTGCATTGTGTTCTGTTGTGTTGTATTATATTGTTATGTCTTATATGGTTGTCTTATATTGCATTGTATTGTCTTGTATTGTATTGTATTGTCATGTCTTATATTGCATTGACTTTTATTGTATGGCATTGTCTTGTCTTATATTCTTTTGCATTTTATTATATCAAATTGTATTGCATACAGAAGGCCAACCCTGTTCATCGCATGCCGGTAAGTCGGTCGATCTCCCACCCTGACGGTCAATCCACACTCGCGCAACAGCCGCCTCTCCTCTCCTGCTGCTCCGCGGGGACCGCAGCCATATATCCGTACATATATATAAATATATATATATATATATAAATCCGGGTCACGATCGCACAAGAGCTGCGGGCAGTCTATCCCTCCTCGAGGAGTCACGTCAGCCAACGTTACGTGCCAAGGACACCCATCGAAACGCTCAAGTTCTTGGTTGAAGAGAAAAGTGACGGCAGCACGCGAACGAGGAAAGAGACTCAAACAGTAGACGGAAGAACTCGTCAAAGATAAAGATAATCGCCAAAGTGCGGAATTAGTGTGGATTATCCGACAAAATGGCAGATATGGCGAGACTAGACGAGAAGAGATGTTGCGACATGCGAGACTGCTAATGATGCAGAAAGCGATTGCGTCGGGCGCTATTTGTAATTGCTATTGTTGTAATTCTTATTATTTTTATAATGGTTATTGTCGTTCTTCCTGTCATTGTTATTGTTTTTATTGTTATTTTTTAGTGTTGGTGTTCTTATTGTCATAATTATAGTTGTTCTTTTTCTTATTGTTGATCTTATTTTCATTGTCATTGATGGTGATATTGTTATTCTTATTGTTATTAGTATTTTTGCTACTCCTTGTGTTGCTGTACACTTGTTAAGCGCCTCTATGCCTAGCATCTATCAAACTCTGACACTGCTTGCACTCAGGCAGTGCCAGTCTCAAGGATGGATAAAGGAGGAGGGTGACGCTACTGATCTTTGTTAAAACACAGTGTCATTAAATAAACTACTTCCACTACTATTACTGGTATCTTTCGACGGGCTGACCAATTTTGAACGAAGGACTTGCTCAATGTCTCCACACAGTGTCCGATTGGTTAGACCAGTCGGTCTATAACGCGAAGAGTATGGGTTGGGTTCGATCCGCGTCCGAGGACTCGCTGTGTAGGGACCTTTGAGCAAGTTCTTCGGCCTCAATACTTGTTCAGATATATGGCAGAGCAATTATTGCTCTGCAATATATCTGCAGTTGCGCCGTCTTGGCTTCTGAACTAATTGTAAGAAGGGCAGGCAATATCAAAACGCAGTTATATTGTATTAATGTTCAATTTCAAAATACAGTTGTTTTGTATAAAAACTTATATTGCTGTGCAGAGTATCTATCTCAGTGTAAGAGCCTCAAACCCTTACTCTCTGCGTCACAAGGCGACCATCATTCAACTAATCGACCAGCGAGGCCCCTACCGTTGTTGATTGCCAATGCCAGGCGCTGACCATGACACCCTTGAGTCTCTATAAGCGGTCCAGAATCCTCGAGGCTTCCATGGAACACAGCCGAGCAGTCAACGAGTGACCGACGTTGACGTACATCCGCTAAAGCCCTGGTTTAATAGGCACCTGCTCTCAATGGCTTTTCCCGCCGGACACTGTCAGCCGTCGCTCTGTTGGCAATTGCATAGTATAGCGAGTGCCTATTAAGGATCGGTGTTGGACGGTGTACAGAGTAGGATTGTTGGTGTGTCTTGTGTTCTTAGATCGACACTGCATGGCTGGGTTTTGTTGAGCGGGCGCTAGATAAATGTGCGTGTACTATTGCTGTTACCCTTTTAGCCTGGGGTTGAGTCGGGAGCGCTCCTGAGTGGTAGCCCCTTGAATTTGCGCTATATCTATTCTCGTAATGAATTAATAAATAAATGAATGGATGGGTGGGTGGGTGGATGAATGCGTGAATTAACGAACGAAAGAACGAATGAATGAATGAGTGAATGAATGTGCTCAAAATACACAAACGGGTCGCTCCACTCGACAGCCCCTTCTATGCAGAGGCTCTTTTGGTCAACGTGTCCTTCAAGGCGAGCAAAAGTCTCGAAAAGTGACTAATTCGACTCTTCGACTTACTTCGTTCGAAAAATAAGCTAAATCCTGCGGGTCACGTTAGCAACTAGGTTGTTAGCGATCAATTTAATTTCAATAGTAAACTTTTGAAAATTGACGATTAATTAATAGTTAAGTTCGATTAAATCACAAAAATGTTCATAATTATATTTGTCAAATAAATTAACGACATTTCAACTAAAATTTGTCAGTTACTGAATTAGTTACATACAGAAAATAACACGGGCGGTTTGCTTGCTCATACTGAAGTCATCCATTGTATGTAAAAGATTTATCGCAATGAATACAATAAACGTTATCAACATTTTCGATATTTCCGTTAGCCAATAATTTGAATCCAAAATGTTCATGTAATCGACCTGATTAATATCCGCCGCCGTCAGACTATAACTAATGTCCGTGATGGGCGGAATAATCGAAACGATCAATCGTTAAATATAGTTTTAATCGTTAAAAATTAACGATTAATCGATTAATTAATCGTTATTTTCCGCAGCTCTATTAGCAGCGAATAAACTTGCAACTTTGAAGTCTGCACGGACATTCAATTCAATTTAAATCAAATATGCTTTATTGATTCCAACAGAAGAATATTTGAGAACAATGCATTGATAATTTACAGGGGTAGGGACAATAGAGGGAAAAACCCTAAAAAGACAGATGTGAAATGATTTGGGTTCTATTGTGAAAAGAAAGAAAGTAGCAGCAGTCTCAACAGCTTTTCAATCATGCGTAACACGCACCGAATTAACCGAATTTAATCGCTCAATCAAAATTAAACTTTGAAGATTAACAAAATAACCTAATCAATACCAGGCCTAATATATAGTTAAGCAGTAAATACAGACTTCATCTTCTAAAGCGGAGAATATCTTAAAACTTACGTCCATTTGCAAGATGGTCAGTCCAAAAGTGTTGGAAGCGAGCAGACGCCTATAGTCGGCCCATTACCTAGAAACAAGATATTATACACTCTCTAACGTTATCGTCCATTCCATCTGTACAAGCGAAGACTGCCGAGTCGACCAACAGCGGACATGTCAATCATCCTGCTGCCGCTGCTGTTGCTCGTAGAGGCACCTGCTTCCTCCGACCGGAGTCACCTATTCTTTTTTCCGTTGGCAGAGGCCATGTATCGATGCAGACGGAGTGCGGTTTGTACTTCTGTTAAGGGTTTTGGCAAATTGCACCGTCAAGTAAGGGCACGGAAGTATATTATCGCGTCTAAAGCCGATGAACTTCAGTTTAAGTTGGATTAGGTTTTCGTGCCTGGTCCTGTGAGGCTGTGAGTCTGTCTGTCTCTGTCTGTGTTTGACTTGTGGCTGTATAGCATGTGTACATTTTCTATAATAGGGAAGAACAAATTATATATACATGTACATATATATAGTATATATTGTATATATATATATATATAGGTAAGAACATGTGAGTATATGCATATAATTGTAGTGTGCTTATATATATACGTATCTGTACATATCTAAAATATGTTAGAAAAAGATAAAGATAAAGCCTATCTGTATTTGGTAATTGCTGAATTGTAACTGATTAGTGACCGCTGTGCACCACGTGACGTCGACCTATATCTATCTCGTCGTCCAATCGCCCTGGACCTCATTCCGGAAATGGGTCACTCAGGACCTGCTGGGGAGTGGCGTCGCCCCCGTCGAAATAGAGGCTGGCATGCGAGGGAAGAGGAGGAGAAGGCGATGCCTAGAGTGGACGATGTCAGCATCCGATTGATGTTCATCGGAAGCAGATGTCTTCAAAGCAGCTGTCAAAGGAAGAAGCAGACATTGGTCATGATTAGATAGATATTCGATGACACACAAGGAAATCCTATTTCCTATTATTATTCAGACGAGATCTATAGATGCATACATACATACATACATACATACATACATACATACATACATACATACATACATACATACATACATACATACATACATACATACATACATACATACATACATACATACATACATACACACATACATTCATACATACATACATACATACATACATACATACATACATACATACATACATACATACATACATACATACATACATACATACATACAAACATACATACATACACACTCACATACGCACACACATACGCACACACATATACAAACACGTACGTGTACATACATACAATCATTCAACCAATGGAACTTGATACAGCGCATAATCAAGATATCTACTCAAAGGTGCTCCAGGTCCGTCTGCGACAGAACGGAGCAGATGTGAGTTAATGGTAGAATGCGGATGAGGTTGTTTTGGACTGCAGAACTAAATCCTGCAGGTGTTTGGACCAACCACCGCAAAGACTCGGCTCGAAACCATAAAAGTCAGTTATAAAACCCAATAGGTCCCATACCGGTCTGGCCCCATATATATACATTTAAATACATATGTATGTATATATAGGTGTATGTATGTGTGTTCGCGTGAGCATGCATAATCCACTGTCAGATGACCTAATTATTATTCGAAAGTACTCTTGTTTTCCAAATTGGTCTTTTATAGCAGCGCAATATAAATTGCGTTTGAACTTCATTGCGTTTGAAGTGATTTGCTTTCAATGTTTGTAGAACGTGTCGAAAAGTTTGCGTCAGATCCTTAGGAATTAGGAACTTGGAAGTATCGCCCTCTATCATCGCTCTAACTAAACTGCTTGATAGTTAGTAAAACAGCAATAAAGGGATTTTCAATATATATATATATATATATATATATATATATATATATATATATATATATATATATATAGACGATTAGTTACTTTGCTGTTTTCTTCAGAATACAGAAATATTTTTGTCGCAAATTAATTAATTTGGCTTTCAGTCCGAGATAAAACTGGATTTATTAAGTTTGTTAATCCAATGTTATTCCATGACATAATCGTAATCGTAATCACCAGACTTCTAAAGCGCCCCTCGAAAATCAATCGCAGGGCACCAGATTATCCACGAGCGTTGCGTCGAATCAGAGGAGTTGTCCAAAGGTTAATCTGGACTTTGGCGGTATACCGCTGTGTGACCCTGATTGAAAAAGTTCAGGGATATGGTGAATGAGAAACGCGGTCATTCATAATTTCATACTGAGGATTAGACGCGGTGGCGCTGATGTGTCTACTCTTACCATCTGCATGTTCCACTCAATTCCAGACGCCTTCAGCCTTAATTAAGACGTCGTTGAGATGATGGAAGATTGTAGGAAAATACATTGGCGTCTTTCATTATAGGCTCTTTTGTCTGTCTGTTTGTCTACATGTATGTCTATCTATCTGTCTGACTTATCGTGTGTATGTGTGTGCGTATCTGCCTCTGTCTGTGTCCATAGGCCTATGTCTGCATTAATGTATGCACGCATATATGTCCGTACTAATTAATGTATGTCTGTGTCGGCCAATCCGTTAGTCGTCTGTCCGTCCGTATGTCTGTCTATCCGTCCGTATGTCTGTCTGTCTGTCTGTCTGCCTGTTTGTCTGTCTGTCTGTGTCTGTCAATCTGTTAGTCTCACTGTCTGTCTGTCTGTCTCTATGTCCTATAATCATCTAAACAATCACAGATGAGATTCGGTCTCGGATGAATCAAAGTCAACGACTGAAGATGAGACAAGACAAACAAAGTCAATTAACCGAGGAATGGCCAGGCATAATTGGACATACAGAGGGGGGCGTTGGCTCCGGCTCTTGGTCTCCACCGGGGCTTCATTGACGAGAAAGATTTCCGGGTTAATGACCCTAAAAATGCGAAAGACACCTAAGGCAGAATGTGGAAATAACAACCAAACAGAAATATCAAAACACTCACACACGTATAGCCAAACTGATAAATATACCTCAACAGTAAATGCAATAGATCTGGATGGTTAGGTCTATATAGCAGCCGTTGGATGTATACCTCTTTTATCTAGGTCATAATATATATATATATATACATAGGCCATTATATTTGTATATACAAGCATTGTGTGGTGTGTATAACTTTATAATATATATAGTATATATATACGCACTTATATTTTTATATATGTATACTTTTATTATATATATATGTATATTGAGTGAGTGAGTGAGTGAGTGAGTGAGTGAGTGAGTGAGTGAGTGAGTGAGTGAGTGAGTGAGTGAGTGAGTGAGTGAGTGAGTGAGTGAGTGAGTGAGTGAGTGAGTGAGTGAGTGAGTGAGTGAGTGAGTGAGTGAGTGAGTGAGTGAGTGAGTGAGTGAGTGAGTGAGTGAGTGAGTGAGTGAGTGAGTGAGTGAGTGAGTGAGTGAGTGAGTGAGTGAGTGAGTGAGTGAGTGAGTGAGTGAGTGAGTGAGTGAGTGAGTGAGTGAGTGAGTGAGTGAGTGAGTGAGTGAGTGAGTGAGTGAGTGAGTGAGTGAGTGAGTGAGTGAGTGAGTGAGTGAGTGAGTGAGTGAGTGAGTGAGTGAGTGAGTGAGTGAGTGAGTGAGTGAGTGAGTGAGTGAGTGAGTGAGTGAGTGAGTGAGTGAGTGAGTGAGTGAGTGAGTGAGTGAGTGAGTGAGTGAGTGAGTGAGTGAGTGAGTGAGTGAGTGAGTGAGTGAGTGAGTGAGTGAGTGAGTGAGTGAGTGAGTGAGTGAGTGAGTGAGTGAGTGAGTGAGTGAGTGAGTGAGTGAGTGAGTGAGTGAGTGAGTGAGTGAGTGAGTGAGTGAGTGAGTGAGTGAGTGAGTGAGTGAGTGAGTGAGTGAGTGAGTGAGTGAGTGAGTGAGTGAGTGAGTGAGTGAGTGAGTGAGTGAGTGAGTGAGTGAGTGAGTGAGTGAGTGAGTGAGTGAGTGAGTGAGTGAGTGAGTGAGTGAGTGAGTGAGTGAGTGAGTGAGTGAGTGAGTGAGTGAGTGAGTGAGTGAGTGAGTGAGTGAGTGAGTGAGTGAGTGAGTGAGTGAGTGAGTGAGTGAGTGAGTGAGTGAGTGAGTGAGTGAGTGAGTGAGTGAGTGAGTGAGTGAGTGAGTGAGTGAGTGAGTGAGTGAGTGAGTGAGTGAGTGAGTGAGTGAGTGAGTGAGTGAGTGAGTGAGTGAGTGAGTGAGTGAGTGAGTGAGTGAGTGAGTGAGTGAGTGAGTGAGTGAGTGAGTGAGTGAGTGAGTGAGTGAGTGAGTGAGTGAGTGAGTGAGTGAGTGAGTGAGTGAGTGAGTGAGTGAGTGAGTGAGTGAGTGAGTGAGTGAGTGAGTGAGTGAGTGAGTGAGTGAGTGAGTGAGTGAGTGAGTGAGTGAGTGAGTGAGTGAGTGAGTGAGTGAGTGAGTGAGTGAGTGAGTGAGTGAGTGAGTGAGTGAGTGAGTGAGTGAGTGAGTGAGTGAGTGAGTGATATAGCTGCCTGTCGTTTTCATTCTTGAGATTAGCATAAAAGTTATAGACGTATACATAAATATATATATATTTAGTTGTGTGTGTAATTATATATAAATTTCACAAAATTTATATATATCATAATATATATATATATATATATATATATATATATATATATATATATATATATATATATATATATATATTCAAAGAAATAAAACGACAGGTGGCTATTTCTAGTGTGTGATCCAATGCAATTTAACAGTACATTTATATATCGTTGTCGACTAGACTCGAATGCATGCATGCAAGTATATAATGGTCATTGTGTGAACTGATGCGACGCAAGTGACCACGGTCAACGTCACTGGACAGCTCGTGCGTACAGAGCATCACATAGGAGTTGCTTTGCTGTTGAGAATGGCACAGAAACGTAATTACAATTACGAGTGCATTGTCGGTATTGATCTCCGAAAAGCTTATCATGCGGCTAACCGGGACTTCTAGTGAATTAGATGTCGTTTAGTGAATTGAATAGTGAATTGTGCTGATTGCGATGATGGGAAGACTGGGTCTTGTGAAAATCAAACAATCAGTGCAATTTATATAGCACCTCTTTAAGATAACTATTCTAAGGAGCTAACGACCCAGGCCCGATCAAAAATAAAAGTCTTAAGAAGTTTATAGAAAGAGCCAGACGGGTCGCGCGGGAGAGAGAGCAGGTCAGATGGGAGGCTATACCAAACACTGGGACCCACTATGATTGAGAATGCTCTATTCTGTCTGGCGGTAGTGAGAGCATGTGGAACCACAAAATCTACTCTGGAGGCTGAGCGAAGAGATCAGCGACCAGAGCAAGCCGAAGTTAAGGTGATTAGATCCCGAAGATAAACAGATTAAACTAAGACTCAATGCCAGACAGTGGATGTTCTAAGCTTCCAGCTTATACATTTTTGGCCCACAGACAATAGGCCAGAAGAGAATTATTGCTTTCGCTAAGATGGATTAGAGCGACGATTGGAAGTAGTGGTTTCTAACGACTAAACACGAATTGAACAGCCTTAGCTGATTTGCGTCACATTCGCTTGAGGTCCGATGCGTGTCTGCATGTGAGTCACTCGCTGGATCTGTCTGTCTGTCTGTCTGTATGTATGCCTGTCTATCTGTATGGCTGTATATGTGCCGTACACTGTATGTTTTTGTTGAGCTAATATATCTTAAATAAACTTGCTATGTTTTAGTTTCCCAAGTAAAAAGAAATTTACGATGTATCGTGTATAGCCTTACTACTCAGCATCGTCTGGATGAAGATTCGCACTGCCATCTGCAGCACTTCCATTTAATTTCATGTTCTCTGACTCAGCGAATGTACTCACTCACTTACTCAATTGCTCACTCGATCGTATACTCTGCTCACTTACCCAATAACGATAATGATAATAAGATGAACTGTCACTCACAACTGCCTAAACAAAACGAATCTTGCACAAGAGAAAGTCTAGTCGTAATAAATCTCGAAAAAATTAACTCTTATAGGGCTAATTTTTAAGAGCGAAGAAGCTGAAGATTTGCGAATAAAAGTACCACAGTTTTAAGTTTATATATTTCATTCAACCGGGCAGGCTAGTTAAAATGCACGGTGCTTAAATTTTCTAAGTGATTGTGCTACTACAAAGTCAGCCTGAAATGAAGATCTTAGTCTTCGTCTAGATTGGAGAGATGAGCAAGATGTAATAAGTTAGGAAACGTAAGAATGAGATGAATTTGTGTGAATTGGATGCGTTAGAATTGCATAAAACAACGCCCTCAGTTGCTTGAAATGCGGATGAATCGAAGCGGAGGAAAAAAACGTCACGTAATCGGACTACTTTCAATGTCAATCTGGTCTAATATCGCTCTCCCGCAGAGATTTCTGATTTCAAGCGAAGCGTGAATGCATTTTAGCCAGGCAACAGTTACAAATTGCTTTCCAATCCTTGAAGATTGGATGCGTTCAGGCAGCAATAATTGTAAACATTAACCACATTTACTTCTCTGTTTAGAGATTTCTGAAGAAACCACATGTTCATTTAATTAGCCATGATGTTTTGCGATGAACGTGTTTCCACTTTCCACTGAAAACCCTATAGCTGTTCTTTCTGGGCCTGTGCGTGTATAAGGCCCTTGATAAATACCTACGCCCTAAATATACACAATTCACACAGCGGTATGTATGCATGTATCCAAATATAAATAGATTGTTATAAATAGGCCTATATATATATTTATAGGGCCTATATAAAACACGATGGTCTAAATCGGTCGTAGAAAGTGGAGAACGTGCATGGATGCATTGAATGTTTCATTCCGAAGTCAGAAGGAGTTTGTAACCTTCGCCGTAACCTCCTCGTTTGTTACATTCGTTGTAGAACTTAGACGTAATTATTTGTATTCTATATCAATACGTTTCAAATGTCAATATTTTCTCATAATCAATAGATAAGCCTATTTTTTATTGGGCTAGGCCTATCTATGATTCCACAGGCAGACCAGACAGAATGACTTTATTAATTTGTCCTAAGCACCAAGCCCTCCCAGGTTTAAGTAAGAATTAAAATTGTTTTCGGTTACCCATGCAACTGTGAAGGGCGGACTATCGATGCCATGCAATCGCTGGGTTCAGACCTTGTGGCGTACACCGTTCGGACGCTACTAGGTCGCGCAACGGTGTCGGCTCCAGCCCTCTTTTGTGTCTGGAGCCACTCGAGTCACTTCTAAGTCGATTTTGAGTATAGCCTGACTGTTCTCCATCTCTGCCTATCGTAGCAGTGACTGTCAGAGGAGAATCGGGGTTGACCGTTTCTCTAAAAGAGGCAACATTATATGACTCTGTCTCGGGATCAGACTCTATCTCTTCCGCGGTCGCCGGATGGGCATCGTCCTGATGATGGCCTTTATTCAGAACAGGGTTCGCTCTTTTACCGACCGGAGTCTTCCCTTTCTTGTTTGCCCGCTTAGAGACGGTTTTCCTCTTTCTCTCTACCTGACCTGAGCTTCGTCGTATCATTCTACATCTCGTGACTCTTAAACAATCGCCAACAGAGGGCATCAAACGTTCTCCCTGTTCCGGAGAGCAGAAATATTTACAACAAGTCCCTTCGTCACTTTGCCATAGGCAATACTGGTCACTGATCTTAACGTCGCGTTTTCCCAGACACTTATCCACCGGATAGTAAGTATGACCACGTTAGGTAGCCAAGTATATATATGACAGGGAAAAGAATATGAGGAAACACCCGCAATTATTGAGGTCTTCGGCACCAGTCACGACCGTTTCTTGTAATCGTCGTAAGCACTAATGGGATCACCTTCCCCGTATTTATAAAACGTATCCACTGGGAGACTTTCCCCGTATGTATCGAGCGTATTCACTGGGAAACTTTCCCCGTATGTATCGAGCGTATTCACTGGGAAACTTTCCCCGTATTTGCCAACGGTTCTACCGGCCTCTCTCTCGGTCTGTACGGTTGCTACTACGGGAATCTAGCCGGCTTGTATCTCTAGCGGCCACCCTAATTTTCTCGGTCTCGGCCACCGGAACTTTCGATTGCGACCACCCGAAACTTTCACGTATCCAACAACCTGCTGGAAAACGGCAGGATTAACTATGACCAATCTAGGTAGCCAACAATTATATTTCTTGGTTACCAAAACTTTTCGGTCTCGGCCACCCGAAACTTTTGCGTATCCTACAGCCTGCTGGAAAACGGCAGGATTAACTATGACCGGTCTAGGTAGCCAACATTTATATTTCTTGGTTACACTCACGGTCTGCACGGTCGGGGATTTTTCCCAGTCTATCTCTCTGTCGGCCGCCGAGGCCTCTCTCGGTATATGCGGTCGGTCCCTTCTGGGATTCACCCAGTCTTTATCACTCTCGGCCACCCGAGATCTTTCTCGGTCTATACGAACGTTAACCCGGGCTTTACCCGGTCTTTACACAGACTTGTGATTTATTTATTTCACTGTCGGACCTTCCCGAGGCAGCAACCTCACAATCGGCTTCAGACTTTCTCGCGATCGATAACAGGGTGGGGCCCCAGCCCTATCAGATCGGCGGAGTCGGTCTCAACACCAGACGCTCGGCTGTAGCTCGGACTAGTTTTTGGACGCCCTCTCGTCCGCAACTTGCCGTGAACCAGGCTTTGAACGAACGCTCACCGACCACACGGGTGTGCGGTATTAATCACTAACCAAAGAATTCAATGCACCGTATATGCAGAGCAGTCATCACCACTCTACAATATAAGCGACGTACCGCATGTCAGGCTATACTCAACCCTATTCATGCGTCTGCACGCTATGCACAGAACTACAAACTGCCGATCGGTCTTCCCTCCAATACCAACACTGTAAGAAAATGTACGTAAATTAAGCGCTATGGCGAGCCGATTATTTAACAAATTCTTTAATCCAAGCCATGTGGCCTGTCCGCCACACTGACTCCAACATCCTTCACTAAAGCAATTCGTCTACTTAGCTGAGGAAGGTGAGAAGAATTGCAATGTATATGTATTTTCGTTTATAGAAAAAGAAATATCGCTGTCAAAACGCAGTGACTTACAAATTCATATTACAGAAAAATCAAGCAGTCATAGGCGGCATCCATAGACCTACAGGCTTAATGTGGCTGAACGCCTGTAACTGCTACCGACAAAAAAAAATGGCGCTTCGCTTCTCCAGACTTGAGACTGGCACAAATTCGCAAACAGAAGTAGCTCTAAATCAGACTAAACATTTTATGAATCACCTTAAACCCATAATAATTGTTATATTATTTATGTTATTATTATGTTTTGTAAAGTCTACAGACTACAATAGTTCGATCTGGGAGTGGCGGATCTAATTACATAGAGAATATTCCTCAAATGTTATATTATTAATAGATACTCGAGAGTTTTTCTCAGTGGTTGCTTCCGTTCGGTTTCGTGTCTCCGTGAATTTAATTAATAAACATAAAATTCTGCCAAAATGCTGACAGTTAAATCCTACCGCATATTGTATCAGGTATAGATGTAGCGATATTTCTGATCGGTGTGTTCGACAATTTTTGCGAATTTCAACAAACTGATTTTATTCGGTTTCTTGGCTTCTTAGTATGACAGGGTGGATTTTTATTATTGTATGTATTATTATTATGAAACTATCATTTATAACGCGCCTAAACAAAATAAATCTTGCACAATGGGGCGTAACAGGAAAGTATATCCCTAATAAATATTGAACAAACAAGTCTTGAGGTAAATTTTTGAGAGCGATAATGCGAAAACTCCTCAGGCATGTCAAGGTCACGTTATGGTTTGGGAGGGTGTTCGTAATTTTCGGAGAAGATTCTTGTTTGTAAAATGTAAATACAAATGTATGCGTTGTTGGCCTATAGTTTAATACAATGTACGATAAGAATACTCTTTTCTGTGACAAACCTATTTAGTTTGTATCAGTAGTTGTAACTGCAGTTCTTAACCATGTTCATGTTATGCACTCCTCATTAAAATTTATTAAATTGGCATTTTCTTATATCAAGAACTCATTGTTGAGCTAATATATTTCTCAGGTCTGTGTTTGTCACGTTTCAAAGCGCCAGAAGCGTTGATATTTGTACGGTCAGGGATGCATGTTGGTACCTTAGAAGAAATTGTGTAGGAGAGCGACTGCATCCAAGGCGATTTCAGTGCAAGAGTCATTATTATCTTAACTGTTCCCTTCATCACTGGAGTTTTTTCGCTAATGCTGGTATGCCAAATGAACTACTAACATGTCACACATGTCGGTATCTCAATATGTAATGTAATTTATCATTATCAGTTACCTAGCACCCTTTTGAAATATCTACTCTGAAGCGCTCACTGCACTGCTCAATATGATGTTAAATGTTATCACGAACGAATATATTATATCAGTTAGCGAAACAATGCGCAGTGAGCTGAAAAAGTCGCCAATGTTGTGCTCATACTCGTAGGTTTAGTGGAGAGGTAGTTTTATTTCATAAGCACGGTTCTCACTAAGTTAACATAATTGCAGCTCTTAAGAGTGACTACAAAAATTGCTAAGTCAGCTAAAATACTAAGGTATAGTGTCCAATTCTTAATGCAGTAAATGAATGTTTGTTTGTGATCGCTTAATTAATCCATTTTCTTTTAATTCAGAGTAATGTAAGAAATGCGTTGTTTACCTACTTACCATCTTGGCTAATGTTTGTATTCTATAGGCAAGTGGCTATAGCAAGTCTGCCGTCGCAGTGGCCAGTTCATTAAGAAGATGCTACACGTCAGGCGGTGTGTACAAATACTATACTGCTAATTACTACTATTACTATAACCACTAGTAATATTAAAAATAATTATGATAGACCTGTGTGATGAATAGTCAAGCTGGAATTTTTTTAGAATCCTGAGGTATCAGAAAATCTGTGCTGAAAATAAATATTATAAATATAATAATTGGTCTACTGTTGCAAAACATACGTCAATCTACATATGTTCCTTTACCTTATGTACAGGCTGTGGCCTGCCGTCTCATTGAGTATGTTATTGCACATGTGATCACGACAATTTATTATTAAATAATGACAAAAACAAATGACAATAAATATTACTGTTGTGCATCTTTTATCAATATTAGTATATATGAAAATCTAGTGCGATTGTGGTCGAGAACCGACCGAGTGACATGGAACAAACACTTTTAACGGACTCTAGAGGTTGTTTTTTATCTACGGTAATTTTGACTGGGTGATTTGGACGTGAATTTTTTATTGTCCAGGTGAGGATGCCGACCTTGTTGTCATCGGATCTGGTCCAGGCGGATATGTCGCGGCCATCAAAGCTGCCCAGTTGGGACTGAAGGTATTGGAGTTACACATTTGTTGCAGCTCTACAATGTCAACTGATTTATATAGCACTAGTCTTACTACCATGTGTTGTAGTCTTACAGCATCCTTATCCATTTGTATCAATAAACGAATGCTGTTATTATTATTATTTTTAAATGTACGATGGACATACACTGGAGCCTTACCTGAGAGTCATATTAACACCTTATAATTAGATATTGTTAATATCAGATTGTTTTCAAAGGCCGAACGATTGTTGGGGTCCGTGTCGTGGAGTCGCGTTCTCGCTTCTGTTTGGGATTACTTTTTTGTTTTGTCTGTTGACAGACCGTCTGCATAGAGAAGAACGCGACGCTCGGTGGGACCTGCCTCAACGTTGGCTGCATTCCGTCTAAGTCGCTGCTCAACAACTCTCACTACTTCCACATGGCCAAGCACAACGACCTCGCCAGCCGCGGAATCGAATGTGAGTGCTCGAACGATTTCGCAATCATCCCTCTGATCTGATCTCTTTTCAATCAATTAATCAAACTTGATATAGTGCCTCTTCAAGAAGCCTACTCAGAGTCGCTTTATGGCGTTCAACCTTGGCCAGTGAAGACAGATTTTCAAAGTGGAAGAGAAGGGGATATATTTTTATTTTTTCGACCTGTTCAGACGATTGTGAGAGGTGACTTTGTGTGCAATACGCTGGCGACCTCGTTTTCTCAGCCTTGGCTTACGACGGCGGGTGGGCGGTTAAGGACTTGCTCCGAACCCGTACAAGATGCATGCTCTATCCAGTGACTGCCATGTTCCATCTAATCTTCTAGCATCGTCCGAACCATTGCCCAAATCCTCGTCCCTAATAGCTGGCACGGCAAGGTCAGAATCTTTTTACCAGGCACCATGATGCTTTTGAAGGGCAGTAGTGCCTTGGTCTTCCTGCTTCTCTTTGTTTTGTTGAGACTCTTGGATTGTCTGCTTACCTGTGTTTTGTTGTTTTCAGTCCAGAACTTGTCCTTGAACTTGGTGAAGCTGATGGAGCAGAAGACCAACTCAGTTACGGCACTGACAGGCGGAATAGCTCACCTATTCAAACAGAACAAGGTCAGTTCAGGTGGAAGAATAAGGTCAGTTCAGATGGCAGAATTAGGTCAGATCAGCAGACAGAATCAGGTCAGCTGAGCAGGAGAAATTAGGTCAGTTCGTCAGGAGGAATTAAGTCAGGTAAACCAGAATTAGGTCAGTTCAGGATGCAGAATTAGGTCAGATGTGCGGGAGAAATTAGTTCATATCAGCAGGAAGAATTAGGTGAGCTCAATGAGAAGAATTAGGTCAGTTCAAAAGAAAATAATTAGGTCAGATCAACAGAAGGAATTTGATAGTCTATTGCGTGATGATGAAGAGGGATTTAATTAATCACTGATAGTTTCTGTATCTATGTATATTACAAACCTGTGTAGTGTGTATATATCATATTGTATTTTTGGATGTATATAGCGCCTCTCACAGAATAACTTCCGAGGCGCTCTAGGCATGGAAACCTCAGGGAAGACAAAAAGCCTTCAAAGAACGAGAAGCTGATGGAGAGAAGCCAGTCATTAGTTTAGTCCTTATCGATGGAGGAAGGTCATTCCATGTGAATGTATGGATGTATGCACATACGTATATTACATTCCTCTGTGTGTATATACCTATGTATGTATGTATGTATGTGCTTACATTACATGTGTGTGTATACCTATGTATGTATGCAGCAAGGTATATTGCATACCCTCATGTATAATTGTAGAGTGTATGTCTGTATGTACCCATGCATATCATGTACCTCGATGCAGTCCTCCGTACGTGTAACGCAGCAGTCTGCATGTTTCCCAACCTCTTCGTGTTATTGGGTTGTCGCTGATCGTTTTATCGGATGCTGTTTCCAGGTGAGACAGGTGGAGGGCGTCGGTCAGATCAGCGGAACGAACGAAGTGACGGTCCACAAGAACGATGGAACGCAGGAGAAAGTGAAGACGAAGAACATTCTCATAGCCACCGGGTCGGAGGTCACGCCCTTCCCGGGCATAGAGGTTGGAAACTCTGAATTGACGGGCTATCTAACTGACCGCAACCTTTGTCGCGTGTAAGGGGGGAGCTACAGGGTGATAAAGAACACGCTGGGGCACTGAGCTGAGGACCTGTGTTCGATGCCTTTATCCCCTGTAAGGTTGGATGGTCCTTTTACTAGGTGACAACGTTGGTTAAATTGGATGTATGACGTTCTGAGCGCCTTGCATGGCTGCCAGCAGTTCAATTCAACTTCTGTCATAAATTGTCGTCATTTGTTCATACTGTATTTGTGGTTTCGTGTGAGCTCTAAGGTATCCATATATTGGCACTGTCATTCTTCTATAATGTCAGGTCTTTTCGGCCGCCACTCCTCTGGTCTCCAACTTCAATCCTCTCTGGACGACCCTTCTGATGTGACCTAGCACTCTGGAATGGACTGCTGTGCTTAACTTTGATGCAATACTTTAGAAATTGAGCTTACGATATTGATTTCGATTTTTTTCATGTCTTGCTTGATGTAGAAGAAGTTGCAATTAAGTACTGGATGGTCCTGGATAAGTGTTGATGGAATAAAGTGGTCTCTCTGCTACTGCTGCCATTACATTACAATTACATGGTGGTACTTTACTTGCACAAAATACGCGTTGTCCCTCGGTGTTCCAAAAAAATTACAATGAATGCTTTTTACCTCTGATATAATTTTACTTTTTTACATGTGATATCATTTTCATTTTTTACATCTGCTATAATTTTTCTTTTGTAAGAAATTTCTTAGTTCTTGGGGTATTTATTTCTACTGAGTAATAAAATAGAAATAAAGATAAAAAATGTTTATTAAAAGTTGGGAGACACTGTCAACTGGGTTATAGAAGTTTTTCCATCTACTCTGTTAGATCGACGAGGAGACGGTTGTGTCATCCACTGGTGCCCTGTCCTTGAAGCAGGTTCCTGAGAAGTTGATCGTCATTGGCGCTGGGGTGATTGGAGTTGAACTGGTAAATTGTTGACATACCTCATTGCTCCTGTTGTCGATATGCCTGTTTATGCCTGTCGATATGCTGTTTACCTTCCTACTGAAATCCATCGATCAATATGTGACACTTTTCATAAATGAGTAATAATAATTATCATTTTTATTATAATGATTATGATGATTTTAAGATGATAGGACCTCAATCCTCCTCCTCCTTCCCCTTCTCTCCTCCTCCTCTGAGATATTTTCATGGTGGCTAGATAGAAAACATATAATAATTTTCCCGATCATCATCTATGCATAACTGTGCATTCTCTGTAGCAGGCCCTAGGATTTGGATTGGCCTTTCTCTGGAGTTGCGTTTGTTCTCTAAACTGTATAGTGTTACTTTTTATGACCATTTTTAAACTCACGCCTTTTGTCTCAGCTGAAGTTGGGAATGATTTTAAGTGGTTACCTTAAAAGGCGCTGTATAAATTTTCTAATGAAAGAATGATGAAAATAATACTCCCTATTTACTAATAATTTACTCCTTGTGTAATTTTCGATTTGTGAGGAATCGTTTCTACCTCATAATATTATTCCTAGACTCAGAAGAAGATGAATCACTTGAGCTCGACCGAAAGGTCGTCGTGGTAGCGAACTATTTGCTACTTCATTTTCTTGGCCTCGGCATACAATGGTCGATCCCCTTCCTCATTATTTTATTGATAATTGAAATGAGTATTTTCCTGCAGGGTTCTGTCTGGTCTCGACTGGGTTCGGACGTCACTCTCATCGAGTTCCTCGGCAACATCGGGGGCGTCGGCATTGACCTTGAGGTCGCCAAGTCCCTGCAGAGGGTCCTCGTGAAACAGGGCCTCAAGTTCCAGCTGCAGACGAAGGTGCTGAGTGCCACGAGAGAGGCCGGCGCCATCAAGGTGGTTGCGGAAGATGCCAAGAAGGGAACGCAGCATGAGGTGCGTACAACACACATGTGAAAAGGAGCTATATGAATTGCTGGATGTATATATGCATATCTGCGTATATATATGTACGAATACATAGATATATGCGTACTGCATGCATATATATATATGTATATATATATGTATATATATGTACAATGTACACATACATTGCATATGTAATGTAGTCAAGCATTTATATTGTGCCACTCAAATCAGCAGCGCTCTCAATGGGTGCCAGTGCTTTGGGCCAGAGAACAGGGCAGTCTTTAGGCATCTCCAGAACTGGGGAAGGTGAAAGGATAGTAATTCCAGGGGCAATTAACTGCAGAAGACTGTCGATCACATTTTAACCTGTTAATCAACACGTTGGCTTTGCTTTACGTTATAGCTGACCTGTAACGTTCTTCTGGTCTGCATTGGACGCCGGCCTTACACGGTCGGCCTTGGCCTTGAGAGCGTTGGCATTCAGGTGGACAACAAAGGCCGCGTTCCAGTCAATACCAGGTTCCAGACGAGCGTTGCAAAGTGAGTTTAACCAAGGATCTGGAAAATTTTGTTCCAATTGTAGTAATATTATTATTTTTTTTGGCTACTTGGAATGACCTTCCTCCATCGCTAAGGGCTAAACTAACGACTGGCTTCTCTCTATTTTCTTCTAGGTCTTTATAGGCTTTTCCTTTTCCCAGAGGTTTCCATGCAGAGAGCGCCTCTGAATAGTTATTCTGTTAGAGGTGCTATATAAATCTAAAGATACTCGTACGTTAGATTTATATAGCGCCTCTAACAGAATAACAGCAGAGTCATTATATTACTATTTATGTATGTTTTTTTACCTCAAGGTTAAAAGCTCTTAAGCATTATATTTAAAGATTGGAATCATTTGTTGGTGAAAGTACCCATAGCGGTCACTGTGTTGAAACAAGGTATTTGTATCACTAGATATTGGCCAACCTAAACAGTATGACCATGACTAAAAAGACTTCTATAGCGCAGCCTTAATAACGCGCAGGCTTCAACCGATGACGCACCGAAACAACTCCGAAATCAGGTCAAATCAGCTCTTAGAGTATAAATGTATTGTTTTGAGAATAATGCTGTAGTGTACCAACTCAAAGTGGTGACCATATTTTCAGTTTAAATTGCATGAAAGCGGAAATTAAATTTAAGCATGTAATTAGTGTTGTTTCTAAGTGAGTCCTGCAAAAATTGTGACAATGAGACATGGTTTTTTTGTTATCGTTTTGTAGCATTTTTGCCATTGGCGATTGCATCCAGGGTCCGATGTTGGCTCACAAGGCGGAAGATGAAGGTGAGTTTAATATGCTAAGACAATACAATACATTTGATAGAATACAATACCAGTGTAATTGTATTGCTCTCCTTCCAGGGACGGATTTAGCAATTTGCTGCCCAGGCCAAGATGCTGCCCCTCCAAAAGTCAAAATTTCACACTGAAGTCCACAAATTTTGACTGACGTTACAGTACATAGAGAAACCAGCACTACCGGTGTGTTTTTATAAAAGAAATGGAAATAAGAAGTATTAACTTAGTGAGGGTATTAATTTTAACTTTAATAACAGTATAACACAATGAACAAACATTTCTTCCTTGGTCCACTGGCTTCCTATCATTTGATTTTACATCTAAAAATTTGTAAATCCAACTTTTGCTGCCCCTTGAAATGTGTCGCCCATACTGGTAAATACGACGCTGTCTCCTTCGTGTTTTATGACTGATTTTACCAGTGCTTGTGTGTGATTGGCCGTTATGAAACTGGTTGTGATTGGTTTCTTCTAAAGGCATCCTTTGCGTGGAGGGCATCTGTGGCGGGGACACCCACATCGACTACAACTGCGTCCCTTCCGTCATCTACACTCATCCGGAGGTCGCGTGGGTCGGGAAGAGCGAGGAGCAACTCAAGGAAGAGGTGGGACTTCTTCCCCATTGGGGGCCAGAAGAATAGCAGAGGACGATACTAATAGCTTGTATTGAACAACAAACTAGTAAATATCTTTATATAATGATCTGTGAATATATATTGAGAGTTGTCTTTGGGTTGGAGAACGTGGTTGTGAGCTCTAGGCCTTAATTAGTGAATGGAGTTGGGACAGAGTGGATGTAGGAGTTGGCAAACAACATGCTTGGGGTTGTGCAAAATGGAGAAAGGAAGTTTGGCATCGGCTATGTTGGTAAGTTCAGAGACTGTTGGGAGGATTGTTCCAAGTAACCTAGCGATTTTGTAAAATAGAGAACAGGAGTTTGGCTTCCACACTACTCTTATTTTAACGATCTGGTGATAAATTGAGAGTTGTGTTTGGGTGGAAGAACATGGTTTTGTGCTGTATTTCTTTATTGGTGAATGGAATTGGGGTTATTGGAGGTAGGAGTTGGCAAACAACATGCTTGGGGTTATGCAATATAGAGTAAATGAGTTTAGCATGAATTACAAACTTGTTTCTGAACAGGGAGTTGAGTACAAGGTGGGGAAGTTTCCAATGGCAGCGAACAGTCGATCGAAGACGAACAACGATACGGAGGGTCTCGTCAAGATCTTAGCCGACAAGAAGACGGACAAGATCCTCGGAGCGCACATCGTCAGCTCCGTGAGTTTGGCTTACATGTTCCAATTTCCGCATTTTTAAAGCATACTTTTGTATCACAAATCTTTGACACTATCGCTCTTTAAAATTAGCCTTAAAGCTCTTTTGTTCTAGATTTATTATAACTAGACTTTTCTCTGGCATTTTGTTCAGTCACATTATAATGACTGTTTAAAAATAGTAATAATAATAATGAATTCAATAAATAAGCAAGATTAAATTGATTTGACTAATAATAATTACTGAGGTGTTGATGATCGCTATGGGCTCTAGAAATGCCCCGAATTGTTTTGATTAGTTTATTTTTTTATTTGAGGTTTTGTGTTATCCAAGTTGGAAATGGTCCATTTGGACTTACTAGACACTTGAAGGGTAATTTTAAAAAGTATCATAAAATTTTTACATTAGCCATGAATGATCAATACGAGCTAAATGTGTGTGATTTGTTTGTTAAAGAAATGTATATTTTGATGTTTGATTAAACATAAACGATTTTTCAAAGGTTAAACTTAACAAACTACCACAAAATTATTTCTCCAAATGATTTAGAAGAAGAAGACCAAATGACAGATTCCCAGCGGGAAACAGCTGGCACATGGTAACACCTGGCAGAGGAAAATAACTAGCAGAGGAAAATAACTGGAAGAGCTGGAAAACTCTTCGACATCCGCTATCAAAATTTCCAGTCATTTTACGAGACATTTGAACCTTCTTTCTATTCTGAACATTGGGAGCCTGTCTCCTCAATCACCTTCTTATCCATTAGTTCAAGTCAACCCAGAATCCTTATTCCCTAACCACACAACTGGGCTCAGAGATTCTGAACATCCCAGCCATCCCAGCTGTCGACAGGAATCTGTTGGTTGGTTCCACGCTTTTGCGTGGGCCCACCACTGGGGACTCAACCTACTGGGTACTGTTTTCTAGGTGTTGTAAAACATTCGATAGTATTGACAATTAACATTGTTTAGGTTAGCGCAGAGGCACCTCTGAGTAGATATCTTGAAGGGGCGCGATATAAATGTTTGATTACATTACATATTAGTTAGACGGTGGACCGTTCATTTGTGTTTGTTGTAGGTGGCTGGTGAATTGATCAACGAGGCGGCTCTTGCGATGGAATACGGGGCGTCCTGCGAAGATGTCGCACGCGTCTGTCACGCGCATCCCGTAAGATCACCGAAACCTTTGCCATCATTCAATTCTTTATTTATGTAGCTCTACTTTTTAGATGGCTCTTCCAGTGTTTTGACCCTAATCTGACCAATTTACCAAATTCAAATTGTTCGTGATTATTTTCTTATGGCCTTGGTATGTTACTCATGATAAGAAGAAAAACACTCATTGATTGACCATCTATTGCGAGATTATGAGTGAAAATGGCTTTTCCCCTTATTTCGACCAAATCTCACCCACTTTACCTCATTAAATCATTTTGTGATATTTTTTTATGGTCTCGGTGTGTTCTAGACCGAACGTCATAACCAACCGGCTACCATATCCAGCCTCACCATTTTCTCATTTTCTTTTCAGACTGTGGCTGAAGCCTTCCGCGAGGCCAACCTCGCTGCTTTCTCTGGCAAAGCCATCAACTTCTGATCTGAAGGGCGAGATATGTCCGCCTTGTTTTCGCCGTATATCGAATGTTGTTTATCATGGCTACCGACCTGTTTACTACAACAGAACAACGCTGTACCTAAAACTGCCATTTGTCGGCTGTTTTTTGTCGTTGGATGCAGCGCATCAAAAAAGACGTTAGAATTTTTCGCATGAAATCTTTAGATGAAAATTAGCTTCTTTGTGATGTATAATAAGAGCAAGAATGAATCTCTCGTGGCTGGGCTGAGGCTGTGTACTAGAGTATTTGAGGCATGCTAGGATCATCAGGAGTGTGCTGGAACAAGTCTGGGACCGGCTTTCGAACAACCGAGTCTTCAGAAGAATGGTGAGGTATACAGTATATGGTGAATGCTGGGTTTTTTTGTGAATATGTTGGGGATGTTTGAGGTATACACTACAGGGGGTCGCAGTACAGAGGCGGATGGCCTGAGCGTACCAAGAGGCTTTTGGGTCTGGATGGAAGGACTTCCTAAAAGTGGCGATTATGTTATGAACTCTGACATTACGCAGCTTGTACCTGAAAAATGGGCTATATAAAGTTAGAGTAATCTAGTGTTGCACTGGAGACCTGATCATCATTGCATTCGTTGTTGATCTGGCAATGTCATGTGACAGAAATAAATAAATGATATTTTAAACCGACTTATTTTATACCTGTATAAATTCACTGTATATGCTTTTCTGTTCTTATAATAATATTTATGGACATTATGCATTATATATATATTATGTATGTATATATAGGTAATATATAAACTCATTCATATTGAACACACTGGTAGATTCAGACAGGCGCTTGTATACTTACAAGTCAAGAACCAATTTGCAGAGGACTGGATGGTCCCTATGTAACCTCGTCTCACTTGTTTGGGCAATAATCGGGAGCTACAAATTTTCACATCTTTTTGACCGTAATGAGCTAATTCGTTCAATTTTAGCTGTGAATGAAAATTGACGAATAATTTGTGTCAGCAAAATAAATGAATGATTTTGGAGGTTTGAAACAATATTTTGAAATAGAAACAAAATATAAATTGGGCGACATCTGTGTCTAAGAGTAAAACGTTTGGACAAATATATCGCTTCTTTTCTCAGTAGGCCCATTTATCCAAAGTATCCCAGATTCCTCTCATGATATATATCCAAATTATGATACAGCTTACAGACAATTTTATAGATATAAGAAAATGTATGAGTGCTTTGTGATCCATATGCGTAGATTTCTTTGTCCTGTTAGAAATTTCTAGTGTTGCGTGATTGATAATAGCGCTGGTGTTACCTTTGACCTTTAAAATCGGTAAGGAATTTCCCCGTGTAGTCCTCATAGAACTAACGTCGAACCCAAGTCCTCTCAACTGGCTCCTCAGTTGCACGCCATCGACATTTAGTTGGCGCCATTTGCAAGCGCAGACGACTCCTTCCGCGTAATTGGTGTTATAAAGAAGAAACAGCAATTAATGTCTGTCTTGTCGTCCATCCATCTGAATGTCTGTCTGTTCGTATGTCCATCTCTCCCTTTGCACCTCTCTCTCTCGCTCTCTGTCTGTCTGTCTCTCTCTGTCTGTCTGTCTGTCTGTCTCTCTCTGTCTGTCTGTCTGTCTCTCTCCCTCCCTCTCTCTGTCTGTCTCTCTCTGTCTCTCTGTCTGTCTGTCTGTCTCTCTCTCTCCCTCCCTCTCTCTGTCTCTCTCTCTGTCTCTCTCTGTCTCTCTGCCTCTCTCTGTCTCTCCCTCCCTCTCTCTGTCTCTCTCTGTCTCTCTCTCTGTCTGTCTCTGTCTGTCTGTCTGCCTCTCTCTCTCTGTCTCTCTCTCTCTGTCTCTCTCTCTCTCTCAATCTGCGTTCTATCCACCTTTCACTCCTCCTCATACTTCTGTTCCTCTGCCATCCTTTCTTTCACCTCATCCTATTCATTCTTGTCTGGCTTCTCCTGCTCTTCCTTCTTCCCCTTCCACCTCTTTCTCCTTCTCCCCCTCCACATTGTTCTACCCCTCCTGTTCTCTCCAAAATTCTCTTCTTTCTCCTCCTCTTCCTCTAACTCCATCTCCGCCTCCCCTCCGCATCGTTCCACCATTCCTCTTCTTCTCCATAATACTCTTCCTCTTTCCGAATACACTCTCTCCAGGTGTGCACCGATTCCATTTCGTCACTCCATCTCTCAAGGCCACCTTTGCGCGACGCGGCGGAAGCAGGACGACTGAACTGAAGCCCCCCACGCCTTACAGTTCACTGCGTGGCCCTTAGGGGGCCGTGCGCATGCGCTGTGAATGCGAGGGAGACAAGAGGACCCTAGACATTGCATCCAGGCAATGCCGGTCTCTCAAGTTCTGTCAGGTTTTTATTTTTATTCATTTTGTCTGTCTCTCTCTCTGTCTGTTTGTCTGTCTGTCTGTTTTGCGCTTGACTATCTGACTAACTACATGTTTATTGATTCGTATAATCTGTTTGTAGGTTTACCGGTTCGTCTGTCTGTCTGTCTGTCTGTCTGTCTGTCTGTCTGTCTGTCTGTCTGTTTCGGTGCGTATGATCAGACAGACACACAGATAGATAAACTGACCGAGAAAAACGAGAAAAAGAGAGACAGAGACACCCATAGACAAACACACAGGCAAACAAAGGCACAAACAGAGATACACAGACAGAGGCACACAGACAGACACATTGACAGACACACATACACACAAATACACGCACACTGACACAGACAGACAGACAGACATACGCACAGACGGAGGGTGTGCCCTGCGCATCCTCTGCCTCTGTACGTCGCTGCCCCCTTTCAGTCTCTCGGTGGGCAAGAGAGGGGCAGGAAATTGCCATCATTAGCTGGTCCACGACCAAAGCAGGCCGACCATCGCCACCAAAGGCAACACTACGCACCACCACTACCACCACTACCACCACCACTACCACCACCACTACACCATCACAGTAGCAAGAACGACCGACGCAGCCACCCTCCACCTACCCTACCAACGGCGACCAATCACAGCGCCGCATTCCTCTCACGCGGACTATACATCGCGGACTAGAGCATCAGCGCATGCAGTCGCTCGTACAGTTCAGTGGCGCCGCTCAGCGGCCGCCGATCTATCGACTCTGGCAGCGGCTTATAACTGCACACTGCCGGACCCAGCTATCTACCTCCTAGCCGGCTGAGTCGGTCCCTCACGCCAGCCGACACCTTGGCGACCTTATCTAGCGCCAGATGATTCTTCGTAATGGATTGGATGTCCGTTTGGCGCCATCTGGCCGGCGCCTTCATTTTGACTGGTGAGTTCTTTCCACATAAATGCTTGTTCGGTGGTTTGAGGTGAGGTGTTGGGTTATCTGGCCTTGAGAGATCATTGTAAACAAGTTGGGTTCTTGCTTGCTCGAGGCTATAGCGGTTAGCGTAATATAGGCCTACTGTCAATCTAAAAGACGGATGAAGAGGTTTAATTAAAGTCATGCCAAGGCTGAGATCTGGCTCGAGAAATCAACTCCGCGAGTGCCCCTAGCCAACTCTTCTATGATGAGTAGGCCTACACTGACGGTACGCTCTGGTCTGCCGACAGAAATCTCGGGCCCTAGACAGAGAAATTTCATACCCTTCGGCAGAGAAATTCCGGGCTAATAGGCAGAGAGATTTCGGGTTCATAGGCAGAGAAATTCCGGGTACCTAGGCGGAGAAATTCCGGGCCCCTCCCTAAGAGAAATATCGGGCCTCTAGTCGAAGAAATTCCCGCCCTTGGACAGAGAAATCCGTATTTATGTCCGTCGGTCATTCAGTCTGTTTGTCTAGCCTACTCGCTTACCCGCCCTCCTTAATTCCCTCCACCCAGCCTACCTGTCAGTCTGTCCGTCTGTCTGTCTGCCTTCCAGCACGCCTACATGTACCTGCCTGCCTGCGAGACTTCCCATCTTTTGAACCGTCGATGTGGCAGAGTTTGGCTTCAGATGTATACATTTTTATAATTTAATTCCTGCTGATAAACACAGACCGACTGATTGTCTCCTTCGCTGTCGCTCTGCCTGTCCGTGTGCCTTCTGCTGCATCACCGACCTCAGTCTCTCTCTATCTGTCTGTCCGTTTGTCTCTCCCTCCCGCTCTCTCTGCCTCTCTATGTCTCTCTCCCTCTGTCTGTCTGTCTGTCTGTCCCTCTCTCTCCATCTGTCACCCTACCTCTCTCCCCTCTGTCTCTATCTTCCTCTGTCACTGCCTCTCACTCAGTCTGTCTCTGCCTCTATCTCCCTTTGTCACTCTCTCTCCCTCTGTCTGTCTGTATACGTATATCACTCCCTTCTGTGACTTATATCCCTGCGTTTGAAAGGATCTCTGGAAAGAACTGAGTCCCAATGAATATCCGTCAGTTCGTTCATCCATCCCTCTATCTCTTCCGTCTGTCTCCGTGTGTCCATGGAGTTACTTCGTCTTGCAATATGCGTCTGCGCTCGTCAATCCGTTCCCTTTAAATGTCGGATGACATTGAATAGAGCTACCTAGTCAAAAGAAGTGTCATTGCAAAACAATTGGTCAATTGTTTCATCGCTAAGCAACAATTTCATTGTTTCATTGCTATGAACTTGTTTTTCTACAAGAGTATGTATGTATGTATGTATGTATGTATGTATGTATGTATGTATGCATCCAGAGTTGTATTTATGTTATAGCCAAAGTAGGCCTACATTATCATTTACTTTTATTGGATAATTTTCATTTTTCTTCTGTTCTTTGAACATGAATGTTATTTGCTGCGAATTGTCAATAATTGATTAATAAAGGCAGATATATAATAATGATCCAGGCATGAACTAATTTCACTGTTTCATTTCTAAACAAGAAATTCATTCATTCATTCATTCATTCATAAGAAAGATCTACATCCTTAACAGTTTCTGTTGTGGGTCCATATCTGCCTGGAATGACCTTCCTTAATCGCTCACTCTTTAAAGGCGTTTCTTTTCCAACAGAATTTCCGTGCTGATAGGGCTTCTGAATAGTTATTCTTCAACTGGCGCTATATAAACATAAATAAATCCAAAGATATGAAACGATACTATCTGGGACTAATATGTTAGGATGATATGAAGCCGCAATGTGTCAGCCAATCAGTTATCATCTTTTCTTATACATTGCGGGCGATGTCTGTGGTTGGCTTTGTAAGGAATAAGGCGATACTGGGTAGGGTAACTTCGAACGTAATATCGGTGGAAAGGTCATCCTAATTTATGCTGCCCCAGTCAGAAAATCTTCCTTTAGGCCGAATGTTATTTGTATTGCAAGTTCCATATATTAAGTCGTTTTATTTCGTTAGTAAAAGAAACGCGACTGCCACTATATCCTGCAAAAGTCCCGGAATTAGTCACATGCATAATCTAGGTCAATGACACAGTTTTCGTCGGCTTCATATCTCTTCCATATTAGTCACAGCTACTACTTTGCAGGAGCGCTCACTACCCCCAGGACGGCTGAAAATGGGTTTTGGGAGAGCATAGCTAGAGGAGAGTGGACCCTGGGGACAAGACATTTTCAACGATTCACTGCTAACGGTTTGAATGCGTTCCATCGGCCTTTATTTTCAAACGTACCCTATTCCGTGCAATTGGAGTCAATAGTGCAGGGATTAGAGTCATGTCTTAAATTCAAAAACTCGCCCCTAGCAAATGAATTACATTACGCTCCTCGGTTAAGGAGTTTGATAGCATTAGCAGATTCGGTAATGTACTGACAAACGTAATTATGTAGCTCCTTCTGTCGAAGTATGCTGAGTGAAAATTGCTCTTAACGCAATGAAGAAACGATGTCAACGGTGATTTGGCGATTGTCAAACGTGATTAATTTCTGAATTGAACTTTGGACTCTGCTCTGCGTCTTGTACGTGGGGTTGTATCTTTGGATATTCCTGGGTTTAGTATTCTGCCTGTCGGTCTCTTCGTCTGTCTGTCTGTCGTTGTCTCTGTCTCTCACCTGTCTTTCTGACCTGATTTTATCTACAAACTTGATGTTCTATTCTGACTGTCTGTGTCTGTCTGTCTCTATCCATCCTTCTCCAACTGTCTATATCTACCTCTGTCTGTGTCTGTCGTTCTGTGTGTGTCTGTTTGTCTGTCTGTCTCTGTGGATGTGTGTGTGTGTGTGTTTCCATCTCTCTCTGTACTTCGTTTTCCCTGCTCATGTCTTCCTTTCCAATGATGTGCCTCTGCGTGTATATGAGTGTCTTATTATTTGTATCTCTTATTGTGTCTGATTTGAAACTGCGTCTTTGCCTGGGTCTGCTTGTTTGTACGTGCCTGTGTCTGTCTGTGTCTGTATGTGTCCGTCTCTTTCAGTCTGTGTCTGTTGGTGCCTGTTTCGTTTATCATTGCATCTCTATGAATCCGTGTCTAATACTGTCTGAGTCTGTCTCTATCTGTCTGAGTTTGTGTCTGTCTCTGTCTACTCACTTGTCTGTGTCTAAGTCTGTGTCAGTCTGCTTCTGCCAGTGATGCATTGTCTTATTCCTCAGAGAGCAACTATACGATCCATCCATTCCGTATACACGTCCCTCCTTCTCTCCTTCCATTTCTCAGCTGCGTTCATCAATTGGCGCAGCATAAAGGTCTGTATAGAAAAGGAAACAAATCCTCAACTAAGGTTCATTCCTCGAGGACCTTTCGATTGGTCTCACAGGACCAGACGCACTCACACACACAAGAGCATATATATATACATGTATACATATATACATACATATATACATACATATATATACATATATATATATATTGTGTGCGTATATATATATATATATATATATACGCATACAATTGTACGTATCAGTTTGGATATGCCATTTTATACAGACACACTTACTCATAAATCTAATGCCTACATATAATATTATCTGCATATATAGTTACACTATTGGGTCACTATATCAATCGTATGCGATCTGGTCACCCAATATTGAATAGCAAAGTATTGTTGATTATACCCCATTCAATAAATAGACCCATGCTTTTATATAGACATTAGTAGAGGCATGAAATGCACGTGAGCCCATAAAAACCGTTTTACAAGTCAGGTTGAAATTGGCGAAAGTTCATTCCTCACACAACTGTGCTCTTAGAATACTATAGCCCATGAATATTTCATGGGCTCTATAGGGGTCCCACATCCCATTTGGCTGTTGCCGATATATGCGGCTGTAACAGTGAGGCTGCGTTATCTACTAAAGACTATTTTTTCAGTTTTCCACAGACATTCGAAAAGTTTATTATCCTAGATATGGCTGCAATGAAAAACGTCTATGGCCCAATAAGTCAACAGCTACTTTTGTCGGCATTAAATGTAAAGCGCAAGGCAATGTTTTCGTGAGTTTTATGCCTCTAATAGGATAGGGCGATAGGCCTCACAGAGGCAGGCTCTCTTTTCTCATCTCGAGCTTCAGAAAAAAATATTGTTGAAGCCTCAGACTGTACCAATAAAGTCAAAAGTAACAACTGAAATTTATTGACGATGGGCGCATATAAAATATTTATTATGGAATATTCACAAAAACAATAACCATATGTTTTATTGATCACCTCAACCAGTAGAACACGATGAAAAAGTACGTAAGATAGTCGTACTCGGCAGAATTGTTGGTCCAATAGTTCGTATTCGGTCGAATAGTGAAAATCACTTACATACATACATACATACATACATACATACATACATACATACATACATACATACATATATACATACATATATACACACACACATTCTCTGACATACAGAGGTCAGATAGTTTCCCAATCACTCTTCGCCTTCTCCATTCCTCCTTGGACCACGCAGGGTGTGACCGCCAAACACGCACCGCTCCCCGCTTCCCGTCCGCGACCTCCTTCCATGGCATCTCACGTACATAGGCCTACACACAGTAGAATAACTAGAGGTCAGATCCCATTCCCTAACCCTCCGCACGCGCGTGTCTTCCTCGACTCTGGACGTCGTTATAAATCTATCAGAAATATCGTCGTCCGGATTACTTATCGATCCAAAAAATCGATATCACACGAATTGATCCCTGTACTTCTCCTATCGGGAACCTCTCTTCCTTTCCCGTCTCCAAAGACACGCCGATGTAAAAACGCTCTTATCGCGGAATAGCCCGTCCCTGACTCCAATCCACAGAGTTTTATTGTTTCTGACTTCATATTAGGCGTCACTTGTGGTATTTTATCGTATACGTGGGTGCCGAGCCTTCGCCGAATCAAAAACTTCTCGTCGCATGCAGGAACCTTAAAACGCTTATCGACGTCTTGAGAATGTTCCGTGTTGCCTTGAAATTGCTGGTCGACGCGAATAATAGGATTATCAATTAGGAATCGATTCTGTTGATGACTACTTTGACGCGTTTAATAGATAATTATTCTCTAGCGGAGGCGATGAAAACTTGATTTAGCAGGAAAAAGTATAATCGATTTCGGATATAGGTTATAGTTAGTAACAGTTTAGCGACACTATGTGATGACAAGGATCATTAGTGTCGCCCTCCTCCGTTACCCAGGCTTGAGACTGATGGCTCTGTCACAGTGCAAACAGCTATGATGTTTAATTGGATTATAAATCACTCTAACATTCCCTGTAGAGTTGGGAGTTTAGGCCCAGAAATCTGCTTACTACTCGAGCTAAATAAATCCCAGTTAACGATTACGGTAACGTCGCTGTAATACGGAGGTGTAAATGTCCGCTAAATAAGAGACCGGTTTTGTTGTCGTGCAGCTTTTTCCGTTCCTATATTATGGTAAAGAAAAACATTGCAAGCTCATAAAGTGCCAGTCATATCAGGAAGCATTTCGCTATAGATAACAATTCGCGACAGATATATATATGTATTTATTTATTTTAAGATTGTGTCATACATACGTGTATAAAACTGTACAAATTATTTATTTGCACGATACATAGTACATGAAATATTCATTTGTAAAGCGAGCGTATAATGATGGTCTATGAATATCTAGGATCAATATCCAGACGCCACACACATATTTATATATTTAATTATATACACATTTAATATACACATATATATATAGGCCCTATATAAAACATATGCTTAAATATAATTATGAAGACCCTTTCTGCTGATATTGGCCACACTCTCTCCACCTCCGCCAGTCAGTTCTAACCGTTATACATGTATAATCAAATACTTTCACCCTCACATTGCCCGTTTCCCGACCCACCTGTGTGTGCGCTTGAATGTCAGTTCATCTGCTTGTCTGTCTGTGTCTGTCTGTCTGTCTGTCCATTCCTTCCGTCTTCTGGAGAATTCGCAAATGGATCGACTGTATACCTCGTTTGCTGTAATAATCTCCTCCTCCTCTGTTACATGGTCGGTGCACAAAAAAGCACCACGGCTCGTCTCTATGCACAAGAACGCACAGTTACTCTACAATATATATATATATATCTTATATTGCTATATATTTATCATATATATATATATATGATAAACATATAGCAATATATGATATATATAACCATGCTTAGATTTTTCCTTTATAATTATATATGTCTGCACAATATACTAGTATACATATATAATCCATTTTTGTAAATTCGACTTCTATATATTGATATTTACATAGATAAGACTATACACTATATTTTATATGAATACTATATATATATATATGTGTGTGAATATATATTTACGTTATATAATAGCAAGAGGGTGAGCATCTTAATAGGTACATGTGTCAGAGAGAGAGAGACAGACAGACAGAAAGAGACAGTGAGACAGAAGCAGAGACAGAGGCAGATCGAGATTCGAGACGTAAGAGGAAAAGCGATGATATAAAAAACGACGGAAAACAGAAACAGACGGTGGACCTCATCAACAAATATCTCCGTGAATAGTTTAAAATAAAATAATTCAGTTTGGTTAGGCCTACCAACCAATAGGCGAATGACTTATTCGTTTGTGCAATGGACCTACGATTTCGCCTCTAGTCCACTATGGTTCTAAGAACCCGCTTAGTATATGCCCATAGCTATAACTATGATACTATACGAAGCCGCATAGCAGGGCTCCTATGGTAGCAATACAGCTTGATGATGAAAGCCAGTATCATACTTCAATCGTTGTCTCGTTCAACCGTTCAAAAGACATTATTATTCTCAACTAAAAACTTCGTGACAGAAACGAAATTCCGCAGTTTCTAAATAAATACCACAAATGAAATAACTACACCCAATAAGTAACTTACTTCCAACTGTCCGCATTGTAACTTCATGTCCTCAGACTGATCGGCTGTATACCTAGCGGCTGCTCCGTTTTCGCTGATGAAGAGCAACAAAAGGAAAAAATAAAAACCTATTATGTACAGGACTGGAAAGTCCCTATGCAACGTCGTGTCACTAATTTTTGGGCGATAATCGCAGCAAGAAATTTTCACATCTTGTTGACAAAATCGGATTCAATAGCTGTCAGCAAAATAAACAAATGTTATGGAGGTTTAAAACATCTTATTTTCAAAAAATAGAAGCAAAATCTAAGTTGGGGTGACATTTATGTTTAAGAGTGAAGCGTTTACACGGAAATTTGACGAGCAACAATTCCTTTTATATAGATTTCTTGAAGCTAAGAAACTAACTTCTTTCTTTTTGCAGTTGAATTTCCTGTCCTCTAACTAAGCGGCTGTACCCAGCGGCTGTTCGGTATTCGTTGACGAATAGGAGTAAGTGAAAGAACAGAAGGCGGTTTAGAGGGTCAAACGCGCAGTCGTGAAATTGCTTCCGTGCAAACGGGAACAATGTTTTTGGTCCTTTTCTTGATTGGTTTTGACTCGAAGTGTTCCATCGGCGATCGTAATTTCTCCGATTTATGCATAACAAATGCACTTAATTTGCATATTTAATGAGCCACGCCTTCGTGTGACCTATTTAATTAGCCCCGCCTTCGTGTGATGTGTTGCAAATGGCTCCGTAAATGACATGAAATATCGGCAGTCTTGGCAATTCGAAACTAAGATTGCTATGATATGGGAATTTAAAGTACATTTTGTGCTGAAAAATTGTCTTATAAATCCGTAGAAGAACGGATTGTTCAAATTTCGTATTGCTTTGGTGAGCCATTCCTGAAATGAAAAAGATGATCGTTGCTTTAATTGTTTAGATGATTGAATATGCATATATGCGCATATTATGTCTAGATATGCATATGTATGTGCGTGGATTTGTGTGCGCGCATCATTTATACCATAACACACATTTTATGCGCTGTATTAAGGACAGTATATCATTGCACGTTTCGTCAAGTAGTGCGCCTAATGGGTGCACAGCGATTGCCACATTCCTATAGTTTCGCCGCGTACAGCATCCGCCCTAATGACCCCCCCACATCGTTCTGACCCCCTGTCACCGTCCCGGTCCCCTTCTCCGTCCCGCTGACATGTTTCATTGGTTCTCCGGTCGTAAGCGGAACCAGTTCTCAGGAAGACGTTTACGACGGGATAAGCGCAAGCTACGACCAGTCGTCACGTTCGCTGGCGGCCATAATCGACCGCGTTGGGTATTAGCCCAGCTTACCCCGCTACGAGCGCCGACGGGGCCAATGGAAATAGGGGTATGTGCCTTGGCACCTGGGGTCAAAGGGCGGATGGAGAAGCCAGGGATCGAGGAGGTGACGTAGTTACTATCTGGTCGGAAGGTGTGGCCATTGGAGGCGCCCTCTGGGAGACGGTACGAGAGGGGGGTAGAATTTCGTGGGTGTATTTGTGTTTACGCAGGTTTGCGTCTATTCGAATTAGCCCCGAATTATAGCGCTAGATATTAAGTGATCCATTGAAATAGCACGTGCGATTACCACGTGATGATCGTGTGTTGCTAATGATGACGACGACGACGATGATGATGTTGGTAATTAATTTATTATGATGGCGCGTTTGGTGATGACGATGATGACGACCACAATTATGATGATGATGATGATGATGATGATGGTGATGACGATGACGACGACAATGACGACGACGACGGTGATGATGATGGTAATCAGTGGTTAAATTCAGCCGGATATGAGATCCGAAGCCTCGGATTTAAGATCGACCGCCTCAATCATGAGATCAGCCACCCTACAGTTGCGATCCACCAACTAAAATTTCCTAAATGCACGTTCTCTTTCGAAACTCAACTTCACATACATACATACATACATACATACTCCTTGTTTCACACATTTTGTACTTTTCAGAATAACAAATACCGGTAGCTATTAAATCTGTAACCGATTCGTCAGTTAGTCCGGCACCTCCACCCACCTGAATGAAAAATTTAGCCACTGATGGTAATGTCTGGTTAATGTGTCATGATGATGATGATGACGCTGACGACGATGATGTTTTTGGTGATCGTCTGTGCTAATAACATCAAAGCAGTTCCAGATATTAATGTTCCTCGGCAGGATCCGTGTGTTCCTACCAGCCAAGGTTCCTGTTGTAATTAAGAATAGTCACGGAATGAGCGGATACCGAATTAGAACCAATTGCGAACTGATTAATTAAGCATGGCATTCAATTAAAGATGGCGATGTTTGGATCAGCAAGTGAACTGTATTGATGTAGAGCGCAGCACTTACATATTCTATCTATGTCTTTGTAAATATATATATATATATATATATATATATATATAAATATATATATGTATAAATATATATATATCTATCACTCACTCTCACTCTCTCGCAATCACTTTGTCTCTCTATATATGGCTGTCTGTCTGTCTGTCTGTCTTTCTCACTCTGTTTCTATTCCTATATTTCTGTTCCTGATCACCCTCTCCAACCATATCAACATCAACCCAACCATCGTTCCTTTCCCCATCTTTCCAATTTACCCACATTGCCCCAATTCACCCCAATCGCCTGCTCTCATCAAGTGGTGCTCGGCTCTCGTCAGAATCTTGCTCCAATGCACTTGCTTATTTTTGGCAATCGGTCACGTGACCTCCGCCGTTTGTGCGCAGGTGCGAGGAGCCAGAAAGAAGGTCTGTATGTGCGTGTATCAGTCAGTCTCTGTGTCTCTGTGTCTCTGTGTCTTTGTGTCTCTGTGTCTCTGTGTCTCTGTGTCTATGTTCGTGTATGTGTGTTTGTGTTTGTGCGTGTCTGTTTGCCGTAAGTGTGTGTATGTATGTATGTAGGTATGTATGATCTGCATGTATGTGTGTGTGACCTGTATGTTCGTATGTATTAAATAATGAAACTAAGAATGTATGTAATATGTATGTATGAGTGTACATATATATATATATGTACGCGTGAATATACGTTACTCCGTATTTATATATATATATATATATATATATATAGTTAGGCTTCGTGTGGGTAGATCTGCCCGTATTCATATATAGAAACACATATTTGTACATTTATATAGCGCATGTACAAATTGCGTCTTCGATCGCAGTTACCTAATGATGAAGCGCCTTGCCGATAAAACAGATTCGATTGTCAACACTTCAAACGGTTGTTGACTCGTTGGGCCAACGGCGAATAGTTTATGTAGCGCCATTCGCAACGGTGAATGAACGAATGAATGTAGGGACGTATGGACGAATTAGTTGGTCGTGCAAGAGCAGCTGTGTCCGCAAAAGAACAGACTGGCGCTAGATGAATTCTCCTCTGGTTTGAATTGAACGAATAGATGCAACTCGGTGAAGTGGCGTTTGCTGAAGATATTGAAGTCACGGCTTATGCACCGTTGGTGGCTGGAGGAGACTTTGAATACGAATTGGTTATGATACACGCGGATAGATTGATAGACGGATATATTGGTTGATAGACGGATATATTGGTTGATAGACGGATATATAGATGCAATGTCGTACATACATTAAAAGACAATAATAGACACTACCAGATTCATTTTGTCACTAATAGAAATGAATATAGATGAAAATAGACGAATAGAAACGAATAGAAACGAATAGAAATGAGTAGAAGCGAATAGATACTGAAAAAGTAATATAAACTAATTGAAGCAAGTAAATAGATAAACAGGTGGATGGATGGATGGATGGATGGATGGATGGATGGATGGATGGATGGATGGATGGATGGATGGATGGATGGATGGATGGATGGATGGATGGATGGATGGATGGATGGATGGATGGATGGATGGATGGATGGATGGATGGATGGATGGATGGATGGATGGATGGATGGATGGATGGATGGATGGATGGATGGATGGATGGATGGATGGATGGATGGATGGATGGATGGATGGATGGATGGATGGATGGATGGATGGATGGATGGATGGATGGATGGATGGATGGATGGATGGATGGATGGATGGATGGATGGATGGATGGATGGATGGATGGATGGATGGATGGATGGATGGATGGATGGATGGATGGATGGATGGATGGATGGATGGATGGATGGATGGATGGATGGATGGATGGATGGATGGATGGATGGATGGATGGATGGATGGATGGATGGATGGATGGATGGATGGATGGATGGATGGATGGATGGATGGATGGATGGATGGATGGATGGATGGATGGATGGATGGATGGATGGATGGATGGATGGATGGATGGATGGATGGATGGATGGATGGATGGATGGATGGATGGATGGATGGATGGATGGATGGATGGATGGATGGATGGATGGATGGATGGATGGATGGATGGATGGATGGATGGATGGATGGATGGATGGATGGATGGATGGATGGATGGATGGATGGATGGATGGATGGATGGATGGATGGATGGATGGATGGATGGATGGATGGATGGATGGATGGATGGATGGATGGATGGATGGATGGATGGATGGATGGATGGATGGATGGATGGATGGATGGATGGATGGATGGATGGATGGATGGATGGATGGATGGATGGATGGATGGATGGATGGATGGATGGATGGATGGATGGATGGATGGATGGATGGATGGATGGATGGATGGATGGATGGATGGATGGATGGATGGATGGATGGATGGATGGATGGATGGATGGATGGATGGATGGATGGATGGATGGATGGATGGATGGATGGATGGATGGATGGATGGATGGATGGATGGATGGATGGATGGATGGATGGATGGATGGATGGATGGATGGATGGATGGATGGATGGATGGATGGATGGATGGATGGATGGATGGATGGATGGATGGATGGATGGATGGATGGATGGATGGATGGATGGATGGATGGATGGATGGATGGATGGATGGATGGATGGATGGATGGATGGATGGATGGATGGATGGATGGATGGATGGATGGATGGATGGATGGATGGATGGATGGATGGATGGATGGATGGATGGATGGATGGATGGATGGATGGATGGATGGATGGATGGATGGATGGATGGATGGATGGAATAGATGATTGGATGGACAGACACACATACGCACAGACAGATAGACAGACAGGTTGATAGTGATGCTAGATGCTGTTCGTACGTATTGTTTTATGTTAGTGAGCCATGTCGATGAGGGAGAGACTGAGTGCCCTGAGTCGTATTGGGAGGAACCCTCTCGACGCTGTTCATATCCTCTCGTCTCCTCTCTTGAACAACTCCATCCAACCGATCTCTGGAACTCAGACCAACTCATCGCCAACAGAACATGCATGTACGTAACAACACATTCACACACACACACGCATCGGTTTTGGTCAATCAGTACCACCGCCACTACTACTACTACTACTACTACTACTACTACTGCTACTACTACTACTACTACTACTACTACTACTACTACTACTACTGCTACTACTACTACTACTACTACTACTACTACTACTACTGCTGCTACTACTACTACTACTACTACTACTACTACTACTACTACTACTGCTGCTACTACTACTACTACTACTACTACTACTACTACTACTACTACTACTACTACTGCTACTACTACTACTACTACTACTACTACTCCACCTACTCCACCTACTCCACCTACTCCACCTACTACTACTACTACTACTACTACTACTACTACTACTACTCCACCTACTCCACCTACTCCACCTACTACTACTACTACTACTACTACTACTCCACCTACACCACCTACTACTACTACTACTACTACTACTACTACTACTACTACTGCTACTACTACTACTGCTACTACTACTACTACTACTGCTACTACTACTACTACTGCTGCTACTACTACCACTACTGCTCAACCTACTCCACCTACTCCACCTACTACTACTACTACTACTACTACTACTACTACTACTCCACCTACTCCACCTACTCCACCTACTCCACCTACTACTACTACTACTACTACTACTCCACCTACACCACCTACTACTACTACTACTACTACTACTACTACTACTGCTACTACTACTACTGCTACTACTACTACTACTACTGCTGCTACTACTACCACTACTACTCCACCTACTCCACCTACTCCACCTACTACTACTACTACTACTACTACTACTACTACTACTACTCCACCTACACCACCTACTACTACTACTACTACTACTACTACTACTACTACTAGTCTAATACTGTGATAACTACTAAGCTTACTACTATTATAATTATAATTATTATTATAATTGTTGTTGATGATGATGTAGTTGTTGTTTTTGTTGTTGATAATGCAGTTATTGTTGTTGTCGTTGTCGTAGTAGTCGGTAGAGTTATCGTTATCATTGTTGTCGTCGTTGTCGCTGTTGTTGTTGTTGTTGTTAATATCATTGCTATTGTTAATTTGGCTATTTTGCCGAGCTGAGCGCGATGATAGTTAAATTAAGAACACATCTAAAAGTATGTGCAAGAGGGTAAGTTCTGATAACCTAAGAAAGTCCTTTATCAACCAAGGAACCAAAGCTTCCAATATAAGTTATAGACCGCAGCCGGTCAGAAGACTCGATTTCAGTGACTTTTTAAACCAAATCTGTGAACTCACGGCGCACGCTAAATTCTTGTCTGCACTGGCTCCCCGAGTCCACGACATGTGTGCGGGCTCACATATGCACGGCTGAGAGGAAACACTGTCACTACTATACAGCTACTACTTCTGCTAAAGAGAACTTTACCAACCATCCATAGTGTCCCAAATACGCCTGCACTCACCAAAACATCTGCTCTCACATTCGGAGCCAGCCTCCGCCGGCATTCTCTAGCAGACACGTACGCTCGATGACGTCCCAATCGCTCGAAGACAGACAGGTTCTTCTTTTTCGATCGTCCCGGGTCACGTGACCTCATTTACTCGAGGCACGCCGGCGGAAGGAGTTTCCCTAAAAGGCAATGGTCACGTGATCGCTTCGGTCAGTGTTGGGTAGGATTTAGACCATACCTCTCTGACCCCAACCCTCCCATAGAAGCGACGATACCACGGAGGTCGATTGCGAGACGTTTTACTCGTCGTTTGTAAACTGCCTATTTCGTAGGTAAGTAAGTATGTCGTGCCCTCTCGTTTCTTTGACTGTCTCCTGCCGACCTCTGCCTTCGGGTTAAAGAAAAGACTCCATTATTAGGCCACTTGTCTGGCATGAGCTTTCACCTAGCGCCTTTTGCGTGAAAAGATTCAACTCAATGTACTCTGGTCTATATATGGACGTAAATATGCATGCGGGTATATGTAGTCCCTATATTGCGTTGCCCAGAGTCCACTCAGGCTCTTTATACTGGCATTAAAACTGTTCTTTTCAGCCATGCCGCGGTCGGGAACGCTCCTTAGTAGTAGAAGAGTCGCTATATAAATCTTAGTAATGAATGAATATATATTTACATATGTACAGTGATATTCTACACCAAACGACAGATATATATGTATATATATCCTTATAAATAAATACATACACACATATATATATATATATGTATGGATATATATATATATGTATACATATATATATACCTATATATATATGCACTATGCAGCTGAGACATTGAAATTTTGATCCAAGTTATGGTGCATTAATTAATTATGACAACTTTAACTACTAAGATATTTTCCACATCATTATCTCCCGAATCTACATCATGTGATGAACTAAGAATTTTAACGACGTTAACGACCTCGTTCTTTCATCGTAGATACCGAACAGTAAGGAATAGAATCCAGAGTTTAGCGACGAATGGTGACAACAATGGCTGATAATTAATTTGGATATTTAGAACCTACAGCTATTCTGAAAAATAACGGATTATTCTGCGAGCTTGTGTGATGGTGTAGTTCGACCGAATTTTTTTCTGAAATTGGTATTTTTCTATAGTCACATAAGAAAGCGATTTAAATGTCTATTAAAAGCGCGGTTGTTTACGCTTTTGTTTCAACCCTTTTGGAAGGAAATAATTTCTGGAAATATTTAGACTTCATTAGGATCGCATTATTTAATTATTTATATTTGCTATAACTAAAAATAGTTTCCTGGGAGTAAGGCCTTGTTTTTGACGAACTATCGTCAAAACGTTCTCGTTCAGAACTCTTTCAAACAGCTTATTTACTTTAAACGTTCACGATAATGCATTGAATTGGCAGGTTTTCCTGACGGCATGCTGACAGAAATCCCTTAAAACTGGTAGTGCAAGTCCAATTCTCCATTAGAAAGGAGGGCGACGATAATAATCTTTGCAGGTTAGTTTGTTGCAGTTTAGCAACAATTTGTGCTATGGCAAAGCTGATTAGCGTCGCTCTCCTTCTGTCTTCGGGCTTGGGATTGGCGCTGTCAGAGCACGAACAGTAGCGGAGTTAATTGATCATCTTTGTAATTGACACTAAGTCATGTAACGGTCACTCACTAATAGTCAACTATTGTTTCTGAATAATAGAAACGACTCCATTTACTGAAGTGATAACAATTTCAGTTTAACGACACTTTGTGATAACAAACATCGTTAGCATCGCCCTCCTTTTTATCCACACTTGGGACTGACACTGTCAGAGTGAAGGCAATGCTCCAGTTCACTTATTGAAGCGCACACTACGTAACACTGTATTCAAGCCCTGTTAGCGGATTTTTTAACGATTTACAAACGAGTTTTAAGGTGTTTTAATTTCCGCTGCATCATCAGAGTAATAATAATGATAATGATAGTAATAATAATAATAATGATAATGATAGTAATAATAATAATAATAATAATAATAATAATGATAATGATAGTAATAATAATAATAATAATAATGATAATAATAATAATAATAATGATGATGATAGTAATAATAATAATAATAATAATAATAATAATAATGATAATAATAATAATAATAATAATAATAATAATAATAATAATAATAATAATAATAATAATAATGATAATAATAATAATAATAATAATAATAATAATAATAATAATATTAATAATAATAATAATAATAATAATAATTCATTAATTCATTTCGAAAATATATATAGCGCCCTTAACGAAACTTCTCAGCCAGGCTGCAGCCAAACAAAAAGACTCTGGAATACGATAGAAGGCCGGCAGATTGTAATCTCCCATTGCGTCATGCATTAAATTTAACCAACGTCGCCGCCTAGTGATAGAAGGATTAGTCAACCTTACGAGAAGATACGGATATAGAACTCGGTTCCTCCGTTCTGCGCCACAGCGTGGGATCTATCGCTTTACGACCCCTTGCATAGAACCTTGTCTAATTGGAGATGGTTTCGAAAGTGTCCCTCGCAGACACGTATGTATTTATGGTTGTGAATGTTTTGGCTGTTTCCTAGGTCTTGGCGAAACCTCACCTCCTGCTATCATCAGTTACAGCGTATGTGCGCTTCAAACCGAATCGCCGTTCAAGAGATCGCTATGTACATTAACCGATACCGACTATTCTCACTCACCTGTACAGCAGGTCATACGGGATGGAGTAAGTACGTTGAGATCACACGGGATGGAGTAAGCATATTAAGATCACCCGGGATGGAGTAAGCATATTAAGATCACACGGGATGGAGTAAGCATATTAAGATCACACGGGATGGAGTAAGCATATTAAGATCACACGGGATGGAGTAAGCACATTAAGATCACCCGGGATGGAGTAAGCATATTAAGATCACACGGGATGGAGTAAGCATATTAAGATCACCCGGGATGGAGTAAGCACATTAAGATCACCCGGGATGGAGTAAGCATATTAAGATCACACGGGATGGAGTAAGCATATTAAGATCACCCGGGATGGAGTAAGCACATTAAGATCACCCGGGATGGAGTAAGCATATTAAGATCACACGGGATGGAGTAAGCATATTAAGATCACACGGGATGGAGTAAGCACATTAAGATCACCCGGGATGGAGTAAGCATATTAAGATCACACGGGATGGAGTAAGCATATTAAGATCACCCGGGATGGAGTAAGCACATTAAGATCACCCGGGATGGAGTAAGCATATTAAGATCACACGGGATGGAGTAAGCATATTAAGATCACCCGGGATGGAGTAAGCACATTAAGATCACCCGGGATGGAGTAAGCATATTAAGATCACACGGGATGGAGTAAGCATATTAAGATCACACGGGATGGAGTAAGTGTATTAAGATCACACCCGATGGAGTAAGTATATTCAGGTCACAGAGGATTGAGTAAGTACATTCATTATAACCGTTCATACATATATGACTGCGTGCAAGAACCCCGCCAATGTATTGCACTCTGGCAGTGCCAGTTTGAAGCCAGGATGAAGAAGAAGGGCGTTGAAGAGGATCTTCGTTATAACACAGTGTTGATAAACTGGAACTACCCTGTCCTTATTTCTTAAATCCCTTCTATAACAGTGTCAGTAATATCATCATTCTTCCATCCGCCCTTCCGTTCTTCATCCTTTCTTCCGTCCATCGTTTTGTACGCCCTCTTTTTAGTCCGCCCCTCCTCCTTCCCTAACTCCATCCTTCCTTCATTCCTAGCTGCTTCCTTCCGCCCTCCCTTTCCTTTATCCTGCTCACCTTCCTCACTTCCATCTTTCCTTCTACTTCCCTTGCTCCTCCCTTCCTTCCGTCCTCACTTCCCTCCATTCTTCCATCCTTCCTCACCTACTCTCCCCTTCTTTAATAACTCCCCCTCCCTTCTCCACTATCCTCTCCATCGATCGTCCCTCACTACTTACTCTCCTCCATCCCTCCCTCTATCTAACCACACAGTTCATAAACTTCTCCTCCTCCTCCTCCTCCTTATCCTCCTGCGCGTGTTTCCTTCCTCAGAGGATCGCCAGCGTCTCATCGACTGCTTCCTCCCTCATATCAGACCAACGAGGATCTGCTCAGAAGCCTTCGACAGCCACTTCCGCTCCTTCGTCTCCGAAAGACAGCACCGCAACGCATGCAGGTATTTCGGGTGGCAGCCGCCGCTATGCATTCTGGTCTAGATGGAGTTGACAGTTCAGAGGTCAAAACTCCTGATCTTTACGTTTTAAATCAGTAACATCGGAGAACCTTCGCTGTTTTAGGATCTCATTGTTTCATATTTGATATCCATAAAGCAGTTTCTGTAGTCGAGGCAAGGTCATGTTTTTGAGGAACTATGATAGAAATAACTTCTACAATCAAAGCTCTTCGCACGGCTGAATTACTTACATGGTGCATATTTTAACATTAGCACGTGCTGTAAATACAAGATCATGGTTTAATTCGTTATACAAGTGTCAGGCAGGTGAATTATTAACTTTCCCACGATCCTGTGAAGGAAGTAAATCGATTGCTGTATTTCTTGATTCACCTCTATCAAGGACACCCTCGTCTGTACCTGCTCAGTCTGGCCATCACAATCTTCCTCAAAATACTCCACACGAAACAGCAAAGAAACAGGGTGTAGTGCACCTTGCGCTATACATACACAGGGCGCTCTAGAAGCCACTGATTATAGTTACTTCCAGCTAGAGTGCTGTTGTAAGATTCGCAGCGAGGAGGTTCCAGAACCTAAAGGCTATAAAATTATATATGAAATGAAACACATGGATGGTGGAGGTGTTTAACGACGTCATATGACCTCTGGTAGTAGCAGTTGCAGTTTAACGACATTGTGCGGTAACAGTGACCATTAGAGTCGCCCTCCTCCTTCATCCAGGCTTGGGACTAGCACTGGCAGAGTACAACCAGTGGAGTAGTTTAAATGACCTCGTATGACTTCTGGTCCTTGACGCCCTTAAATGAAGTGTCGGTGGGAGATGTTTAAAAGGTGCTCAAATTTGACCGCGAATATAATACAACATCGTTTTTTTATTGTTTAGGGTTGTCAGTACCGCCATGAAATGCTTCGAAGAGATAAGAAACGAAATTGCTCAAAGCTGCGATGATCTGGCAGCGGATGACTTCCAGCGCAGCTACATCCAGCCGCTTGTTGAACAGACTCGAGACACCGTGTTATCCAAAATCAAATGCGAATTATCTGCCCCTTACGAACACTATTTCAATTTTGCCTCGCCATCTAGCGAACACAACGGCGTCCACGTGCTTGCGTCTGTAGTTGCCTTCGCATTCGCTAGGAGGCGGTGTTTGTTATGACGTAAGAACCACCGCTTTGTTAACAATCGTTTTCTCTATTGAATCTCACACTATAGTATTCGGTATGCTTTTGACTTTATTATAAAATATTCGACTTCGGGCATTTCAAAACGATACATACAATTAAAATAAGATAGAAATTATAAACAGCTTCGTTGTTGGCAACTCAGATAATTATTCTTACTCACAGTCACAGAGCGTTCCCAACAAGCAGCGCGAACTTAGGCTGATTAATTGACCCCAAGGATTGAATTGATCCTAACTATAAAAATTATGCACGTGATAAAAAACTGTCTCGATCCTCGATGATCGATCGTTCCTGTAATCACTAAAATCATCAACATGACACTCTCTACTGACAACGTCCCTATATGCCGTGGTCTTTAAAAACTCTAGATACTGTCATCTCTCCCTTACTCAGAAAAGAAAATCTTGACAAGGAAACCATATGATAGCCTATAATTGCACAGTACCGTCCCATCTCCAACCCTTCCTTTCTATCCATTGGTGTCTGGACAAGTTGGACAACCCCTCTGATTCGATGCAGCGCTCGTGAATAAGCTGGTGCTTCACGCTTAGTTTTCCAGTGGCGCTTTAGAAGTTTGAAGATTACGATTAAGATCTATAATAATGAGACAATTCACGGTGGATTTACATGGCCCTGAGACTCACATTGGATATGGAATATTAATCCCTTTTGATCAAGCCTAATTTTATTTTGGCGGAACCCCATCCAAAACTAGCCATGGTTGAGTTTTGCAGTTTGATGTCGCATGTGTATCGCAGAACCAGCTGCAAGTTAGGTCTAGGACTACTGTTGCAAGTTAGGATTTCTGTTGTAAGCCGGTATGAGATTGAAATTGTTGTTGAAACTGGAATTAGCCTAGAGCAATTTTTAATAACCAGTTATGCAATTGTTTTTTGTATTATCATAAAATTGATATTGCTGAAAAAATGCATAAATTTTGCGCCCTAGGCGGCTGCCTATGTCGTCTATGAGTTCTCTCCTCTCTGGGACTTCAGCAAGAGAACATTTTAGTAGGCCTACGCCCTACGCTCTTTAAAGTTTGATGGTACATACGAAGGTACATGGGCTTATAATTGGAGCATTGAAAGAAGTTGCATAGGCTACAGCTGGTATAGCCTAATAATAGGAATGATTCTTATAGGCGACTTAACTGAGAAGATTGTTTAAAGAGAAGCAGCGCGAAACTGATAAACAAATAGAAAATAAAGTGAACACACCGCTCTAACAGCTGCGATTTTCTCTCTCATTTTCAATCACGCTCAAACAATGGAAGCATATGGATTGTACACGTGTGACTGCGTTTTATAGAGTCAAAACAACATCGATTGATTGATAGAGGGATAAGGTTAGATTCGGCTGAATACTAAGATCCTGAGTTCATGCAAATAGTCAGCTATGATGATCGATTATCATAATTTTAACTGCGAGAGAATATCTTGTTTGTGGACGTTTTATTATTAAGAGTAATGCCTCAGTGGTAGAGTGGCAGCTCGTTACATTAATTTCTCAAGAAAGAACCAGACTGACAGCGCAGGTTGCGCAGCATCTCGACGTCTCAGAGAACTCATTTAGTTCTCTGCTTTTCAATAGAGCGTAGGTCATTTTAACGTTGAGTCTTTACTCGTACAAGGCAACCAGTCTGCTGTGGTCATATGATTGTTGTTAGTTCGGCCGAGGAAACGTACAAGAAAAATGGCGACGTTGGTTGTAAAATTCCTTATTAGTGTTTTTCTTATTGCTTTGTCGGTGGATTTTATCCGTTGCGTTCGAGTTTTCGATTCCGTGAAGCAGAACCAGAGAAGCTTTAATCAGCTCGATCGCTTAGATGTCACAAAACGATCGGTAGAGCGACATAGGGAGAAACGCGAAAATCCATCCATATCCGAGTCGGTTCAATGTATACACATTGGAGGCATTGTCGAGGAGCGGTCAAAAGAGGACAAGTTTAAGACAAGTTTCGCCAACGAGGTACTAAACTTTTGCATTTGATTTTTCTAATCTATGTCATCGCGAGCGGTGCAGACTTATGAACTGGAGAGAGGGATTCAAACCCAGCTTGTCTCTGGATTTTGCTTATACCCTGCTCGACTTCGCTGGTGTACGCCTTTTCTGGGTGTGTCAATAGTTAATTGATCGTTTCACTTTCACGTGACAATTTTATTGAAGATGCTCATGTGATGGTTGTAATGTAATAAAAACGCGATTTATGTTACTCTGCGAATGTTCTACAGTGGTTGGGTTATCAGTTTGCCAGCGCAAGTCTGTGAATTGCAGCTCTCCAGTCCATACTAAGTCTACTGAATTGATGAATTCTGATTTTGAACAATCGACCTAAGGTTGCTTATATCTTGAAGGCTGCAATGGTTTGGCTCTTTTATTCCATGACAGATGTATCCTTTCCAATGTTTAACTGATCATTAGTTGATCAATGGTCCTCGATCTCTATTGACGATCAGTAGTTTTTCAAGTACTTATAACAGCTGAACCATCACCTAATTGTGTTTGCTGTTGCAACTGAACAATTACAGCAGGTGGCTGGTCTATACACATGGATGGTTTTTCATACATACATAAATACATCGATACAGACATACATAGTTTTACATACATACATACATAGATCAACAATCAATCAATCGATCAATGTAACTTAATATCGCACCTCTTCAAGAAATCTACTCAGTGGTGCTTCCAGTAAAATCATGGCCAAAGAGGACAGATTTAAGAGAAGAGTAGAAAGAAGGAGTTCTTAGGTAAAATCCAGATGTCCAGAGGAAGCCCATTTCAAGTGGTAAGACCCATAACAGAGAAGGCAAGATGCTGCAGAATAGCTGTGATACATGCATACTCAGTTTTACATACATACATCGATTCATACATACAGTGTTTCTGTTAGAGTCCAAAAAGACAACGTGCTTGGGTCATGACTTAGAATTTTGGATGTAGATCATCTAGGCTATGACTGCGATCACACCACAGCAAGACGTATAATTATGACCTATTAGAATACACACTTGTAAACTTTCTTATCGATACTTTATACTGCATTTTAAAGTTTCAAAGTCTGTTTTGTTCAATGGCTACCAAAGTAGACCAACATATGTGTCATAAACAGAAGCAAATAGTTTAAAATGACAGACCAGTCCGCTTAGCACGAAATAATATTTCATTAGCCTTTGTTTTTGTCGTTTAAAGTCCGACGATAGGCAAATTTTATTTATTTATTCTGTGGATTCGTATAGCGCAGGAGCGCTCGAATGGACGTATGTGCTCACCATCACCCTAATTTTTATTATTCCAATCAGACATATAACGAAAACTATCTACAACAATAGCCAATGCAGAGTCTCAGATAAATGATCAGATGAGATCAGAGAAAATAGGGAAGAGATTAGCAGGGTTATCCTTGCATGTTTTAAAAGTATTAAGTTGGTACTAATGCATCATGTATGAGTCAACATGAGTTATGTAAGTACGATTCTTAAGTGTCTTGCATGCTCTGCGCAACCCCACACATACGTGAATACATCCTAAAAATGCCTTCATGCGCACATGCTCATACAATGTGTCCTGTGACACCTGTTTGCATACCTGTATATATTATTGGTCAGATGTGGTGTTGACTGTGATTTGAAATTGTAGGTCCACCTGAATGGGGACAACAAGGCCAACCTACAGCTGGCCTGGACCGGTCAGGACTACGAGGTAGGATATAAATGCTATATAAATGTTCTATTACATTGCATATGCTCTCTTACATTACCTTTGCTATATAGGTCCTTTGCTATGGTACTCACATAGGCAGACATGCACACGTACACTTGCACATGTATGTATGTATGTATGTATGTATTAGTGTGTGTATGCATTGTGTGACTACTTGTATTATGTAGATGTGAGTACATTTAATTGTATATATATATATATATATATATATACACACACACACACACACGTATATGTAATTTATATATGTGAATATTTAGATATATATGTGTATATATATGTGTGTCTAAGGTAGAATGATGATAATAAAGATTGAGGAAGAACTGAGTGTCTATTATCAAACTCATTTATAGCCTAAGATACCTGGTGCAGAACAATCTAGCTGGTTCTGGGCCACTGTACATCAGGGCCCATTGTGATGCATCATCCCAGTCTGTCCTCACTACGGCCCTCGCTATCCAGTCATCCCACAATGCCTACTTCTATGATTCAGCATAAAAATTTCGCCACTGTGGCTCCCTACAGCTGGAATTGGCTACCCCAAGTCCCTTGAACAGTTCCATAAGCACCTAATTATGGTAATAAGGAAGTACTTTTCATCATTTTGTGGATAGCTTTGGCCGAGGTGTGCAATACTGCTTTTAATTGCCTTCTGTATAGTTTTGTTTTAATGAGGTTTTGTTTGAAGGATGGTATTTGTCTTTCAGAGAATCGTAGTGGTTACTGGGGACTTTGGAGTCTCTTCAGTTTATGTCAGGTGAGAGATAGATATACAGAGAAAGACAGAGACAGCGACTGAGACATAGGGGAGGCAAGGGTGACAGACAAAGAGAGAGTGGCAGAGATACACCAAGAGAGACAGGGAGACAGAGACAGGAAGTGAGTGTAGCAAGGGGAGGCTGACAGAGAGACAGAGACAGAGAGAGACAAAGAGAGAGACAGAGACAGAGAGAGGGGGTAAGGTGGAGGAAGAGAGACAGACAGATAGGCTACCTTTTTGTCATTTTAGAAATGTCTTGTGCATTAAGCTCCAGTGCTAAATAAATTAACAGGTTTTAATTAATTAATTAACAATAATACAATTATTCTCATTTACTTATAAATATAATAATAATACTGTTAAATCTTGTTGTGTTCGTCCATGGTAAATTCTGGTGACAGTAAGAAATTTGCTTTGAAATAATATTCCCGCTTTGACTTGTTCTCTGATATTAACTGGGCTTGTTTATCTTTCTACCCATTATCTTAGGACTTCAATTTTCCCATGGGGATTTGTGCTCTGGGAGTATCTCTGATTGGATTGTACTAGGATAGGTAGATGCAATAGAAATATGTAAATAGAATAGAGTATTGATAGAATGCAATTTGTTGTTGATGCAGTGAAAAATCTGGCAAAGAGTTCAAGAACATAACGGAGATCGTCGAGAAGAAGGACGACTTCTCCGAACTGACGTTGCTGAAACACTCCAACGACTCGAAAATAGTAAGTGAAACGGAATCGCCCCTCATTGGAAAATTTTGCATAAATTTGAGGGTAAAGTTTGCTCGCTTGAGGCTTCATTTGAATTGAAATTGAGATAAATTCTTCCCTTGTTGTTAATTTTAGTTGAAATTAATAAAATAGTAAGTGAAACGGTATTGAAAATAGTATGTGAAACAGAATAAAAAGTTCTAAGTGAAACAGAATAAAAGTTAGTGAAGTAGAACAAATTTTTTGTTCTCTGAACCAGTGATTTGTTAAAAACTGCATCCAAAATGTCAGAGGAGGATTTTTGTAATGGAAAAAATTGATTGCCCTGTCAAGAATTTCATTTAGAATTAATTTAAATTTTGCCCCCTTATTGGGAAATTTTGCATAAATTTGAGAGTAAAGTTTGCTCGCTTGAGGCTTCATTTGAATTGAAATTGAGATAAATTCTTCCCTTGGTGTTAATTTTAGTTGAAATTAATAGAAGAGTTCACCCCTTGTTGGAAACTTTAATTGAATTTTAGGGTAAATGTGGAAAAAAAAATTTTTTTGCGCTTTATACAGTCGAGTGGTATCAAGTTGTTACTGTCAGTCTGTTGGTTTTATGTAGGTCTACCTCGTGTCCAATTCCCTCATGGGTCTGTCCACTCTGTATGTGTCTTTGGATGGGGCAGATACGTTCCAGAAGGTTCCACTGGAGTTCAAGCTGGAATCCGCGGTCGTGTTCCATGCGACGAGAGTTGATTATATCCTTGCCGTCGATGAATATAGGAAGGTATGCGGGTGGGTCGTTTGATGGGTGGAGGGATGGATGTTTGGGTGGATCAATGGGTGTGAGGGTGGATTGACGGGAAAATGGGTTGGTGGGTGGCTGGATGTAAGTGGATGTTTGGGTGGATGAATGGGTAGGTGGGTGGGTGTTTTTGGAGATGGGTGGATGAGTGGGTAGATTGGTGGGTGTATGAATGGGTAGGTGGGTGAGTGGATGTTTGGGTGGATGAATAGGTAGACTGGTGAGTGGATGAATGGATATGTGGGTGGGTGTTTGGGTGGATGAATGGGTAGGTCGGTGGATGTATGGACGAATGGATGTGTGAGTGACTGAATAGGTAGGTGGGTGGATGTATGGGTCGGTGTGTGGATGCTTGGGTGTATGAATTTCAGATGGTTTTTGTGTGTGTAGGTATGGACTGATGTGTGAGCAAATGGATGTTTTAGTGGAATGGATCTGTACCTTTGCACCACTTGGCCATACCGTCATGGACTTGTGCAGCTGATGTGCGACTGATGGGTACTGAGTCTTAAAAAAATGGCTCTACACAAATTATGTTGCAATCTGTTGATTAGGTTCTCTACCTGAGCAAAGACAAGGGCCTCAGCTGGACCAAGATCAAGTCGAATGTCTTGGCTGCAAAATGGTTAGACCAAATTCTTTTGCATTCTGTTACAATTTTTTACATTCTGTTACAATTTTTTACATTCTGTTAGGATCTGTTGCATTCTGTTACATTCGATTTTCTGTTACATTGTATGACCCATGTGTTTTGTATGATAATCTTGCAAAAAGCAATGTTATTAAGAGGTTCCTGCTTGTTATTAGGAGGTTGCATTGTGTTGTTAAGAGGTTCCTCTTTGTTTAAACGTCCCGGGTCTCCTACTTGTTGTGGCCTGTAGTGTAGTGTCTGATGACTGACAGCAACTTTTGTCTTGACAGGGGAACTGGTACGTGGGTCGACGACATATTCGTCATCACGAACAACAATACGGAAAGCATATTCTTCGACAGTGAGTCAACATTTTTGCATTTTCTGTCTGTCTGTCTGTGTGTCTGTCTGTCTCGAAAATCTTCATGCTAGGGAACTTATTCCCAGAGTATTGTCCGACCATAGCAAATTGTTTGTTCTTTGCCAGAAACTCCCAACCTATCCTCACCACTGGCCACTCAAGAGACTGAGCTCTTCATTTCAATCACATCCTGAACCAATTCATCGTCTGTTCTATGTCTGAATTGTCTTGAATGAAAGCAGTTGGCCTTAGCAAACAGCGGATGTATCATAATAATACCTGACTGGGAAGTTGTTCTGTTTACGTAAACAGAATCAGAACACATTTGATGCATATGCTTTGTTTTATTATTAGAACAGTTAATGCTGGCGGATGTAATACAGTAGGTTCTTCGTACATCCGTCAGTCTATATCTGTGTGTGTCTGTCTGTCTGTCTGTCTTGTCTTGTCTGTCTGTACGGGTAGATGAAATTTGATGCTGTCATACAAAAGCTTCCTTATTATATCCGTCAGTCGTCAGTCGCCAAGCTCCCTCTGCCTTCCTGTGCCTCCCTCAGCCTCTGTCTCTCTTCCTCTGTCTCTCTTCCTCTGTCTTTCTTCCTCTGTCTCCATCTGACTCTTTCTGCTCTCCTCTAATGCTGTTTTGTGTCGGTAGATCATGTAGCTAGCTCAAATGGCGCTGTCAAAGACATAAACCATTGAGGTGACGCAGATCTCAGAAAGATACCCATTGTTCTTTGAGTGCATTATTGTTGTTGCCTGGCACCATCTCTGTGCCAAGTCTTGATATCCATCCATCCTATCTGATAGATAATTGGTAACACATGCTAGGATTAACTCGGGCACAGTGACTTGTTTCTACTAAATATTGCCTACATGCATACATACATACATACATACATACATACATACATACATACATACATACATACGTACATACATACATACACACATACACACATGCGTACATACACACATACATACATACATACATACATACATACATACATGCGTACATACATACATGCGTACATACATACATACACACATACATACATACATACATACACACATACATACATAAATGCATGCATGCACGCACGCGTACACACATTTAAACGCGCCACAGATACATGACATGCACACATAGATCTACAAAGACATACATGGGCACAGAAATGGTTGGACAGGCAGATGAAGGATGGAAGCATTTCCATATAATTGTTATCATTATTTTATGTGAGAGGCTTTGGCGCTGAGCCTTTCGAGTGCATTGTTCCACGGTCACAGAGTCTATGATTATTGACTAATTATCGTATTGATGTTGATACAGTTAATTTATGTCAATAATGACCAACATTCCCTCTAATTGTTTGGAGATAGTATGCACAAGAATTGTTGTGTACAAGTGCAATATTTATTAAATGGTCGACACTTTTGTGTGCAGGTCTGAGCTGAATGCGATGACAGTCAAATTAAGACCATATCTAAACATCTGTGATGATAAGTTCTGATAACCTAAGAAAAGTTCCTTGTCTAAAGATAAATACGGGAACGTATCAGCCACGGAACCAAAGTGTCTGGAGTTATGTAGGCCGCAGCCGGATACAAGACGCAATTTATGTAGTTTGTAGTTTTAAAAACATCACTGCACACTAAATTCTTGTGTGCACTCTCTCCCTGCCCCATGCACATGCGTGCAGCTTAGAGGGAACATTGATGCTGACGTTACTCTGATGATGATGTTGTGTATCGTATTTTGATGTGCAGTGATCAGTATGGCTGGTAGTGTACTGGAGAAGTCGAGCGACTTGGGTTCCACCTGGAACAGCCTACGAGATCGAATCTACACGTTCGGTATGGGAGACAAGTTCCTCTACGCGTCCATCTACAAGGATCGGGTCAGTGTTCGGTTGATGCGGGTCATGATCACTTTCGATCATATCGTATTTAGCAGGTTCTATTGTGTCAGTGTTTAATGCTGTGCTTCACTCAATAGCCTGTTCTTAGCTCAAGGAACTGTTCTTAACTTGAGGAAGTGTACTTAACTCTAGGAAGTGTTCTTAACTCGAGGAAGTGTTCTTTACTCGAGGAAGTGTTCTTTACTCGAGGAATTGTTCTTGACTCAAACAACTATTCCTAACTCGTGGAACTGTTCTTAACTCAAGAAACTGTTTTTTAACTTGAGGAACTGTTCTTAACTCAAGCAACTGTTCTTAACTGATTGAGTTAAGAACACTTCCTCGAGGAACTTCTGTTAACTCAAGCAACTGTTCTTTACTCAATTAACTGCTCTTCTCTCCTCTTTACACATGTCTGTCTCACGCGTTCTGTTTTCTTCGATAGTCTCTTGGCAGCGATCGATTTCTCATCGTATCAACAGATTCCGGCGAATCTTGGAATGAAGTCCTTCTCCCAGTCATCACTCAAGAACGGGTCTGTACTCATACTTTCCTTTCAAACCTTTACTAACGTCGCACAGCGAGACCGGTTTCATGACGATTATGGTTTCAGACGATGATGGTCGTTCCCGGTGTAAACTTGTGCAAAAATTCTGATCCGCTGTGCGAAGAGAAATGCACAGATTCTAGCAGAGTCTGTTGAAAATAATGAAAGTATATGACACTTAGTTGTCAAATGTTAAGGAATGACACGCTCACTTGGGCCAGTGTAGTGAAATATTATGCGCTGGTTAGTATTTTTACAGTCTTACATAGACATCGAAGTTGCTAACAAGATACCTACGGCTGTCCCTTCTGGGTGGTTAGTAGTAGTAGTTCCAGTTTAACAATGCTGTGTGATAACAAAGGTCATTAGCGTCGTCCTTTTTTAATCTAGGTTTGGGACTGGCACTGAGTGCAGAGAGTGGTGGGGTTGTGGGTGGTTAGCCTTGGGCAAAGCTTCTCTGTACGACATATCAATAAGCGTTAATTTCTTTGAGAAATATCAGAGATTTTCTTGATTTATCCGGAGGTGATCTGCATTTATTTAGCTGACGATTGAAGTATATGAGTTGTTTACAGCATTCTGATTTACGTCACGATTGTTATGATCATGTGTCTGTTTCGATCTTCAGTTCTTTTCGATCTTGGACTCCACTGAAGGCCAGATCTTCCTTCATGTCGATCATCCAGGAGGTGATGAATTTATTATTATTATGCAAAAGGACTCATTATTTGACTAATTAATCAGATTGACTTTTTTACAAGATTGTTTATTATTATTTATTAGTATTATCATGGATTATTTTTATCATGGCAGATATGATCCCAGTGACCTGTCTTAACTCATTCTATGGACTCCTCAAGACTTTCCTCTTTGACCAGGCCTGAGTCTGGCGTGCCTCTGAATAGATATCTTGAAAGGGCACTTTATAATTTTATATAAATAGGTAAAAGAGTAATATTATTAATATTATTAATTTGGGACAAATGCAGTATTATAATCTAATAACAACGGAATTATTATAATGATAGTTGTGGGAAAATATAGTATTATAATCTAATAACAACAGAACAATATCATTAACAATATAATAACAAAATAATTATGATAATTGGGGTAAAATACAGTAATATAATCTAATAACAAAATAATAATAACAATATGATAACAAAAGAATGATAATAATTAATTGTTGTCACATAGACACTGGTCGTGGGACCCTCTACACCTCTGACGCCACTGGAATCGTCTTCTCAGAATCCCTGGCGAACCACCTCTACCCAAACTACGAGGACCTGACGGACTTCTACCGGGTCCAGTCGATGAGGGGCGTCTACATCGCCAGCCAGCTTCTGGAGGACGACAGCATCCATACGATGATCACGTTCGATCGTGGAGGGGAGTGGCAGCCCATCCGAAGGCCAGATGGGGTGCCGTGCAAGGACGAGACCAAGGTGGGGTTCAACGGGGTTGAAGGAATATTCTCTGGATTTTGTCTGGTTGGTCTTTGCTGGGAGTGCTTGTGGATATGTTATTATTATTTGTTATTTTTTTTTTTGGCGCCCAAGGTGAGAATTATCCCTGAGACTCTAAGAAGCTGAAGGATGTGATATATGAAGCTGAAGATTGAGGAATTATTATTTATTTTTTTATTGTTATTATTATACTTAATTTTTTATTATAGCCATTATTTTTTTTACCCGAGGTGGACCCTATCTCTCAACTGATAGAAAAATTGTTTGCAGAAGGGAAGGGACATTTGGAGCAGCTACATCTCCCTCGATTATTATTTATTTTTATTGTTGTTATTGTCATTTAATAATAATATTCATCTGGTAATTCAAAATCATATGATATCAAGTTTAACATGTGTCGAATTTGACTGTATGGCAGCCTACTGCTCATTTTGCCATCGCCCACTAGGAAGTGGAAGGCTGAACCATCCTAATTGGAGATTATGATTACGCCGCCACAGAAGCCAATGGATCAGATCAGATCAGTTATAGAAATAATGGGATCAGATTATTTATGATCGAAGTCATCGCATTCGATAGCGAAAGAGAGTCTGATGTCTGTTGTTGTTATCTGTCTTCAGGAATGCTATCTCCAGATTCACAATCTCTACAGCATCAAGCGAGGAGTCCTGGCCGATCCGCCGATGAGCGTTCCCAACGCGGCCGGAATCATTCTAGTTCATGGTTTGTTTCTAAATGCGACTAGATTCATTCTAGTTCATTGTTAGTTTCTGAACGAGACCAGATTTATTCCAATTCATTGTGAGTTTCTAAATGTGGCCAGAATCATTGTAGTTCACGGTTAGTTTCTTATTGAGGCCGGAATAATTATAATTTGTGGTGAGTTTCTGGCACCTTTAAGATGAGTACAGGCTTGTGTGTGTACTTTTATGTAAAGCTATTTGTAAAGAGGTTAATGAAGGGCAGGTTAATTATGAGTGTGTCATGTCATCTTGTGTGTGTATTTATGCGTACAGGTCATGTTGCCGATGCTCTTCAAACTACAGAACCGGATGTGTTTGTTACGAGTGATGGAGGCTATACTTGGCGATTTGTAAGTCACGATATTGTTTTTATTATTAGTATTTTTTGCTTCCCCAAGGTACTATCCCACTCACACATCCCAAAGAAGAAGAAATTCACAACAACACCATGGCTATCGTTGGAAGCTATTAGTATAGCAGGAGAAAGGAAAGCTGCAAAAAGCACAGGAAACAAAGATAAAGTAAGAGAAATGAACAGTGCCTTCCAAAAGCAAGCATGGAAAGATAAAGAAAAACATTTAAATGAAATGTGCAGGGAAATGGAGGAAGAAGGAAAGAAAGGGAGAACAAAAGAAATGTTCTCAAAAGTGAAGGCAATAACGAGAAAATTTACACCTAGAATGGGCTCACTGAAGTCAGGAGATGGAAACGTAATTGGTGATGAAGAGGGAATGAAGAAAAGATGGAAGGACTACACGGAGGAGCTGTACAGCGAAGACAAGAGAGTAATAATAGAACAAAACAATATAACAGAACACGAAAAGGAACCGGTGGTTATGGAAGCAGAGGTGGAATGGGAAATCAAACAACTGAAGGACAACAAAGCGCCAGGTCAGGATGGAATACCCATAGAATTGATAAAAGCGGGAGATGACGCAATGATAAAGACAATAACAAAAATATGCAATAATATATGGAAAACCAGAGTATGGCCAGAGGAATGCATTAAGCAGCGTTGGCTAAATTAGATATATAAAGTGGTGGTTACCTTGCATTGCTGGCAACAGTTAAACTCGACCTCTGTAATAACTTGTTACCATTTGTTCATACTTTGTCTACGGTTTTTCTGTTTGAAATCTCAATGGATATTATTTTTATTATTACATTGTTACCTGTCTGTACCAGGCTCTGAAAGGGCCCCACCACTACCAGATTGCCGACCACGGCGGCCTCCTGGTGGCTGTTCCTGCCGACACCGAAACCCCTTCGATCGTCAAGTTCTCGACCGATGAGGGGCGATGCTGGATCAGTTACAACTTCACTGAAAAGCAGATCATGTATACCGGTCTGTTGATCGAACCGGGCAACCGGGACATGACAGTTGCCATATGGGGATATACGCGAGAGGACAGGACGTGGCATACTCACCTGCTGAACTTTAGCACGATCATCGACAAACAGTGTTCGTTGCTCTCTGTTGCTCATCGTGATGGATGGCGTTGTTGATCTGATAATGTTGTGTGTTGATGTCATCTTGTCTTTATTGGTGTGGCGTGGTGGCCGATCGGTTAGAGCGGTCAGCCCGTAACATTCAGCGTGTGCGGGTTCCAGCCTCGTCCGGGGCGTCGGTCACTGTGTAGGGACCTTGAGCAAGTCCTTCGTGCACCATTGCTCTGCAGTACAACTGCAGTTGCGCCGTCGAGGCGTGTGTATGCACTTCTGAGCAAAATCTGTTGTAAGAAGGGTGGTATCAAATTTCGGTAATAAAAAGTATTGATTGTGGATCTAACGATATGTTAATCTGATCTTGTTGTATTTTTCTCTAATCTATTCTAAAAGATTTTTTCATCTAACTATTTATTAATCTTGTCTAATTGCTTGTTTATCTAGAAATGTGTCAGTCTAATCTATTAAATTGATTTGTTAATCTAGTGTTGCATTTCTCTGCTCCTGCCTTTTAGTAGAAGCAGTCTTTGTTAATAAGCTCTCTAAGTTGCAAGTCTGTAGGACATTGAGAAAAATTGAACTGCAATATCTCTATCATACAAGATACCATTTATGAGGCGCTATATAAATACAAAGGTGGTTGTCGGATTTGCAGGTGATGCTGGAGACTACGAGGATTGGGTTCCTCACCAACACAACGACGACAAAGGCTGTCTTCTCGGCAGCAAAGAGACATTCCGACGACTGAAGGCCGACTCCTGGTAAGTCGTCGTGTTCTATCTTGGGTTAGGGATGTCCTTATCCTTGATTGAGAAGAAGAAACGTCTCTGAAGAGCGAGAATCTGATGGAGAGAACTGGTCATTTGTTTAGTCAGCGCCAAATTTACCACTGGACCAACAAGGTCCCGACCTAGAGGCAGCACATTTCAAGGGGTGGCAAAAGTTGGATTTAAGCATTTTTAAATATGAAATGTAAATGATGGCAAGCCAGTGGACTAAGGAAGAAATGTTTAATCATTGTGTTAAATGCTGTTATTAGGGTTTAAATTAGTACACTCACTAAGTTAATACTTTTTTTATTATTTTCATTTCTTAATATAAAAAGACTGCTAGTGCTGGTTTCTCTTCCTAATATAAAATCTGTTAAAATTTGTGGATTTCAATATGCAATTAAAATTTTTGAAGGGTGGCATAGAAATCTTGACCTGGGGCGGCAAATTGTTAATTTCGCCTCTGCCCTTGGTGGTGGAGGAAGGTCATTCCAAGTAGATGGACCCACAACAGCCGTCATAATGCCGAAGAGGATCACGTCGAGTGAGATGGTAGTATGAGCAAGGTCGATTAACATCGGTGGATGCCTTGTGAATTATGCAAAGGCGCAATTTGAGTAACTGACTAACAATGACTTATAGTAACTTTTCTTTTCTGCGCAAGGTGCTACAACGGGAAGGCGTACGAAGTCACGAAGAAGAGCGAAGTCTGTCAGTGTACGGCTGATGACTTTGACTGGTATGTTTCAGTGTTTTCCTTTGTGTTGTCAACTCTTTAGACGGCCAATGGTGTAACCATTCCATGTAATGGCTTGTACACCTAATTATTTTTCATTATTGAATACGGATTATTTTTCATTAATAAATATTAGTTATCTTTCATTCATGAATATTAATTACTTTTCATTAATGAATATTAATTATGTTTTTATTGTTGAATATTGATTATGTTTTGGTTGTTGAATATTAATTATCTTTTTATTGTTGAATATTAATTGTCTTTTTATTGTTGAATATTAATTATATTCTGTGTCTGTAGTGACTACGGTTACAAGCGGATAGGCGATAACTGCATTAAGGATACGTCGGCAACGTTCAAGGAGATCAATATTTGTCTGAGGGGTCACGAAGAAAGGATCGTGCCTATGGGGTGAGTAGCGATGTCAAATGATTGTCAAATGATTTCTTCATCTGATAATATTATGCCCAATCTAATGATGATTTTAATCTAATAACTTTTTAATGTAATGATTTCTTAATCTAAATTATGTGTTTCTGATTTACCCTTGGTTATGAATTGTTCTTACTTCTGATTTGTCCTTTAGTCTCCTTGCTTGTCCTTTGTCCTGATTTGTCCTTAGCCCTGACTTATCCTTATTCCAGATATGCCCTTAGTCCTGATTCGTCCTTAGACCTGATTTGTTCTTGTTCCTGACTTCTTATCTGAGTCTGATCTCTTTGTTTTTTCAATCCAGGTACCACAAGATCCCTGGGGACAAATGTGCCGGAGGGTTTCTTCCGGCCGAGGCCAAAATGATTGACCTCGACACGGTCTGTACCGCAGACCCTCTGTCCGACGAGCATCAGCCATCTGCTTCCGCATCTGACATTCCAGTGAGTGACCGACCGAAGCCTAGTGCATTGATTGCTATTGTAATTGGATGAAAGATGGATGGATGGATGGATGCACTAATGAATGGATCAGTGAATTGATCATGAGATGGATGAATCAAGAAAGATCAAATTGGATCAAGGTATCAATGGCTTGTGTAGTTTAATGAATGGATGGAAAGATTAGATGATGAGATTAATATTAGATTAAAATTAAGATTATATTAAGATTAGATCAAAAATTAGATTAGTCAATCAATGAGTGGATTGATGTGAGAAGCACAGATGGATAAATAAGTGATTACTGATATTTTACGTACAGATTAGTGACTGGATGGGTGGATATGTGCTTGTTTAAGATTGGATGGCTTGAATAAAGACGTGTGACCTACTTATTTTTCTCGCAGTCGACGAGAAGAGACGGACGTCGTGTGGCTGTTGTCCTCACCGCGATGTTTGCCATTTTCTCCGTCATTCTTCTCATCGTCCTCGTCACGTTCCTCGCAAGGAAGTACAAGGCCATCCACAAGAGGTCGGTCCCCGTCCCTCGCCCTTGGTCGACGCAATTCCTCGTTGGGCCGAAGGGAGATTTATATAGCGCCAGTGCTGACGAACTATGTGCTAGATTTAATTATGTTAAGTTTTGTTAAGATTAGACAGAGATAGAGTCGCAGTTGTTGTCTGTGTTGTTAGTATTTATTTTTTATTATTATCAGTTATTATTATTGATTCTTTTTACTTATTGTTAGTTGTTAATATTATTATTATTATTTATTATTACTTGTTAGTGTTACTTTTATTTATCATTATTATTATTATTATGCATTTGTCGAGTACCACAGTCTAATAATTAAGCCACAGTGACTGGTGTTTGATTAGTTTTTAATTGACTGAACTTGATTCATTGTTTGATTGATTGAATTTTTTAAAATTAATTAATTTGTTGATTCATTGAATTTTATATTGAGTTGTTGGTTGACTGAATTTCCAATTAATTGATTGCTTGGTTCAATTTTTTATTGAATGATTTGGTTGTTTGGGGTTTCAGGCCGACATATCGCTATTCAAGCATCCGTTGTGATGATGAGGAGCCGACCGTTTTGATTCAGAATCACAAGACGACATCTCTATTCGAGGATACTTCCGATGATGTAAGCTAATCAAATAAATTCAATTCTAATTAAAAAATCTTATCATATCTAATAAAATTTTAAATTATAATAAATATATAGTCAGATTTAGTTAAAATGTAAGTAGATTGATTCAAATCTAATCAGAAGCAATCAAATCATGATCATATATAATAAAAATATAATCTAATTTTATAAAAATTATTATCAGATGTGATCAAATTTTAATCAAATCTAATCCAAATGTAGTCAAGTCGGATATCGATGAAATCTGATCTAATAAATCTACTGAATAATTATAAGGAAATATTATAAAATCGAATATCTAATCAAATCTGATGACTTCCACTACACGCTGGGTTGTGTCTTTATTAACAGGAAGTGCCTGAAACGTTGAAAATGGTTGCCAATGGCAAGCGTCCCAACGGCCAAGCGGTCGGCAACGGTCACATTCCCAACGGGTCGGTCGCCGGGGAAACCAAGGCCTCCGTCCATAGCAACATAAAGACGAAGCTCATCGACTCCGACGACGTAAGTGGATTGCCCATCATGGCTCTTGGGGTTCAATGTTCCACCGGGGCCGGGATTTTGTCCCAGAATTCTGCTCTACTAGAAGACTTGAGTGTTATTGGTGGGATGGTGTGACGGCGAGGGTGAGGACTGGCCACCCGGTCTCGTATGCCGAGGCTGAGAAAATTAAGCCGTTAACGCTTCAAGCCGTGGCTGCCACCAGGCTCGATCAAGGGACCGGTTTTTTCGTATGGCAGACTGCTGCTGCATGTTTTAACCATCGCACCTAGGGAGTGGAAGGTTGAGTTGGGTATAAAATCCTCACCCCTGTGCATTGCCATTTGACCATTGCCCCCCACCCTACATCCAGTGTGCTTTTCGCTCTTGACTTTGGCTCATTTGCGATGTATACCTCTTTACAAAGGTCACTATCAGATTGTATTCTCTCAGTGGTTGACCCGTCACTCTGGAAAACGCTCCCATTGGCTTTGCACTTGTCCCCAGGGTCCACTCTCATTCTTTTAAACTCGCCCTAAAACTGTCCTCTTCTGTGGTGCTGAGGTCGGGAGTGCTCCTGAGTAGTAGACTTGAAGGGCGTTATGTAACTGAATGATTAATAGTTCAGCAATATCAATAAATGGCTGTGTTTGTTGTGTTTTAGGAGCTGTTGGATTAATGAAAAGGTCGTAACCCGTGTTGCCTTGAGCCGTGTGTGTCTATGTATTATAAGTACTTTGGCAACTCATAATATTTCCGGTTGACATCAACTTTACTAAAAAGAGACAATTCCTGCAGCGAGGCTCGTCTGCTTTCTCAGAAAAAACGCTTTTAACGCTTTCAGTCTCGTTTTGAATGGGATGTTTAAGTTCTTGACATGTGCTGCACGAATTTTCTTATAGGGTCATCAGGTACAAAAATCGTATTTATGTTGATTTGTGAGCTCTTGACAGCGAAAACGTCCGATTCGTATTCGATGATTTCTTTTGTTTGTATATTCCAGAAAATGCTTTTATTTGTGGTGCTTTGGCAGGGGGCTACTGGGTTACTCGGGGATTCAGGAAGGGTCTTCGGAGCTCAAAAACTTCCCCGATCTTAACCAATGGGACCTGGTGGGCGATTTGCTTTAGTGCTCACCTCATGATGGGAAGAATGAGGGTTCGAGCATCCTCTGAGTAACTGCACGACCGTGTAGGGAACTTGAGCAAGTCCTTAGCTCGCAATTGCTCGGTGCCGCTCCTGAATTGGTTTCTTGAAGGGCGCTATATAAATTTCCCTTGAATGAACGAATGAAGTGGTGGTTGGTCGTCAGGTAGTGGAGCTCGGTGGGTGTGTAATAATCTCGGAGCGTGTCAGTGATTTAAGTTTGTTATTGCCGCCTCCTCGTGTTACAGTTTATGAAAACATCTAGAACTCCTTTTCCTCCTTATCTGCTCATACTACGGTCTGCCATTTAGAAACTTTAGGACTTCTGTACGGGTGTGTTGTGGGTTTTGTAGCCATTTCAATTGACCCTAACTGGGTCCTCCGATTGTTCTACCAGTTCTGACTTTGTACCTTGGATCCATCCTAAATTCTTTTGAGTCACTATTTGATGAACAACGACCGCACGATTGCCTTAGGATTTCTTTCTACGTGCCTTCTGTGTCTTTCGTCTTTGGCTGAACTTGCTTCATGTTGCTTCAATCCAAGGGTTTCTCATAACTTTCCAAATGATTTTTGAACTGTTCAAGATTTGGTTGAATAAAGTTTGAACCGTTCATAACTAGAACGAACAGCACCTGAATGACTTGTGCACAGCCTCGTGAAAGGTTTTGAACTGTTCAAGGTTTGGTTGAATAAGTTTGATCCGTTCATAACTTTCTAAGGTTTTCTGAACTGTTCGTAGCTTTGTTCGTTTCTGCTAATTTTCTTCGATGTTTGTAATATTGGCTGAGATGATGGTTTGAGTTTTGTTCGTTTTTCCATTCAAATGTTTGGAGGCATTTATTTTTTTGTCGTGATTTGTCTGCTGGGTTGTGCTTCAATTGGCAGGGTTAATGGAAAATATATTGTACATAGCACATTTTATAAAGCGGTAAATCTGGTATTTTCTTTTGTGCAGTGATTAATCGGAGTAATTAGTTAATTGGTGGTTGTGAGTGGTGGCGTTTTGTGGTGAAACCATTCATCTTTTGAGTCGCTACTTTATGAGAGTCACTGGCGGCATTGTGGATTGTGTATTGGTCGAAGGATGACTTTGGTTTTGGTGTGCCGTAGGTTTATGCCTTGTGCTTTAGGAACTGGTCAATGGAAGTTCCTGCATAATGAATAAAAGGACTGCGAGCCCAAAGAAAATTAATTGTGCAATTAAATTCAGATTGATCGGAATAAAATGAGGTTTACTGCTATCAAACAAAGTGGGCGAGAGAGTTGAATTGGGGCTCTGCTTGTGTTCCCAGTAGGCTAAGCAGTAATATGAATGCAATATCAGTAGGAAGGTTGGAGAGCAAAGAACGGGCTTTGCCACCTGCCCTCATATGCCAAGGCTAAGAAATTGAGGTCGCTAGCACCTAACACCTTGGCCGTGTCTCAGGGTAATTTTTTTCATGAACCGTCCCCTTCTCTTTGAAAAAACACTTTGGATAAAAATGATCTGTGATTAATAAATTATCAGTAAAAATGCCAATCATTAGTGTAGACTTATTAAATGGGTTTTACTAATAATAATTGATTTAGACTAATTTTAATGAGGATTAGTATTGATATGTCCGGCTGGAAATGCATTGTGGCACATTGTTAAATTACTCTGACCATTATTTTAATACAATACAACTGTTATTTGATGATTGTGGCTGGCTTTGAACAATAGGTCTGATGGTTAATTTATTATTTATTACTTGACAATGTTCTGGGTGAAGCTGTTAAGTAATTGCTTTGCATTGATCACTGTAATGCACTTTTGGTTGGTTGATTGGTTTTCATTCTGTGGATCTCAGTGTTCCTCCATTCCAGCTTATCAGTCTTTGTATCTAGTTATGCAATCGTGATTATGCAGATTTGTGACGATGTGGGCGGGCTGTGGTCCATCTCGTCACCATGACAACAGTATGTGTCTGGGTGTGTTATAACAAAAACCGACTTAGGTTAAGGTTGAGTTTACGATGAGGACTTGTTCGCTAGATGTATGCGAGCCCGCTGACTGAAATTCTCTGCCCCTAGGCAGATAAATTTCAGGCCCGTAAGCAGAGCAGTCACGGAGTCCGCTTAGAAGGATGTTCTATAGTAAAAAATTGATTAGCGGAGTAATAATTATTTAGATGCTTGAAGCTTAAGCCGATGCTTTTTAACTGTCAGTAATATTTATAAAGACATAAATCATAAACATTTTATAATTGATTCTGATGTTTTTCATAAGTTGATTGCAGGCCCGGCCAGCCCCCTAAAAATCGTCTGACCGTGGGCCCTTTTGGCCTGACTGTGGTATTTATGTGTATGGATGTGTTATGTGAGAATTCGTTGTGTGGGTGTTTATGACGAGTTTCTGGTGTTTTAATGTCTATATGTTTGATTATATTGCTCCTTTAGCGACTCTGGCAGTACCAGTCCCGAGGCTGGATGAAGGAGGAGGGCGATACTAATGATCTTTGTTATCACATCATCAGGCAGTGTCGTTAGACTTGAACTAATACTGCTACTGCTCTAGAGAACGTTTCAGATTGGCTGAAAACTGAAAAGTTCTTTTAAGTGACTGAACAGGTTTGTGGGTAAGGGTAGGTAAGGAAGTGGTCATAGTCTGCACCTCATAGTTCTCAATCATTTTTGGAGTTGAGGTGGTATTCTGCGATCTTGGCCAGTAGCAATACATTGGCCTTGCCTTGAATGTCATTTGTTATTGTTAATGCTCCCTAGTAAAAGTCCCAGGGCTTTGACCAACGTCCATAAATGGCGCTCCCAATTGAAATGTTGTTTGGAAATTATGCAAATATTTTTGCGAATCTAGAAGAACGTTGTATTTTTCAGTGAAGTAGAAAGTAGGAGGGTCTGTGATTTTGCGTTGTATAAATGTAAAAGTAAGATCTTGTGATTACGTGGCGTTTGAAAAACATCATCTTGGCAAAATTTTCTTTAAAAGAATTTTACGAAACGAGATATTTTGCTTTTAAAATGCAGCTTTACGTAGCAGCGATTGCGCGTGGATTTCGTTTTCATTTAAGAGATTTATATAGTGCCCCTGTGAGACTATTTACTCTGGCTTGCTTACAACCCAGCCCCGGCTATAATGGACGGTTCTGTGTCTATAGTCTGAAGGTTCGATAGTCCGAAGATTGCATGGAGTCCGGTCGATAGGTGAAAAGATTGCGGTTTTAATGGTAGCTCGATTGATGGAATGAATTATGTTAGAAGCCGGATTGAACCAGTCTTTTCATTCTTCCAGTTAGCCATGATTTTTTTCAAATCAATCCAGCTCCCAGTTTTACACATTCTTCTCCTCAATTAATCGAGCTTCTAGTTAAATTAATGTCGGAGTATAGAATCTTCGGACTATCGAGTGGACACCGAGGGAACATCTGCTTTATTTCTGACTGCGTTTGTGTATTTTGGTAATCTACGCCGTCTGATCTGTTTTTATGACTGACCTCTGATTGGTACTTTTTTCTTTTAAACAGCCAGCATGTTTGCGACTTTATTACAATCTAGATTTGCTGCAAGGCCTTGTCTATAAATTTCTTGACGAGCTTTTGATGATAATGGTGCTTTAAACAAATGGAAACCGTGCCTTTTCACCCAGTGAAATTTTTTCCAGCTGTCCTACTGGCATTTTCGTGGGCATTGTATGGGGTCTGTGTAGGCTCTTTAAGGAATATGGGTCCTATCTACTACATATTATGGTTTGGTATTGACTCCATATGGGTCCTATATATTCTATATGGGTCTTCATTGACTCCATATAGTAATACGGGTGTCTTATTATTGGCAGGGACATATGTTGCCTTGTGGCTCTTGCACATAATATTACAGTCGCGATTCTCAAAGAACTTTTCTTTCATTCAAACTTCTGATTATTTTTCTAAATTTCTCGGCTAATGCTTTCGGTGGCTGCATTATTTGGCGCCAGCGACGTGTTTTCGTTGCTCTATCTGATTGGGAGTCGACGAACTGTTTGCAATGTAATGGAGAAGTCTGGTGGGTTTGTGACTTTTCTTTGGGAAAATGTTGTGCTGTACAAATTAATTATTAGACAAGATATGTTTTGGATTTTGGTTCGTGTTTCTTCGTGTTTTATTGGTCTTAATAATTGTCAACTCGACATTTCAGAGTACTGCTTGAAAGTCAAGCGCAGGGCACCATCTTATTAGCGAGCGCTGCGTCAAGTCCGTGGCCCGTGGGGTTGTCCCTCAGCCAGCGTGCTAACTTGGGAGCCCGAACGGGTGCATATTCCCACACGGAAGTGTCGGAACCCGAACAAAGCCAGGGAGTGAGTAATTAAGCAGAATTAATGGAACAAACACACACAGAGAGAAGAGAGAGAGAAGATATTCACGAGCGATGCGTCGAATCATACGGATTGTCCAAAGGATAGTCCGTGGGAGGTGAGAGTCCGGTTTCAAGAAGGTCACCTCCCACCTGTTTTAAAGAAAAAGAAGAGTAGGTCCAGCTGTCAAGGAGGGTGCTCATAATATGCCAAGGACATAGTTGAAATAAATAATGCTCAAGAAACGTTAGACTATCCCTGATTGAATGATTACAAGCATTCGATAGAAAGAGTTTTATTTCACAGAAGTGTCCAACACTGAAAAATAGTTCGGTCTCGTATACCTACGCACAGACACACAACGATCGGTCTAACACCGCCGTAGAAAATAGCGTTTTAGGTACTAGGCCTATAGAGAACAAGACAGTCAAGAAAATATATCTTTACATCACAGAAGCTGTCGAAAAACGCCATTACACGATCCGAAAATAGTCTGCGGATTGTCCTCGACATCTACGTAACATTCCGAAGAAATCATTATGCAATTACTACAGATGAAATAGAAAGAGAATTTATTTTAAAATTGGATAGAAAAATTCACTACCAACGGACTTAATTAATATTCAGTTATAAAACCATAGCACATGTTTCGCTCAAGAAACAAAGAACACAAAACAGTTTTGTAGGACTGCAATATTAACAAAAGTCACTGACAACAGTAGGCTTACAAGGAGTAAGAAACAGAAATTAATAACCCGTAACGTTTATTAAAGACCGGTAATGTAAGTCAACGACCTGCACTGTAACGTAAACAGGTGTATTGTAACCTAACATCATTAACTGTAAAGATTTAAGCTGAACATAAACTGACACAAGCGAATAAGGAGCAGGTCTAGCAGGGAGGGAGGCCATCACGCAGCAGTTACAGCTTATTCAGGAGCGCTGCGTCGAATCAGAGGGGTTGTCGAAAGCAGGGGTGTAACAAACGAGCCAGAGTATGAGTTCTAGAACACCTCAGTTCGAAATAAATGAAAGAGCTGTTTCATCATAGAAGAACATTCTTGATTATTGCTTTCATGGTTCACACCTAACGAGAGATTGAGCGGATGGTGGCTAGCGGCGAGCTGGACCGTCAGTAGAGAGGTCGGAGGTCAAGGTCACCTGCATCTCCCAGCCAATTGAAGCAAAAGCACATGCAAACACTCATCCATCCACCTCTCTCTTTCTCTCTCTCTCTCTCTCTCTCTCTCTCTTTCTCTCTCTCTCTTTCTCTCTTACACACACGCACGCACGCACTCTCTCTATTTGTCTGTCTCTAACTGTCCGTCTGTCTCTCTCATGCACACGTATTAACACACCAGCGTAAACAAACTGGGCTACTCACTACTAAACACCGGAAACAAACGCCAACCCTCTAACGAACCTAATTTTCTTAGAAGGGCTGCATCTCAGAAGACCAACCAACCTCACCTGAGCCAACCTTACATAGATCCTCCATGAAACGCTTCCATTAACAACATTGGTTCCCCAACGAGTTAAAAAGGCCGACACCAACATAGAGTCCAATGGGGTATCACGCAAAATAGCCCCAAGGGAGTCGTAGGTCGTAAGCATCTCTAAATGAGTAAATAAAAGCAACAATTAAGAGGCCACATGTCCACCAGCTGGGCGAGGGGTCGCAGGCAAGGGTCAAAGGTGAGAAGCAAGACGGATGCTATCCATCCCCGTCTGGAAGAAATTTTCATACCCTCATTGAACAGAGAGAATTCCCACAAGGAAAAATCGACAAAATAAAGAGACATTAAATGAGAAGCACCTCAACAATGTCAATATAATTTACCAGAAATGAGGAAGTAAAGGTGTAAGCAACTCTGCCAACAGTCCTCGCCAGAGGCAGAGACTTAGAGGGAGGGTCCCCTAAAAAATTTCATAAATATTATAAATTTCTACGGCGTTTTCCATTGTTCATCCTATTTTGCTGCATCCATATTTCGGAATTTGAAACTTGTCTCCAACCTGTCCCATAAACCCAATTTTTACCTGTTCCTTCACCTAAGCCCAGGACCAAGTCTCCGCCTATGGTTCCTCGCAAGGACGGCCGACTGCCTACAGCGGTCAGCCTGTAACATGGAGAGTATGGGTTCGACCTTCGTCCGAGACAGTTACCGGTTAGGGGCCATGAGCACGTCTTTGCCACAACTGCTCTGTGCCATCGAAGTTGGAAGGAGGACAATTAAAAGACACAGAAGAAGCTGCAAAACAACGATCACAGTTGAATGCGCAGCAGTATTACCTCTTACATAACAATTGAAACAGAAAATATTGGCTACTGAGTGACCTACAACCAGAAACTATTGTGGTCCACAGTCAGACATTAATAAGGCCGGATATAAAGTAACTAGAGCAGAAGACAGGAGAAATATTTATATTTATCCCCAGAAAATAGCTCAGAAGAGATTCAAGACGCATCGTTTAAATGTTAGACACTCCGTATGTTGGCTCCTTTGTTCACATGTTTATAAGTATATACATACATTATATATACATACATACATACATATATATATATATATATACAAATACATACATACATCTACATACATATATATATATATATATATACATACATATATATATATACATATACACATATATACACACACACACACACACACATACATACATATACACACAGAATGAGCTTGGCATTAGAATAAGCACATCAGAATTCCCACTGTGGCAGTGTAACGGTTATTATTTTCACATAAATACGCTAACAAACGAACAGATCAGCACAGAAACAACAATATGAAAAAACAACTTCAAATTCAAACAGTAATTAAAAAATCAGCAGACATTATAAGCCGCACCAAACAAAGGACCCAGCAGGTTACCAGCGGAAACTCGGCGACTGCGACATTTACGAAGTAACGCCCAAACTTTCGCGTCCCTGTCAGCCTATGCAGCAATATCCTATGTACAGATTTTCAGCCAAAGATTGTTTCACAAGTTTAACGTTTAAAGATTACGTCAGAAGTTGACGGATATCTCTAAAATTTGCAGTAAAGAAACTTCAAGCAACAAAACAGTGCAACAAACAACCATGAATATCAAAACATAACATGTTAAACCACTAATTGAGAAATATAACATGCTAAACCACCAATTGAAAAATATAACATGTCAAACTGCCAACTGAAAACCATAACATGTTATACCACCAATTAAAAAATGTAACATGTTGAACCACCAATTTAAAAATATAACATGTTAAACCATCAATTTAAAAATATAACATGTTAAACAACCAATTGCAATTATCCAAATGCAACGTACAAAAAGTAGGAAAGTATTTACACAAGAAGATGCACAAGAACAATTATAGTGGAATCCAATACAAGAGTCTGTTGAATTATTGACAAAATGTTTTAATATTGTATTCACTTTTCAAAGAGGAGAGAAAGACACGATGCAGATAGAGGAACACAAGCACTCAAATCAGCGGACAAAGTTTTCAAACTGTTCGAAGATATAAAAATATTAACGCCAAAACGTAGCAGGTCACTGCACGCCGAACTTAACTGGGAAAGAAAAAACCTAGTTGAGCATTTGGTGAACAGGTTTGTCGAATTTAAGAAATTAAAAATTATCACGCATTTGCTAGAAAATCATCATTGTTGATTATTCATTAAAAATTGTTCAATAACGATTTGATTCATTCAGTAATTCATCAGTAACCTATCCTCATTGCTGATTGGCAACTTCTACAGCAGAAGGCATCTAGGATATACTCTGATAGACAGACCAAGGCCAAACAGACCTGAAGCTCAAGGCAGAGCAGTACATTGCAATTGTAACCAGACATTTATATAGCGCCACTATCTTGAGCAAATCAAATCTGTGCTGGCAGCTTACACATTAAAAAGGTGTTTGAAAACTGCAAGCAGTTTATGTATTTCATTACAATTTTTTACTATTCAAATAATCAGTAACCAATAATTTATCAAAACTATTTTACATTTTATCCGTGGTACAACTGATCCAGTGTGGTTTCAAACTATATGAAACTAACTAGTAGTACAAATAAATCTGGAAAAGCCAATTATGATTAACTTCTGTTGCAGAAAATTAATCTACAGTGCATCAAAAGGAAGCCAGAAACAGCTCCATATCCAGATAACAAAAACAAAGTGTTTTATTATAATCATTGCTATTATTATTGAATCAAGGAGTCAGATTATAATTATAATATTATCCATTTTATCATAATTATATTGCTATTGGTTATTATAATCACTAGTAGTAGTAGTAGTATGGAGTAGTAGGGGAAGCAGCAGTAGTAGTAGTAATAATAGTAGCACTAGTAATAATAATAATAATGATAGCAATAATGATGCTAGTAGCAGCAGTAGCAAATACGAAATCTGGGTCAGTTGCATAAGACAACGGCTGTACAAGTCGTTATCCACTAAGCACCGTAGCCAAACAACGCACAATTGAAAGTAGAAATGGAAAAACAACAGCACTGCACAAATCACATAGATTATAAAACATTGAGCTTCATCGACCAAGGCAGCAGAACTCTGAATGTTATCGCACAAGACCCACTTCGTCAAAATATATAGAAGTCTGAGAGTCATCTCTCTCTATGCTGAATATAGAAGTCTAAAAATAGCGATGATGTCACGATGACATCATGAGCAACTAAATCGGATCGAGGAGTCAAGCTCATATCGAGGGAACCAGTAGATACGATCGGTTATCAAAGAGCACTGCAGTGTCGATTTTTCTTGGGAAGGTCACAGGCGTTGGATGCCCTCAGTTCCTGCTACAAGGGCAAAGAGATATAAGTGTGTAATTCTTCAGATTCCCAGAAATTCTCATCATTGGACCCCTGCTTCTTTCTTTCTTGCTTTAAAAAATAGGCCATTGAGCCCTGGCTATATGGCCACTGTTAAAAACGGGCCCCAGCTGTATAAAATGCTACTCAAGGGCCCTAGCAGTAGCAACTGCCAGCTAAGGTACCCTGTAAAAGCCAGTCGAGGTTACTGTCCGAAACAATCCTGCAACGTGAACGAACACACGCTGCTTGCGCTTCAAGACTACATCAAAGTGCGCCTCGCAGACATTGCACCAGTTGGAACCAACACGACCGGAAAGTCTCGCCATTTGGTTTTCAGTGAGGAAACAAAATCAAGACGCCGGGACAATCTTCGAGGGCGTCTTCACATTGGCCGGTGTTTGGAGATTGTCGAAGATGTTGATGGCTGGGATCGTCAGAGGGGACAGGGCCATGTGACCACTCAGGAAGGCTGGGAATTGGAAGAGGGACGACGTGGCACTTCCGGGCCGCGGACTGTTGTTTGCGAGTGGACTCAGTGAGCTCCAGAAGTGGAGAGGGGCCATCGGAGTCCGCTGCTGACCGTGCGGGCTCGCGAGGAAGATGGTGGGCGTGGAGACACCTGCAGAGGAATGCGCTGAGTTGGGATGCAGCTGGAAGGGTGTTCCCGAGAGAAGAACGGTCTGGTTGATGGCAGAGCAGAGTCGGAGAGGGTTCGGTTTGGGTTTCGGAGCGGGGTTCAACTTTGCGTCCGGACCGCGGTTCGGGCGTTTCTCCTCGGTGGATTCAGCAGGGGATGTCGGCCGGCGCTTGTGGCTAGATCGCTGCTCGGAATTGGATTCATCGTGGGTAGATTCGGGGGGGGTTTCCGGGGCAGGCCTCGAGTGGCCGTCTTCATCATCGGAGTGCATCGCTATGGTAATTGGAGGGATGACAATTGTTCGTCTGGTGGGAGAATCGGAAGCGATACCCGCGTTGGCGGGTTTGGGACAGATAAGTTCGGGGGATACGAAGCCTGGGGCACAAGAATAGGGACTGGGTGCACGAACTGGCAGAAGGGCAGTGGAGGAATGATTCGACAAAGTGGAGTCAGTGGAGGCAGATCGAGGAACAGTTAAATCTCGAGGCGGATAAGAGACGGAGAGACGAGACGAGAAAGGCGGAACAGCCAGGTGAGCGGAGGAGATGCTGTCACAGACAGAGTCGTCAGGAATGAGTTTGACGCGAAGGGAGTTGGTACGGTGGATCGATGGATTTTGAGCGACTGGGCGAGTGGGTGAGCTAGGAACGCCTGGATGAACCAGGATATTAGAGGCCTGTAAATCGGAGGAGCCCGTTCGTGGAACGGTTGGTTGATTGGAGGAATCGCTGGGGTCTGAAACCGGCGAAGAGTTTGACAGATCGGGGGACTGAACGCCGGATGTGTCCTCTATTGTCTCAGGCGCTTGCCCTGACCCCGTCGCCAGCAGGACAAAATGGGGCGTTCCGAAGAGATCGGGCCTCGGGTAACCTGCGAAAGACCATCCCACCCCGAGTGGCCCGGTCTTCGCCTGACAGCTGACGGAATCAGGCGCGAGGAAAGTCGGAAACAACTGAAAGAGGGAACCCCCACCCCCAGATGGTACTAACTCCCCATTCCCACCACCAAAGGCAAAGAATGAAGCATTGGTACCGTCTCCCCCATCCTGTTCCGCTCCAGACGGCGGCTGCTCAGCGTAAAGAACTCCCGGTGGGCCAATTCCAACCGGGAACATTGAGGTTCGCAGCGAAAAGTGATCTGATAGCTCCACGTTCGGCCATATCGGCCGTGGAGGAGATTTTGAAGAACGCAACAACGATGAGGCACTAGAGGCCTTTGTGGTAACCTCAACATCAACAGATTTTGGTCGTGGATTTCTCTCAACCAAGACCACATCATCTGGAGATTTGGATTCCAACGTAAGATCCGTTGCGATGGTTTGAGACGAGAGGAAATTCGTCTGTTTAGTTTCCGTTGGTCTTCCACCCACGGCGGATTTCGGTGATGTCTTCTCCGAAACCCGCTCTCTCTGCACAGCATCGCTTTCCCCGCTGAGGTAAATCCTCGACGCATTATTCGCTGGCTTACGTTCGTACTCGTATGGCTTGCAACTGGAGAACTGTGTCGCTCCCCACCGACCGACTTCAGCTGCGGCCGAGTCAAGCTGCATCCTCTCACTGAACGGGATCTTGTACTCGGTCTTAACGATCTCCGGAAAGGAGACGAACTGGTAGACAAACTTCTTTCCGATGACCTTCCGGATGATGTTTTTGTCATAGTAGTAGCGCAGCGCTCGGCTCAACTTGTCATAGTTCATGTTCGGTTTGTTCTTGCGGATGCCCCAGAGCTTTGCGACCTCCTCGGCATCCAGTAGCTTGAATTCACCGTCTTTGTCGTCTGTCCATTGTATCACATCAGCGTGTTGCTTACTTATTAAGAGCTCAAGAAGGAACTGCCAGAGTGTGACGTTGGATTCGACCCCTAGAGAAACAAAATATGTGATTGTGACTCTTTTAGCAGCAAAAAATTAATTAATAGCAAGTTTTAACATCAAGAAATCACATTGTAATGAGTTTTAGCAGAAAGAAATCATATAATAATGAGTTTTAATAGAAATATCATCAATCAATCATAAATACTTGATATACCGCCCCTTCAAGATATCTACTCAGAGGCGCTCCCGGCCCAACCCTCAGCTGAGACAGCTTTAAGAGAGGTGTAAAATGAAGATGAGGAGTTCTTAGGTAGGAGACGGAGCTCTACGCTGAGTCCATTCCAGATTGTAGGTCCCACGTCTGAGAAAGCCAAATGCTGCATTATGGAAGTGCGTGCAAAAGCGACGATCAGGTCGCCATGAACTGCAGAGCGAAGTGGTCGTCGACCACTACTGGCTGTGATAGGGCGACATAGCTCCTGCAAATAAGCAGGTGCAGTACCGCCAAGGCAGCGCCAAACAGAGGTAGATACCCTAAATAAGATGCGCTTGGGTAGAGGCAGGATATCCATCATGTACTTGGATACCTGACCTGCTCTGGGAATTCCACCAATCTGGGAATCTTGTTCTAGTGAGAGTTTAAACAGCAACAAATTCCATAATACAGACAGTTGTAACATCAACAAACAATGACAACTTTAGCAGCAGCAGCAGCAACAAACCAGGTAACAATAAAAACTTCAGCAGCAACAAACCAGGTAACAATGACAACCTTAGCAACAACAAACCAGGTAACAATAAAAACTTCAGCAGCAACAAACCGGGTAACAATAAAAACTTCAGCAGCAACAAACCAGGTAGCAATGACAACTTTAAGTCCTGGCACATAAGATGCAATCTGAATGTATCATTACAGTGATTCCCAAACTGTGGGTCGCGACCCAAAAGTGGGTCGCCATGCTTACAAAATGAAACTGTTCTCTTGACCTTCTTTGTTGTATTGTCACTCTAGTATACTCCAATGAGTGGAGTCTAGTCTAGTTTCTTCGTTAAAATCGAGTATATTCAGAGCATGCATTGCAAATTGGTGTTGAAATGCTAATTAAATCTCAACACAATATTGTTCACCTTTGTGAGGTGGGTCACGGGCATTCAAAGATTTTCCGAAGCGGGTCCCACAATCAAAAAGTTTGGAAAACACTGGCTTTTTACCTTTCACGGTGTTGCGTAGAACCGAGGTGTAGCATTCTGCCTCCCTCTTCACAACCATTGCCTGCAAGTCGGACATTTTCATAGGATATCTTCACGCGTGGTCACCATTCGTTTGGGTAACCTAAAATGACACAAGAAACCATCAAAGAAATGCCTCAGGGTCTGTTCTTTTGGTGGCATACATTCAGGTGGAAATCCTGGGATGGCATGGCGGTCGATTCCTAACGGGAAAGAAGACAGTATCCAACTTAACCATCTGCAGGAACTTGAGATTCATCTCTTTTAGAAATTCCACTCGAAAAGCAGTTCTTAGAAATCTTTTGGTCGCTTCTGTGCCTCTCTGTTGATTTCAACATATCTTTCTCTGTCTCTGGCTTTCTGACTCAATGCCTCTCTAACTATGCCTCTCTAATCTTCAAACTCTTTCTAAGTAAGTATTTACTATATTGAACTACTTGCAAACACACCATCTGCCTTTCCCGATGTCTCTCTCTCTCTGTCTCTTTCTCTGCGTCTACCATTTTGCGTGTGTGTCTATCTCGGTCTCTCTGTCTCTTTCACTCTCTAAGCCTCTCTATCTTCTATGTCTGTCAGTCTTTCTCTCTCTCTCTCTCTCTTTATCTCTCTCTCTCTATGCCTGTGTGTCTCTCTTATTGTCACTCTCATAGAGAGAGTCTTGCCATGTCTCTATCTCTGTGTCTTCTCTAGAGTCTTTCTCTGTCTACCTGTGCATGTTACTCAGTCACTCTCTTTCTCTGTCCTCTTCTCAATGCCCCTCTCACTCTCTATGTCTTCTCTCATGTCTCTTCTCAGTCTACTTCTTTGTCACACACTCTCTATATGCCTGTTTGTCCCTCTATCTTTGTCCCTCCGTCAGCCTGCCTGTCTATCTGTCTGTCTGTCTCTCACAAACACACACACACAAACACACACTCAAAACCAAACCATATTTTTAAAAGCTCACAATCGAATCAAACGTTTCCTCAGAAATGCCACCATATACCCTTACCAAACCCTATGGCCCGTGCCCTCAAAAGAAAGGACCCGCTCATGAGGGAGAGCCCATTAGTGGCTGGCCTAAACCCGGCCCATTATTAGACCCGCTGAGCCGAGAGCGGCGTCAAAACTAACTAGCAGACCGCAACGGTCACTGATGCGGAGTGACTTGAACATGGCACAAACACATATTGAACAAGAAGCATAACACAGCTCCACGTGATGATCAGTGATTGGATCTTTTGTCGGCCTCTATCTCTTCCTCTGTCTGTGTTTGTATGCCTGTCTGTCTGCCTTTGTATCTGTGTCATGGTGCAATAAAGCACTCGAAAATCGACCTGTATGTACGTGTGTGTGTGTGCGTGTGTGTACAGTGAGGAGTGGACTGGCCACCCACCCTCGTAAGATGAGGCCAAGAGAATGAGGTTGCTGAACACTTCGCAGCCACGGCGCATTCTCAGGCTAGCACAAGTAACTGCTCTCATTCCTCATTAAGACAATTATAACATTTATTCAAATTAATAATAACACCAACAACAATGATGATAATACTATTAAAATCTTCATTTATTAACATTCTGATCACCACCTGTCTCTGTGTCTCCCTTCCTCTTCCTCGATATCTGCCTCTTTCTCTCAGTCTCTGTATGTCTCTTTCTCTCTGTCTCGTTAGGGGCCGTCCACATATTACGTATGCAGCGAGGGGTAGGGGGTTTAAAATTTCGGCCATTTTGCGTACGGGTGCGTATGGTGGGGGGGACGGGGTACCAAAAATATGTACGTACACAACTATAATTGTCTAATTATGACGTCCATAGTGCAGAATATGAAAATGAGAACTGTAAACCTAATCACAGACTATATTCCTGCTTAATCAATTTTATGTAGCATTAAAATGGTTTCAAATGCAAGTGTTGTTAGTCTTTTATTTCTTCATAACAGTTAACAAATTTAAGCTGTTAAATATGATGCTTATAAGCAAAACTAAATGGCCTGTGGTAAAATCAATGTCTTTCAGATGTCTTTAGTTATGTAACCATTGCAATGAGGAGGGTGGTAGAGTTCAAATGTACGTACGAATGGGGGGAGGAGGTCCACGAAATGTATGCAGCGAACAACAGAGGGGAGGGGGGGGTCCGAAAATCCGAATTTTTTTGCGTATGTAATATACGGATGGGCCCTTATGCCTTTGCTAGAACAAACCCAGAAGAGCCAATCACAATCCATGGGAAGACACTCAGGTCACAGAGAGACCCATGCTACCAGTCGCGAGAATGATGTAGGCCTTCATCAAAAATTGCAGCAACAGTTTGGTTTAATTTTTTGCGGACCAACAGCAAAACGAAAATCTACCAACTTCAATGATGATAATTATTAATCGACTATAATGATTTAATATATATTCGGAGCATTTATATAGCACCCCTTCAAGACATCTACTCAGAAGTGCTCCCGACCCAATCCCCCGCTAAATAAGACAGATATAAGATTGGTAAAAAACATAGTTGAGTGTCCCTAGGCACAAAGCGGAGAGTGATAGGGAAACCATTCCATGTTGCAGGGCCAGCAACCGAGAAGGCTCAGCGCCACCTCGTGGAAGTCCGAGAGCAAGGGACTGTGATGTTGATGATGAATGTTTAAAGAAACAATAAAGGTGACGATCTACTTAGTAAAACTCAGTGCAGTGCAGAAACCACGTAAAAGAGTGGATCTCACAGGGAATTAGGTTCACAAGAACCATGGACGTGGTCTCGAGACCGTGGTCTTGGACCATCGGTCTTGGCCTCAAGCAGAGCAATTGTGCGTGAAGGACTTGCTCAAGGTCCTTACACGCTGACTCTTCAGATGAGGGCTGAACCCGTGCTCTATGTGTTACAGGCCAACTGTTCTAACCAATCGGCCAATGTGCCATGCTATGATACTACTATTATCACAACTACTACTGCTGTATTATTACTACAACAACTATTACAATCACCACGAATACTATTAAGTACTACTACAGCTATCCCTGCCACTATATCGACAACATAAATAAAAAAATAAATATGATCAAGGGTGGTACTATGATCATGACAACGGAACTATATTGACTGCATTCAAGTCAACCACTTATCAAAGAAAGCGAAAGCGCGCCAAACCCGTCAATCAATTGGAAGAGGCGATCGCATGCAGTCATTGACCAGCGCATTGAGAAATCACTCGTCTACCTGGTCCAACCCAATTTTCGTATTGATCGTAGGGACGAGTAGCAGAGTGGTGCAGCCACTGCGCGTGGGCGTGCCCGCTAATCGCGCAGACGAACGAATGACGCTCGATCGAATTTAGTCGATTGTGGAACAATTACCTTTCGGATTGATATGACGGCGATTATCGAATGATTTCTTTCGTTTTTATCGCTGTTAAGTCATTTTTCCACTTTATTCCTGACTCATTCGACACACGACTTGATAAGAGCGCATGAATGCATGACGTCACTTTCACACTCCGCCCACATCCGCATTACGTCTTCCGCTAAAAATAGATTGCCGTTTGCTTAAGACACGCCTCTTGGTCGGCTGTCGACGCTATCTGTTCAAAAACAAGGATTCTCAAGAACCAATTATTATCATTACGGACAAGCATAGACATTTCAACAATGCCTTCAATCCTCAGGTTTATAGGTTTATCATGGTTAGGTGCAAGAGGCTGCCACGTAATTGTCGTCTCACAGTTTCGTACTTTTGAAAACGAAAATAACCAGCACATTTTCAATATGCAATATTCAATAATAATCATTGCCATCTGTATAAATTAGATTAACATTTTTATTGGTTTTGACGAAATTCTCCTCACGCATCAAAGCCATTGTTGACATATTTGAATAATCATGATATTTTCAAACGAGAAGTCAAGCTCAACTCCAAAGGTTCACTGCCAATACCGCATAAACCGCAGTTATCATTTTTGCGCAATTAGACTAATTTTTTCACTGTTAATCATACAATAAATATTTCAGATGAAAATATTAAGAAACATTTTTATAGGATTTATAGACCTACACGCTCTAATAGTTCTTGGGCTTTTATTTGACTGAAAGAACATTGGTACTCATTACGGAACATCCTTAGTAGCACATAAAAAAATGTCGCAAATTGTAAATAATATAATTATGTTTACATACTTTTCCAAAATTTGAAGATCTTCGCAAAGCTGCATGCTCTGTAATAATACTAGTAATGATAAAAATAATAATGATAGCAATTTGCAACACTGGACTGATCCAAAAACGATCATATGATGTGGCCATTGTTTTATTATAGGAAAACATCCATATCTTTTTGTCATAGTTGCGATCACTAAAATATATCTTAAATTTTCTAAATACAGTCTACAGCTTGCATAAGATTATTTCTGGTGATGATTGCGTTTGCTTAAACAAGAGATTTTCATTAATAAGGATGCATAAGTGTCTGAGAGGTGCTAGATAAATTTGAGTGGCCTTATGTTGCAGTCTAAGGTGCTTTTCTTACAGCTTTATTACGATCAGTAATCATGGACAGTGACAGCCACAGTGAAGACGGTTCGTTGGAGGGCGAAGTGACATTAACTGCCGAAGCCAATTGCGGTGACGCTGTTGGGGGACGTTCTGCACGTAACAATCCTTTTCTAGTTGACCAGCAAGACAACGATTCCGAAAACGCTCCTGGGTTCGAGTCTCCTAACGGCGAATTGCCGAGACCGACTTCAGAGTCCGTGTTTGCTGACTCTATATGCCAGTCGGAATCCGACTCTATCGATTCAAAGATCGACGAGACTCTGATTTCTTCGATCATGACATCGGGCATCGAGGTTCTGGACAGCCCCGACATCGAGATCATCAGAGAAGATCGAGGATCGGTGGACTCAATCGAAATTCTCGAATCCTCCATGGATTTTGATCAGAGACTCGACGGTCCGGAGAACGAGCAAGGCGATAAGATCGTGCTCGACTCAGATGTTGCAAATTCGACGCTTGAGCGTTCGACTTCGAATGGAGTGAGCCTTTCCAGTCCGGCGACAAAAGACGCCGGTGACACTACGACTCTAAAGTCGGGCTCGAGCAACGATGTCGAGAGTCGTGCCGACACCCCGGTGAGCAACACGAGTGATAGCTCTCCGTCGGGCGCTCACCCGAACATTGGCTACTCGAAGCTCCAGGAGTCAAATCCGTCTTCGTACTCGCCGTCGCCGTACGACTCCCCGACTCATGTCGCGCTCGCCTCTGCTCACAGTCAACCACCGGCGCCATCTGGCGACGCCGAGCATGCTCGTCCGGAAAGTCTGAGTCTGCCTCGCTCACTGCAGCTCTGCGATCGTCAGCGGCTGACAAAGAAGGAGAGTTATTCATCTTTGAGCGAGTACAGCAGTCGGAGCGGGAGCATGGACGCGCTCATCGAGGCGGCGACGAGCACACCGTTGCGAGCGCAGGGTACGGTCTGTGTCGAAGGTGAAATGACTACCTTCATTGCACATGGTTTTAACGAACTAATTAAAAAAGGCAAAGGTGAGCTCTATTGTGCTCTGTTCGGGGCTTCTGGTATAAGGTCGTTTCTTTTGCTCTTTTGTTGCTGAAATGTGGCAGGTCACTCGCTGCCAGAGTGGGTGATTCTCAGATTCACAGTCATGTCTGTAATTTCCTGCGTATATGTATACCACAGCATGTGATATTTACCTATAGTGTGCGTGTGTGTTCATGCGGTATATAATATGTAGCTACGTAGGTATGCATGGTATATGGTATATGTAGGTATGTTGCATGCATGTATGTATGATCTTTATGATGCATGCATGATATTTGTACGTTATGCATGACATTGCATGTATCTATGTATGTATGTATGATAGTACGTACATATATGTATATACACTTATAATAATTATAGAGGTGATATATATGTATATATATATATATATATATATAGGATGTATATTTGTAAGTATGTATGTTCATTTGTTTATATCATGTATATAATCTAGTAAGTAATAAGTTGTGTATGACGTTGTATGTTTGCATATGTATGTATGTTTATTTGCATGTGTGTATGCATCCATTTATGTATATACACGTATGTTTGCGTGTTAGTGTCATGTGTATATATGTAGCACATGTGTTTGTTTATGTAGCACATGTGTTTGTTTATGTATGCAGGTGTGTATTTGAAAGGGTGTTCAGCATATTTTAAGGATGTTGAAAATGAGCCAATGATACCTTGCATTTAATTAATTATATGATTAATTAATTGTTTGACCTTTGATTGGTTCTCATTGACTAATTAAGTCAACTTAGACCTGATAATCTTTAAAGCACGCTTTTGTTAATTCTGTTTTATAACATATTAAGAGCAATATAGATTTTCTGTTTGCTTCGTAGATTTTCAGCACGAGTCAAAGCATGTTGTTTGCTAGGGATGAACCGAAACTTGACTGGATCGAGTATGTAGTACTGAGAAACACTCGGACTCCTGCAAACAATGGGTCCGAGTATTAATAAAAGTCGGCATGTGAAACAAATATTGGAATTCCGATTATTTCCTGTATTGAAAACGAAAATTGTATTTTTTTATTTACAAAATAACAAAGGACATTTCATTTTTTTATCATTTTATCACTTTCATAGTGAAAAAACTGATAATTAGAAAAAACATATAGATTCATGCATTTGCTTAAAGTTTAATGTTTACCTTGTTTCCAACCAAACGTACCCAGTAAATAAAAATTGTGCAAACCGCCAAACTAAAATTCAAGAAAATTAGACTTTTTTAAATATTCGGAAAAAATCGATATTTGGACTCGGTACACCTCGCTTATATAATGGTCAGTTCTCAGCAAGAAATTGTCACTCTGTTCATCCCTACTTTTTGGTTACAATCCTTAGATGAAATCGCTAATCGAATCCAATGTCTTCTTCTGCAGCATCAATCAATGATCATTGAGATGGGGTCGGATGATAGCATGCTGGCATGTAGATCGAAAGGATGCAAGTTCTACTTCCTGCTAATCCCATGGAGTTAACTGATCCTTCCATTCACTAGGTGGCATTGGTAAAATGATCAATAGTACCGATGGGTGCCCTCAGGCTGTCATGCAGTTATATTCGACTCCCGAGAAAGTTCCAACATGCTTCTTCACAGCTTACACCGGAACTTGTTAACGTCGGGCATGATATTTAGCACCTTTGGGAGGTTCATAAAAGGCGCTATATAAATGGCCATAAACATGCACACATACATTTATTTATTTATTTATTGAATTTGTAGCGTGCTCAAGGTACACCTAAATGTCAATCTGAGGTGCTGGTAGTCCAATATGACAACATAGGCCTAAGTAACATAAATACTGGTCCAAAACAAAACCATGCCTTCTCAGTGGTTGGTCCCTCGCTCTGGAGCTCCCTCCCGTTGGCCTTATGCTTGTCGCCAAGGGTCTACTTAGACTCTTTATATGCTCACCTTTAACCTGTTCTTTTCAGCCGCTCTGGTCTCAGGAGCGCTCCTGAGTAGTAACCCTGAAGGGGCACTATATAAATCTTTGTAATGAATGAAATGATGACCGTTTGATTTGAAATCTTTGTTTGCTTGCCAGAGAACCCAGCGGTCAACTGGGTCAACGAGGCGGCGCCAAGGTCACGGAGTTCGAGCAGCATATCGAGTACGACATCCGGTTGGTCGGCCTCCGTTGCATCTCGTGCAACCAGGTATTTATAGCAACAGACAACAATTCACTGTTAGGCTATCCATAGCCCTATGCCCTGTGTCCTTTTATTACCTCTTTCAAACTGCTTATGCACCGTGGGATATCTTAGTCTTACTCATCCTCTGATCATTAACCTGGTTACATACATGCAATGGAAGTCATTTTTTATAGATCCTGTTATAGTAGAGTGATTATTTTCTACTACAAGGTCGCCATCTAGTGTCTATACTCAGAGTCCGGACGACATTCCACCGATTGACCCGAAGGCACTCTTCGACGTTGAAATGCACGCTCGCAAGGTTGCCGAGAATCTCGACACGCTGATGCAAGGACTTGTGGGAAAGTTACATAAGGTACCAAACTGTCTTATTTCTCCTCTGCTGTGATATATTTTAATGTCTCTTGGATCCAGTCCAGATGCTTCACATGTAGAAATGTGTACATATGAAGCAGAATTCGTCACATTACTTATAGTAGCGTGGAAATGTGTATGTGTGAAGAAAATTCCAATCCAGTTGCGCTATGGAAGTAATCCTTGAGAAATGCTGCAGGGACGTTTGTCGCCGAGCAAGCAATTTGTTAGAAAATATTTATTATATTGTTATAAACTAATAATTGATGTTTCTTTTTCACTCAAATAGAATTGATAATTTCTGTTATTGGATAATAATGAAAATTATCATAATAATTAATGGCATTTAGGTGCAATAATTATAATAAGGGAATATTTAGTACAATAATGATATTAAAATCATTAATAATAGTATTAGTTGTAATAATAACATGAATTAAATTGCACCATAGCATAACAGCCAAGGGCAAAGACACTTAACACTGTACATATGTTACCATGTACATGTAACTTTAAAATCTCTTATATAGAAAGTGTCATCGAATTTAATATTATTATTATTATTATTATAATATTATTTTTAGTAGTTTTCCTATTCATGTGTTTTTTTAACCGCTTGTCATCTCTGCAGATGTCGACTACAACCGTTGATTGTCTAGGCGTCTATAAGGAAGCCGTTGACAAGACGTGTGACACGGTTGACGTAAACATCAAGGTTAATGGGAAAATTATTCTCTGCTTATATCAGTAATATCACAAAGTGAGTTTCCTGTTGCCTTCCTTACAGACAATTCTGGGTGAGCAACTTGTCCAGGGTCGCTATGACATCGCATCCAAATAAAATTTTATATTATGACGAGCGTCCAGATAGGGGGATCTGGAGGCAAATACCTCCAATTTTAGCTGGGGGGGTAATTTTTTGCATTTTAGGGGGGAATATTTTGCCTTCCTGGCACTTGGAACCGGGGATTTGCATCCATCATTCAAGGGGGATTTACGCCCCTGTATTATGATACCGATTATGTAATTTGGTTCAATATCATTTTATTGATCCAAACAGAAGAAGGATCGAGTAAAATGCATGTGTTGATAATCAACAGGTGTTGAAAAAAATAGGGAAGAAAAAGGGATGGCCTCACTAAAAAGCGGTATATACAAGACGCATCAGACTGAAAACCTTAAACTTAATTAATTAAATAAGCGAGATTGTTAACAGGAGATTTCTCAATTTTTTTAATTAAAATTATGAATACAATTTGAAACCGGTATGTCATTTGGAATTTCATTCCATGCATATAAACCGGCACATTTAACTGAGACCTTACAATTTTTGTACAAAATAGCAAAAAAAATTGGAGGTAATAATTTACTACTGAATTTATGCATGAATTTATTTAGTTGTAAACTAGTAATTATTAATTTAATTTTTTTGTTTTGTATTCATGTCTTTCTGCTTAGTCAATGTATGCCCTGATGGCAAAATGTGAGGAGCTGAATCGGACGATGAAGCCAGTCTATCGCATCCAAGATCAAATGTATCCTTTGCGTGGTCTATGCAATATTATACAGTAGAGTTTTGTAATTGTTACTATAGAAGAAAACTGATTGGACAATTAATGGTATTTTTATTAGCAAAATATATGAGATTGTAATTGCAAAAACTAACTTTGTATTGTGCTTCGAGAGATAGGTGGAAAGAGAAGGTTCAAGAAAGAGAGAGTTGCAGAGGGAGTGATGGACAGCGCTTACTGGAGAGAGAGTGGAAAGAGATGGTAAACAGAGATAGAGATTTATAAATTGAAGATAGAGAGACGGAGAGAGACACACAGAGAGGAGAGAGAGAGAGAGTGGAAAGAGAGATCAAAGATAGAGAGATCAAAGATAGAGAGCGCAAAGATAGAGAGCGCAAAGATAGGGAGAGAGACATAGTGAGAGATAGCGAGAAAGAGGACAAAAGGAGAGACAGACAGACAAGCAAAGCAAGAGAGATAGAGTGACACCTAGGCACACTCGTAAGAGTCCCGTACTGCTTCACTTCACTCGGTGATTTGCAGCCAAATTGACAAGTTGAAACTGCACCGATCTTCCTTGACCTTCAATTTCCTCCTCCAGCAAAGAAATCAAGCGTTTGCTTGACTTATTCGAGACCCAGGTCTCTGACGACGAGCCTTGACAGGCGTCTGGCCACTCCTTGGAAATTTCCAGCTCTCTATCTCTATCTCGTGTGCAACCGTGGTCAGAATCACGTGCTTTTCGCTTCAGTGTTCTGCTAATCGTTGTCTTTCATCGTGTATTTCAAAGAGGAAGATGGTGTTGTCATTGGGCATGTTACCCTCAGACTGGTCAAATTCTACATGTTTGTAGATCTGTGTCGACTCCTATCGAAATAACTGAATTCACAACGTCGATTCATTATCGGGAAGTCGTTTGGGGGCAGTGAGGGTTCAACATGGAGGGGCCAGTGCACCACAAGTTGAGTTTGTGCCCCATTCCCGGTTGCCCCTCTAAATTTAAGTATACTTTCAGTTTTGGGGAATTCTGATATTCAACTGACCCCTCTCTCAGGCCCCTACGTGGCCCCCTCTCTTGGAAAGGCGCTCAGCCGCCACTCTGGGGATGGGGCATGCCTCTCCAAAGTGATTATTCAGCGGTATCCAGCTTCCAATTTGCCTGGGGGTCGAGGGGTTTGACGCAAGGGCATTGTTATGGTTCAGATTTCCATTAAAGTTCTCATCAGCAGAACCTCTGCTTTATTTTTGACAAATCGTACCCTGTTTATGATTAAAGTCGTCGGGTCCCTGTGCATTTGCCCCCCACCTCTCGGCAGGACAAACTGTATGCAGCCTTACAAGGCGTCTATCAATGAATATCTCAAGTTATGTGTTAATAAGGATGATGTGAAAACTGGGATAGCGTTGACGGGTCCACGTTGTATACATAAGTGGTCGACGAATGAATTATTCCATCTATTGTTCATCTCAATCATCTGGAAAGTCGGACATTGTGCTTTAAAACAGTCACACGTCGTCGGACAGTTAGTCATTTTGTTGTCGAATTGCCGCTCTGTCTGTGTGTTTTGATCTGTGTTTTGATGTTTCGATCCTCCTCCCCGTAGACGGTTATTTTTCTTAATATGGTGTGATGCATCGGGGTATCAATCCCCTCTGAGTGATGGAGGCAAACCCTACGGTCGCAAGTGGCAGGAAGGCTAGATATTCCCCTAAGACTCAAAAAATATTCCCCTTTACCTGAAATTGGAGGAATTTGCCTCCAGACTCGCCTCCTCTGTTTGGACGCCCCTGTGATGCAGTATGCGAGGCACCACTCTAAGAGAAAACATGGCCATTGCATTTGAAGTCATTGAGAAATTTTAAAAGATTACTCTTATCCAGACCATTTATCTGCGTAACGCAATGTATTCGATGTAATCTTTGTATTTAGCGTAATATATGTAATCTGTTAATTGCATGGTGTCCTATGTTAGCTTGTCCGATTCTGTCGGGGCGAAAAAGTTGATATCATTATAAAAGTACAGGTTTTATTTAGAATGGCAGACAGCATCATCGTCATAAATATACTTCAAGACAGTATTAATCATGTGGTGTTTCAAAGGCCTCAGATTACAATGTAACCGCTTTTGAAGCAGTAGCTGTCAGTGTAAATATATAGTATATAATAATCTTCAAATTTCTAAAGAGCCACTCAAATGCCAAGAGCAGGGCACCAGATTATTCACGAGCGTTTCAAAGGAGTTGTTTTCCGTTGGTGTTACAGTTTCAAATATATCTTTCTCTGTTAATATTTTAAGCTTTTGAAAGGCTTTGTCTTAGACCTGGTGAATAATCTAAATGAAACGTGTACGTTCTGTGTTCAACGTGGCCTGTTGTGCATCTGGGACTAATATGGAAGGGTTATGAAGCAACTACGTGTTAGCCAAAAAATGATCGTCTTTTCTTATACATTGCCGGCGACGTCTGTGCTCGGCTATGTAATGAATACAGTGACATCCGGGTGCTTGGTAGGATAATGTTGAACGTATGATCACCGTAAAATTCATCGAAATTTATGCTGCTCCAGTCAAAAAATCTACCTTTGAACATAATATTTAATTAATATTGCGCGCTCTATATATTAAGTCGTTTTATCCCGCAAAACTCCCGGATGTAATCACACACATAATCTAGGTCAATGACCCAGTTTTTGTCGGCTTCGTATCCCTTCCTTATTAGTCCCAGGTATACTTTGGTGAATAAATTTTTTGGCGGTCGGTGTTACTGATACGACGCAGGCGAAATTAAATTACAACATATGGGATCACTGGGATAGGCCTGGGGCACGTTCAACATGTTGGTTGCTTTAGAGCGGTCGGGGTGATAAATGCTTGTAATTATGCCATTTATGATCGCATGCTAAATAATAGATGCATCATTATTAAGATTAAAGTTGTTTTTGCTATGTCGTTGTTTTGAGTGCTCAATGAAGGCGTTTCTCCAAAAGATGCCAATGGGAATTGCTTCTTCTAGATATGTAAACTAAATTCATTTCAGGGTACGCTACTCTCCAGTTCATACAGTCGGGCGCGGATAACCATTGTTTCACCCCAACCCAAACTTAATCCTATGCCAATGCGTTGGAGAAACGAGTAGTTGAAGATAAGAGACCTCTTTATAGCGGTGAGTTTGTTTTCAAAGGTAACGGGTGTCGCTGTGATCAGGGCTTTGACGCACTTATAACGGCCACTTCCGCATTTCGTTACTTCCGTAATCGTTCGCTCGTTAAGGCGAATTCGGTATTCATTCTCCATGTAATACTTAAGAATTCACAGAATCACGGCGGGTCATAGCCTAACACCTGCCAAATTATCCATTGGCAATGCATGGTACTCGATTATGAACACTGACTGTATAATGCAGCCAGAGTATACACATTTGGATGCATATTGTTGCTCCACCTGTGCGTGCCTCTAACCAACAGAGCTATAAAATGTGCGCTGTCGGTGGGAAGATGAGACGGCGATGGAGTGGACTATGGACTCGGTATACCGCCCAGATATGCCGAGGCAAAGAAAATTATGTCGCTATAAGCCTATAACCTTCATACCATACATTGCAACTGCTGCCCGCCTGAACTATTGTTATTCCTCCTCCTCGTCCTTTTTCATCATCATCATCCTCTTCAGCGCCAGTGAAGTGTGCATAATATGTAGCCTAATTCTGAGATCAATATATCGTGGCGCTCAGTCAGGTTTCAAATGTTACGAAACTATGTTGCTGTTCTTGAAAGAGGATGTTTATTTTACGATCATACTGTAGAACAGCCCCGGCCAATGAAGCCTTGGTGGCGAACTGCTCTACAGAAAAGCCAACGGCCTAAATATAGCGCCCATCGTAATTTCGGAATTTCCCATTGGGGAAAGCCCAGTCAAAGCCTGGTTGGACGTGAACATAATCTATCATTATAAATTCTAACCTCGCTAGTTCACGAGAATCGCATGTGTTTTACGAAAAATACGACAAACATCTGGAACTTCTTATATTTTCCCAGTTCGCGTACGAAAATCTACAGATACCTGGACGCTGAAGAGAGAACGCGATGGAAAATACTGTCTATATTTACGATTTACCGATATCCTTAAGACGGCAACTTAGTCTTCTACTAGACAGTCCCCCTATGGATGGTCCGTGGAAACTACTAGGTAAACTGCCAAAGCAAATATTATATGCAAATGTTAGCCAGCTTTTATATAGCGCCCGTATTCATCGACCCTGACTGAAATTCTTCCTCGGCTTGCCAGGCCGGATTTTGACCTCGCGCCGGAACGGACAAAACAGCCTGTCTGCTGCGGACTTGATTTGATATGGCGCCGGTAAATAAGCTGGTCTCTTAAAGATTTAAATTTACATTACACTTCGCTTATATTCGCCACCATTGCCATGTCAGTTAAAAGCCCCGTGCACGAGCAGTGTTGATGTGAAGTAGTGCAAATCTTGGAAAATTTCTCAGTGCCCACAAAAGCCGCGTCATTGATGCCAGCCTATTTACTGAAGCCATCCCATTATCAAGTCCGCATTAGTCTTACTTCTCGTACCGTTCCGGTGCCAGGTAAAAATCCGGGAGGTCAAGCCAAAAGTATGAAACAGTAGTAGTACTGTTCTTAGTGTTGTAGAACGTGTATGAAGGGGTGGAGGGAACGAAACGTTAGCTGATTGACTCAGTCCCGTGGGCAGCCTTCCAGATTGGGTTGCGTTTTTGGTGAAAGTGAACCTTGTGTCCAAAATGGACAGCGTGATCTTCAGCATGTGTTTCGGCTGGTCGATGGTTATTGCTTATTTGAAAATGTAAATATAGTCAAATTTATACATTGGGCGGTCCTTCCTTTCACGCACCAAATCGGGGGTGCACCTACGGGCCTGTGACTTTAGTTATTTGGCGCTATCAATTATTCAACTTCCTCTGTTCTTCGTCCTGTGCAGCAGAAAAAATCGGTCTGAGCTACAACGAAATCGCCCACCTTGAGCTTGCTTCCTTGCGACCAGGCGGAAGCCCCACGGATGACCTTCTGACCCGATGGGGGCTTCTGAACGCCACGAGGGAGGACCTCATCGCCTACCTCGACGAACTGGGACTGATCCATGCGGCAGATCTGGTCAGGTAAGGACTGCCATCGAGACCTTATCATCTTCACCTGTGGCAGCATGTTTCCATAAGCATTGTGAGCCTTCTGTAGGCTGTCATGTATCTATTCTATTCCTGAGTCAACTATTATTCATGCTTTCGTCACTAGTCGTCTTGACTAATGCTCCACCATATATGTGAGCATTTCATGAAGCAGGATTGGGCAACTGGAGCGGGTCCACCGGTCGACGGCAGGCCATGTTTCTGTCTATATGCGTGATGTGTTGCTAGGGTTTCCCCTCCAGCAGAGCATAGCATTTCTAATCGCCTCCCTGGTATGGCGCTGTCTTGTTGGGGCTGCCTCTGCTTACCTTCTGGAAATGTGACGCCCTATACTGCCGCCAGTGCTAGGGGGCGTTGCGCTCGGCCTTCTCAGCGTTCCATTCTCACCTACTGCAGTGCTGCAGCATCGTGCCTTCTCTGTTGTGAACCCTACCACTTGGAATGCGCTTCCTCTGGACCTCCGGCTTCTACATAGGATCTCATCTTCTTTCTACTCTTCTCTTAAACCTGTCCTCATTGGCCGTGGTTGGACCGAGTAGATTTCTTGAAGAGGCGATATAACAAAATGCATTGATTGATTGATGATTAGAAAATAAGCTGCAACATTTATTTTGTTCAGGAAACATTTCAATTAGTAAATGATTTCCGATACTAAGTGTCTCATTGGTAACTAATTTGCACTGCCATTGATTCCGCTGCTATGGGTCGGGGCTTTAACCCCTTTAGCCGTTCTTCTAAGTTCTAACCAACCCCCTCTCCTCACTCCCTCAGTTGAGTAACTGAAAACATGCAGGGTATCTGGGAACTTCTGTTTTGTCTGTAACTTATCACAACAACGCTGGATCTTGACCTGTGTTCGTGTCGAATTTCAATCCCAACAAAACACTGCATACCTCATTAGGTAAATGTATTTAATTAACATACACTCAACGCATGCATTTTTGGTTTTATAATAACTAATTATACTGTTTTTTTTATGTTACCAGGAACTATTCCCAATCATGAGGCCCATATGGGTTTCTGACTCCATTTCGACCTGGCACCGGAAAGAGACGAAACGCTTGGCTATTGCGGACTTGATTTGGTATAGCGCCGATTAATAAGCTGGTCGCACTGACGTGGCTTTTGTGGGCGTTTTCTAGGATTTACATTGCATTTTGTTGCAGATAAGAATAACTTCCTCGATAACCGATTTCACTGGCAGATTTAAGCTGCAATTTTAGCTCGCCTTTGTAATGAATGAAAGGATATGCTTTTTAGGAAATCTGGCACGGGTTAAATTGCCCTATAAAACCTGGTTTGAATAAAGACATCAACTGGGTTAGAATTATCAAATCTTAATTTGCAGAGGATGAAAAATTACTACTTTTTCGTCATATAAACAAGATATTTTATCAGTGTTTATATAAGCCAATGGTTGCTTTGGTTGCTGCTTAATTCATAAAGAAGAGAGAGAGAGAGAGAGAGAGTACGAGCAGATGTAGCAGTTTCAATTTAAAAACACCGCGATATAGCAAATATATTTAGCGTCGCCCTCCGCCTTTATCCTGCCATGGGACTGGCACTGTCAGAGAGCGAGCACAGTGGAGGATCAGTTACTTTTTAACGAAACTGTCCAGTGGTGTCGGCACGAGAACACAATAGACACACTTGAGTCTACAAATTACAATTGAATAGGCCTCACTAAAATAAAATTTTATGTTCTTCAAAATTCGAGTTTCAGTGTTAACACCTGCCATTGTGGCGAATCTGGCGTAGGCGGCAGGACTACACATTAATATTGACGTCAATATCTCGTCACCTAGGCCCTATTTCTCTCTCTGTTTGTCTGTCTGTCTGCTTGCCTGCCTGCCTGTCTGTCTGTATGTCTGTCACTCTACACAGCTGTAAATTTATTGAAATTTCCATGTCGCCTGCTTCACTCCGGAGACCGCATCTTTCACAGTCAATTATTTTATTGCCTCATTTCCATTGAGTCCCGCAGTTCAGCGGACGTCATGCGTGTACTTCCGGTCTCCCAGAATTCATCGCTCGCAGACACGCATCGCGCGGCGCTGCAAGGCCCTACAGCGCCGCCTCGGAAACGTTAATTCCGCGTCTAATGAATATTTATGACCCGTCATTAATATTTACAGCTTCTAGAAACACGCAGAACGCTTCGAATAATTATCGCCGTTTGATTTTAACGACGCATGCGCAGTTTCTTGGTGTTCTTGCGATCTTTTCGATAGCATTCTGAAGCGTGAATTGAAACAGGCGAGCGATATTAGGCGTAAGCAGACATTTTTAGCGACGTCTGAACAAATACGTTCCCTACCGCGAGGGATAACCTAAATCGCACCGCGTAGAGTAAGATCAGTTTTAGAACGACCACTGAACGCTAAGTTTTCGTAGTTGCGTTGACAGCACGACGTGCGGTTGTTTCTTTATCGACGGGAAAAGCCACTGGAGCGGCGCAGCGTACGTACACAACATCCAACAAGAATATACCCGGGCTCGCGTCCGTCTCTAGGCTAAGCCGGACCGGTGCCCGGTCAGCCTAGGCTGTCCACAACCGCTGGGGCTGACGCGGCCGCGCAACATGGATGCGGCCACAGCGCTGAGCCAACCTCGTCTAACGTGACCGTTAAGACCGGTGAATCACTGACACTGGCGCAGCATAAACTAATTCGACGGGTTGCGCTGGCGAATATTCCGCGAGCGAATAGCTCTATATAACTCGGCGCGCAGGCGCTTTGGAATCGGTAGGACGTATTGAGAAATGGCGTCATCGATTTTCCACGAGGTAACGATGTTGGATTTTTTGCCGAGGGGCGACACGGATTTAGCCGAAATGAGGTTGAGTGATACGGGTGAAACTCCTTGCTTCCCCGGATTACAATGCTAGGCACAGATGTCATATTAATCTGAGTTGTTGCGATGGAGGCGAGAGTGATGACATCGTGGTTACTCCGAGTAATTGGATCTCTATGCACGATCGCAGCAAAAACTGCTGAATTTGAAAATGACTCGCTTTCGACGAATCATTAATATTTCTAATTTACTGTGTTCGGTGATTTCTTGTGTTAAGGCGGCGCTAGAATTATCCTTCATCTATGATCTAACCACGCCCATTATCCGCGGTATCCTAGGCAACCTGGCAGATGGTCGTCGATGATTGGAGGATTTAAAGCATATCGATCACTTTCAAGTATTATTTTCAGGTACGACGGAAATATTAAGCGATTTATAAGATTTGTTCTGAATGACACATGTCACGTCAGTTTATGTAACGATGACGTCGTAAACATTCACAACCTTTAAAAAGCGTGTGAAAATCCATCACTACTCATGATGACCCTTTTATTACAGACCAGATCGAACGTAAAGCATCACGCTGATTGGCCATCGCGAAAACTAGGTCAGCTAATGGCGCGAACGAATGCCACTACGTCAAAATCGAAATTAAACAGGTCAAACGTCATAACTGACGCGCAAGTTGACTTTGAGATTGCGACACCTGTTCAAAAATGAGTATCTTCGGAAGTATTTCTGGATTTTTCTCGGCCATCGGACGAACCGGGTCGGATTCGCACGAGTCCGGATCGCTATCCGGGAGCCTCAGCGAATCCTCGTCCATCCAGAGCGTTGCGGATACGCAGACAAGCGGCAGTCGTCGGACGTCGGCAGTGTCCTTGGTTGGTCAGACCGGGCCGGCCGTTGCCGCCGTCTTGGACACGCCGGAAGTCGACCTGAGTCACCTGAGCGAGGAGGAGCGAGCCCAGATCGCTGCTGTCATAGCCAGAGCGAAGACGCTTCAGACTTTGGACGATCTGACGGGAGCAGACCCAGTCAGGTTCGTTCGATCGTTGTGATGTTGGCGTTTTTATAGGAAACTAGCTGAAGTATTAGTAGTCCTTACAATTCTTAAATGTGTTGAATATTGCTTCCCCATGTTCGCATATAAGAAGGCATTTACATGGACTTTCTCTTTGGACAACCCGTCTGATTTGACGCAGCGCTCGTGAATAAGAACCCATCTATGTGTTTCACGGCTGCTAAAAAGTATTCGTGGAAAAATTGGTAGAGTGGATCAAAAGTTTTTATGGAACATACATACTTTTCTTCTTTACATAATTATTATATAGATAGGTAAAATATGGCCAATGGCGTTAATTCAGGTCGAGCTGTATAAACTTAGAATTGGGTCGATGATGATGGTGATGATGATTTTATTTTATTTATTCAGAAATTTTATACCGCCCTTCTTCCAACATCGTTTGTTCAGAAGTGCATACACACGCCTCGACGGCGCAATTGCAGTTGTACTGCAGAGCAATTATTGTGCCAAATGACTTGCTCAAGGTCCCTACACAGTGACTGACGCCTCGGGCAAGGGTGGAACCCGCTAACTCAGAGCACACTGAGTCACATACCGTTCATGCGGGTCATGTTCTATGCGAATTAGGTCAACTTTAGTTTACCTAATTTTTTATCTTATACAAATACAGAAAAGCTTTTGCTTGTTTGCAAATGACACCACATACAAATGCATACGTTTATATAGCGCCTCCATTAGGCTCTAATAATGCACCAAGTATGTTCAGATGCTGTGCGACGTGTTGACTGCTTAGAAAAGCAGAGCAGGTGGTGTCGGACCCAGAATACACTGCGGCGGAAGTAATTCCGTTTGCCATTTATTGTTTCCGTTCGCAGCGAAGACGGAAATAGTCCTTCGTGCTTGTGAGCTGTCTCTTTGTCTGTCTGTATGTCCGTCTGTCTGTTTGCCTATGTGTGTGTCTGTCTTTGTGTGTGTGTGTCTGTCTGTCTGTCTGTATCTGCCCGTATACCTTTCAATCTTTCTATCCCTCCACCCATAGATGCGAACGAAATTGCTGTCTGTCTACGTCTGTCTCCATGACTCATTGTCTGTCTGTCTGTCTGTCGGGAATTAGTAAGCCCTTCAATCGTGTCTGCTTAATCTATAGGGCCGTAAGTAGGTATGTTCGTTTGTTCGCTTTTCTTTCATACATGTTTAACTCGTTTTAACTCGTTTATTGGTATCCAACAATACAAACAAAAAATAAACTGACTTCATAGCAATAGAAGCACAAAAAATTCGCTAAAGGAGATATAACAGAGCACAACGCAAACTGGAAGAATGATGGATTCCATGGAGACCCAAGGGAGGAATATCCCGCTAGAGGGAACCCCAAGAAAAGACTGTAAAATACTCGTAATCAGTAATATAGATGGGCAGTGAAGAATCTGCTTTAATTAAAGATATTAAGATAATATATACATCAGGGAAAGAAAAGAGTAAATAAGTAAGCAATGTTGTCAAGAATAAGAAAAAAATAAAAATAAAATAGAGAAAATAATAAAACACTCTTTAACTAAACTTAACTACTAATCATTAGCGCACAACGGAGGAATATCGGTAGACGAGATTATAGTATGGAAATTAATAAAAATTCTTTAAGGAACATGCCAATACTAATACATGTCTGTCCATCCTAGAGCCTTCCCTATACTCATCGTTTTGTATGATTCGCCAGTTCATCTCAGTTCAACTATTCTTCCATCCTCTCTCCAATCCCCTCATCCTTCTTTCCCTCCATCCTTCCATCCCTCTATCCTCATTCCCATCCCTCCATCATTCTGTCTGTCTCGGTCCCTGTGAGGGACTGTGACGGCATGGCTGCGTCGAAGCAAGGCGTTCGTCATTCGTCCGCCTAAGCGAAGCTACTGCTGTCTAGATCTCGATTCTTCCGTTAATTCTCGCTCGAAGAAGTGTTCTTACGACAGACGACAGTGGTAGGATATATATACATACATATATATATATATTATATACATATATATTTGATTTTCTTACATTCTTATCGTATCTAACCCTAAGGATTATAGGAGTAGCCTTATGGGCTTAAATGGAGTTGGGAGCGCTTCTGAGTGGTCACCTTGAAAGTGCGCTAGATAAATTTTTCAGTGAAGGAGTGAATTTTCAGGCTATGTGGACTAATTTGAAAACAATTTCAAATGTGAAAAGGTCATAGCCGTTCATTATTAAAATGTAGGCGATAATAAATTTTCGTGACCGAAATCTGATTCTTATCAATTGAAAAACAATTTCAATCGTGAACGTTCTTGTATAAATCAATTAATCACATGATATCTATGAGTCCATCTGTGTTTATCTCAAATCTCTATTCCCTGCGCTTGTTTATAACCCCATCCCTAACCCTAGCGTGCTAAATCATCCTTCGATGGTGCGTGCTGTAACTCGTATAGCCAATAAAATCTGCAAAGCCGACGGATATAGTTCTACGCGGATTAATACTTCACTCAATGCACGTAAACAAAAGCGCATTTCTGCGGTTATTCATGACCACGTGACGACTTTAAAAAGCGATGATGGCCAAAGAATTGCCGAAATGATTAAGTGTTTTTCCAGATTGAAATTCGTGCTGTAATTACCGCAGTAATTAAAAGATTTTTTAAATATTTGGAAAATCCGTTGAGGTTTCCAAGATGTATATTCTATATGCATAACCTACATAAATACATGTAATGTAATGTAAATCCTCGAAAATTTATAAGCGCCCACAAAAGCAGGGAGACCAGCTTATTCATACATACATACATGCATACATAGATAGTAGATACTTACATATACATGCAGATATGCGTATGCACAATACATACGTACACACATACATATATACACATGTAAACACTCATACATGATTTACAGATTTATATAGCGACATTTCCTGGTGTTCTATGTCTCATCCTTCTAGTTGTCTCTGTAGGGCTTCTGTCTGTCAGTCTCTGTCTATCCGTCTGTCCTTGTGTATGTCTGTATATGTGTCATTATGTCTGCTTGTCTGTCTGTGTATCTATCTTTCATTCCATCCGCCCGTATCGTTGTCTGTATCTGTCTATCTGTCTCTGTCTCTGTCTCTCTGTCTCTGTCTCTGTCTCTGTCTCTCTCTCTGTCTCTCTCTCTCTCTCTCTCTCTCTCTGTATATATGTCTGTCTGCCTGTTTCACCATCCGTCTGTCTTTATGACCGTCTCCCTGTGTGTCTCCGTCCTTGTGTGTTCGTTAAGTGAACGTAGGCTGCGAACGACGCTCCCGTCATCTGGCGTCCCTCTGTCGCCTCGATCGTTGTAATTGCCAGCGATTCAGTCTTAATATAGCGGCGCTATAAAATTGCTTAATTACACGACTGCCTCTCTTCCGTCGGATGCGGAGTTTGCCAAGTACTTGACGATACTGATGACGGGTCCAGAGGCAGAAGAGGGATGCGGCAGAGCATCTGCAGTAAAATGTGAATTGGCGGAACACGATGGCGAGATTTTGGAGAGGGCAGGTGAGTGGGTGGGTTGGTTGGGTGAATGAGTGTAAGTGGGTGAATGAATTGGGGAGGAGGGAGTAGGCTGGGGAGCGAGAAAGCGAACGACTACTTGCGTGCGTGAGAGAGGCTTTATTTAATTAGTCAGTCAGTAAGTGAGTGAGCCAGTGAGTGAGCTATTTATTTAGTGATGGTGTTATTGATATATTGAGTGAGTAAGTGAATGAATGAGTGAATGAGTGAGTGAGTAAGTGAGCGACGGATAAGACGAGTGAGAGATTTGCCTGACTGAAGCATGGAATAAATAAGTAAAAGAGTAATTGAGTTAGTGAATGATCAATTAAACAAATAATGGGGTTAATGTTTCAGCTAGCGGGCGGAAAATTACAGAATGACGCATTAATCGATTAAACCACAGAATTCGTTAACTATATTATCACCAGTGGCTATATATAGGCCTTAGGTGAGGTCACGGTCAGTGGTTGCCTAGCAACGCATCTTTGTGAAGGGGCGCTGCTGCGTTCTGCGGCCGGTCAAGCGAGACACCATCTTGGGAATCTTAATTGGCGACGCTACGCTTCAACGGACGCGACGTATACACCGCCACGCACCAATATATCACGCTTTCAAGCAACGCCATTCTATGAGTTCCGCTCTCTCTCTCTTTCTCTGTCTCTGTCTCTGTCTCTGTCTCTCTCTGTCTCTCTCTCTCCCTCTCTCTCTCTCTCTCTTTTCTCTCTCTTTTCTCTCTCTCTCTGTCTCTCTCTCTGTCTCTCTCTGTCTCTGTTTGTCTGTCTGTCTGTCTGTCTGTCTGTCTGTCTCTCTCTCTCTCTCTCTCTCTAGGCACAGTATGCTTGCTTTTACGTGCCTGCATTCGACACACACACGCGCACACACATACATACATACATATATATAAAAACATATATATATATATATAGATTAGGGCTGCATCTAATAGGTGATTTTCACTATTCGGTCGAATACGAATAGTGTACAAAATAGATCTACCGATAAATTTTTAAATTTCAAATGTGTGGAATGTTTCAGTTCAATAAATTTAATACATACAATGAAAGTATAACTATTCGGCTCCGAATATATATATATTAAATACCTGTCTATATACGTATTGTATTCATGTATTAATCTATACATACCTGTGGGTATTAACGTGCCCACATGCACACATTAACACACACGCACACACACATTCTCAAAGCTGCGTACGCTTGAAGCAACAATATCTGTTGACCGTACGGATTGCACTTGCGTCATTGCACTGTCTCCATAGCAACGTTCGTTTCCATGACAGCTGGTTCTCCGTCTCTGACGTTCTGTGTCGCAGAATGCCTCCAATTATTATTCCTTCAGTGCGCGATTCTGCCTCCCTGCGGTCAGGATTGGGCTCTCTGTGACACCCGGCACCCGGCGTGGTGCCTAGAGCCCTTGCTGCCACGTTCAATATACACTAACCGCAGCACTGTTTTCTTTAGTCAGGGTTGATGTTAGCGAAAGGGCGCTATATGAATCTCTCTTCAATGAGAGAATGGATTGAATAGAGGCGCATAGATACGTGTGTTCCTGTGCAGGTGAGTAAGTAATTAAGAAACATGTGCAAGTAGGTAAGAAGTCATGTAATGTAGTGTTATCGAGTATTTATGTAGCGCCCCTTGAATATATCTACACAGAGGCGCTCTCTGTGCTGGTAAATAATGTCATAGTGAACGATTAAAATACGACTGTTCGTAGAATTCTGCACAGTCAGCTGGAAAGAGTCATCAGTGGTGGGCCCACGCAGAAACGTGGAACCAACCAGCGGATTCCCATCGACAGATTGCATGGATGTTCAGAGTCTCTGGGCCAAGCTGCGTCGATGGGCAGAGCGAGAAAAGTAAGCTAGTAAGTATGAAGTAAGCTAGTAAGTAAGCTTTCTTTATTAGTCGACATCACCCTCCGCAACAGCAAGGCAGCGCCTCTCCTTTGACCAGCCACCCGTCAACTCTGAATAATTCACGAGGTAATGAATTATTCATATTGTGCTGAATTATTCATGAGCACGACGTCATCGCATGCATGGGCATAATGCCACCGCTCGTACGGTCAAGACTATCGCCAAAGGAAGTAACAAAGGCTGTCGACCTAATGAATTGATTTTGCGCCAGGTTTTTAGATCTGTGACCAGCCAACGATGTTAACGATGTTACATAATAAGAATAGCAGTCAAAGCAAACGGTCTGAACCTCATTTCTGACCGAACAGCTTCCAGACCTTTCAATTCTCTGCATTAATTATAGCATCTTCTCTATTGTCTGGCTCTGTGTTTTGGGCAATGCGTCTGTCTATCTTAGGGATCTGTTCACCTTAACTTCGGCTTGCTCTGGTCGCCGATTTCTTCGCTCGGCTCACAGAGGCGGCTCCATGGTTCCACGTGCTCACACTTCCACCAGACAGAACAGCTTACGCAACTATTGGTCCCAGTGTTTGGAACAACCTCGCACCTGACCTGCGATCTCTCCCGCGCGACCTCTCTAGCTCTTTTTACAATTTCTCAGGACTTTCGTCTTTGACCGGGCCTTGGTCGGGAGCGCCTCTGAATAGTTATCTTGAAGAAACGCTATATAAACTACACTGATAGGCATATGAATAGAAATTCAGGATTATATTTTAATTGGATTTTGAACCTACTCCATGATCGACGCCAATGCTCTCGATATTCAATAATTTTTCTCAACTTTTCTGCCAATTGATATTTAAGCCTGCTGCAGACAGTTCTCTATGCGTATGCTAATGGCAAAATGCACTTACTTACATACTTCTAATTGAAGAGGTAGATGTACCAATGCAACACATGCCAAGGAATGTGCAGAATGCAGGCGAGGCAACTGGGCTCAGCATTCTTCCTAGGAGTCTCAGTTGAGGGGTTACGTTAGAGTATAAGGTAAATACTCCAGGCGTATCACCCCCTAATGATGACCTCGATGCCCCACCGCTTATATCCACGCATGTGTACACGCGTGTACACCTGACAATTATACTTGCACAAAACACACACACACACACGCAGATACAAACAAAGAAAGAAGACCAGAGTGTTGGTCTATTCTTGAGTGACCTGACTCGCACAAGGTTTTTCTCTCCAGTTTACATTTATAGAGCGCCAGCATTTCAAAGGCCGCTGGGAACATACCTGTCTAAAATAGCCAAATCAGAATTATTAGCATCGCTACTAACCAGAGATTTATATATTTATATAGCGCTTGAATCGACAGTGTTAAATAAAATTGGAGCGTTACAAGTACAATTAAATCTGCGATGAGTTGACTATTGAATGGCCCACAGGATATTATGTTTTTCTGCGTTAATTTATGCACGATAGGGCGACGATAGTGATCTTTGTTATGAAAGTGTCGTTAAACAGAAACTACTAATACTGAGCATAGTTACGTACAGTGGTCAGTGTACGAGTAAAATATTCTGAACAGCACTTGTGGGAGGAGCAATTAGATTTCTTCGGAGAGTCCCACGTGTCAATCAAACTGCTTTTACTGCAGTGCGGTCGCGGATTGTTATTCACGGCGATTCTGAAAGAATAATTACTAACGACATATATGAATATTCATAAGGCGTACGTGTTGACGAATTCTGTCGTTCTTCGTCGAGAGAACTTAATTTAAGATGAATCAAGAAAATAAATCAGAATAAATGTGACTCAAATAGACGCATAAATAAATTAAATAATTTAATAAACATAATTAAATGAATAAAATAAGTGGATGAAGATGAAAATAAGCAAGTAAGAAAATGCTTTATTATATCAGTTGCCTTGTCGTACTCTGGGTTATATAATATACACGGAAAGAAACGGAACGTGAACGCTGACGTCCAATGACGGGTCCCTTCCCTTATCAACTGTAGTCGATGGGGCTAAAGTGACCACGACAGTCATCTAGCCGCCAGAAACAGACGAGTTGCGTAAGCGAAGGCCCCAGCCGATGGATTCTTGCCCGATGTAAGGACCGGAGAAGGCCTAGGTTGCTTCAAAACGGTGCTTCGGTTTTGTAGATTATCGGATTTCCCAGACCGGGCAAAAACATCACGACACATGAGTACACGATGGACATCCAGTACCCTAACTGCAGCTTATTAAGGGCGATGTATTAGGTTTGATTGATTGATTTTTTGATTGATTTATTGATTGATCGATCGACTGATTGAATGACTGTTTGACTGACTGACTGACTGACTGATTGATTGGAATCAATCAAGTGAATGAAGAATGTCACGCGAATGTCACACACCACAATTTCAATCAATTTAGAGCGTTTGACTTTAAAAAGTAACAATCTAGAAATCTACTACTATTTTGACTTTTGGGCTTAAATACTAAGTAAAACCTAAGCAAACTAGTTTCTTAATCGATTTCGGTAGCGCTGTCCGATGTAAACCGTTGACCACATTAAGATTGTTGTTGTTAATGATGACGACGACGACAACGATGATAATACCGACGATTAGAACGATAATAAAACGCCAACACCATCTCTCCGTTCAACAGGCGTCCAGCTGATTCTGGCCAGCCAATCACCGACGGAGAATTCCTCACCGGAAATGGAAAGTCGGCGGCAGTTAGCGCCATCTGCCGCCTGCCAGAGAAAGAGGCAGCATCTTCGTCGACTTCCGGTTGCGGCCAGCCAACGTGCCTTAGCTACTGTCGCTGCTCTCAAGATGGCGGCGATGTTGTAAGTAGTCGCCTCACATAAACATATGTTGACGGGGCTCCTGATGAACTCGATTGGATTTCAAGTTGATGAGTTCTAGGTGTTGACGCGCTAAATAAATTGATTTTCAATTGACGGTTGTCACGTGGTCTTGATCGGAAGTACCGCTGATGAAATCCTCTGAGGTGTCGGCTAATCTAACCTAGTCTGCTCCAGTCTACTTTAATCTAATCATTTTAATCTAATCATTTATTCTGTTCGAAGTCTATATAAATCTAATGATAATCTGCTTTGTGTTAAGCTATCATGAAGCTAATCTAATCTAATCTCCTTTCTTTTTAACCATCTTCTACTTTAACGAAATTCATTCTAAATTAATAGACTATAATCTATTTTATTACTTAATCTATCTGTTCATAACTGACATATTCTAATGGTTATCTAACACTTTAAGCGCCTCTAATTGGTGTGCGTGCACTACAGAGGCGCTACATGAATTCATAGATACAATACAATGAAATGCCTCTAAAATAACGTAGGTCTATAAAACTATATAATTTTATGGTCATTTCCTCTACACTCGTATAAACCTGCACTAACAACTCGCCGCTTGGACAGAAACCTGGCTATAAAACGACTCCAACTTCTACAACAATCGTAATAGTAATCGTAGTCTCCAAACTTCTATAGCGCCACTCGAAAGCCAAGTGTAGGGCACCAACTTTTTCATGAGCGCTGCGTCAAGTCAAATGGGTTAGTCCGAGTGCGGTCCAGAGTCCGATTTCCAGAGGGTCATAGGCAAACTCTGTTAAGGGTGTCGATCACAGCCATAATCATCACTGATAACAACAACGAATGATGACGACTATGATAACGACGACAGCCTTCGAACTTTCTCCCGCAATTTGCATGCGTGATATTTAAACGATCCCGATATGCAAATATACGCTAATTGCAAAGATAAGCGTGGCATAAAACCTACAATACGACCAACCGACACGAACACGCTAAAGCTCCAACTTAATGCCGACTGATTGAGCGTGAGGAAAAAGCATATTGAGAATCGACCCACAGGATCGGGGAACCCATGGCAACTGTGGGAAACTAGTGGCATTTATATAGCGGTCGGCGGAGAGTAGATGGTCTTCTAAAACGTATGGCTATCGCCAAATGTCTGTGTTTCGGAAATGGAGGGATGGTCGCAATATCGGCGTGGCCTTGTGATCTGCGTGTTGTTCAGGTTGTATGCGATGTTTACATGAGGCTGAAATAGGCTTTCGTAATAGGTATTCATGTAATCTTTCCCTCTATCTTCTCTATCTGTCTGCCCGTTCGTCTGTCTGTCTCCTCTCTCTTTCGTCGTCCTCTTTCTCTCCCTGTCTGTCCCTGTCTGTCTCTGTCTGTCTGTTTCTCTCTCTCTCTCTCTCTTTCTCTCTCTCTCTCTCTCTCTCTCGGCGCACCTGTCTGGTCACATATGCAAGAGTCTGATACACGCTTAAAGAAGACGATACCTGTGTTTGGGCAAATCAAGCGGCATGGGAGAGGACTAGCCACCAGCCATCATACGCTGAGGCCGAGAAAGGATGTCGACTGCACCTCTTGACCATTACTGTACCTCATGGTCAGCTCACGGAAGTCCTGCTATATGCCGAGGTTAAGAAATAAAGTCGCTAACGCATCCATGCTATGTTCGGTCTTTTGGTCAGGTTAAGAACTGTTCAACCGAGTCGTACTGTAACAGTGGTGATGGTTAAATGTTAATTTTATACAGGCGCGAAGTATAGAAGGACACGGGTTCAAAACCCACTGGACATATGAGGTTGACTTGGACTTCACTCTATAGGGGCGATGGATAATCTTTTTGTGAGGGAAGAGCTTCGCCTACGTGGGTCTAAACAGCTGGAACAGCCTCGCCCCCTTCCTATTCGGGAGGAGCTGGTCTCTCTTCCCTTTGCTGCCTTCCGAAGGTGCCTGAAGACATCCCTGTTCTCCGTTTAGCTATGTGTTGAGTCGTGAGTGCCTGTGTTATCGAGAGGCGCTATAAAAACATTCCATTACAATCCGGTCCCGTTGAAGAACTCAAAAGACCCCGATTCCACAACATAATTACTTTGGCCTTTACTCTACCTCGTACCTACCTGTATCTTCAACGGAGCTTAATAGACTTCGCCTGCTAATAAGTGGGGCTGTGTTACCATTCCGGCTTCCGCACCAAGCGCTGGTCACTGGTTGGCCGGAAGAAGGCTTCGTGTTGCCCGATGATCAATGCTTCTTCAGGGACTGGACTCTGATTGGTCCTTTACAGATCACCATGGCAACAGTTAACAGTCATCCACATCTAACCTCCGTCCATGACAGTCATCAGTCATCGAAAACAGGAATCGACTTCTACGTCTTACACTCATTGTACAACATATATTATGATAGTCAAGTATATATATATATATATATATTATATATATATTATATATATATTATATATATATATTATATATATATATATTATATATATATATCTGTCTGTACATAGAGTCATATATATATGTATATAATTATATATGGAGATTTATACATCGGCAGTCATCAATATTATATGACTATTTTGTATATACCCCGCAATAGTCATAAATATTTATATATACAATGTACATACATAGGTGCGTATAATATACATGTTGTATGTATGTGTGTGTGTGTGTATGTATGTTTATGCCCTTCTGTATGTGTGTGTGTCTGTATGAATTTTCGTTGGTTTTGGATGGCCAATCTAGCGTAGCTAGACTGGTGAATATACTGTTTATCATACTTTCCATAATTAATATCTGACTTGCCGCACCTTGTAAACACGTAGGATTTCGTGAATTCCATATGGACTCTCTTCGCTTTTGAGATTTCGTGTCGCATTGGCATTTAGAATCTTATTAAACATATTTACCAAGTGCAAGGTTTTGTAAGACAACATTCGTGTCGACCTAAATAGGAACTGGCTTGTTTTATGTATGTATGTATGTATGTATGTATGTATGTACGTACGTCTGTCTGTCTGTCTGTCTGTCTGTCTGTCTGTCTGTCTGTCAGAATGACAACCCTTGCATCACCAATAATAACAACACAGCAGCAACAGTTCTAACAGCAACAGCAACAGCTATTTCAGAGAAAGAAAGCACCAGCAATAACACCAGCAACAACAGAAGCAAGAACACCAGTAATAACAACAGCATTAACACCAGCAATAATACCGGTAATAACACCAGCAATAATCAGCAATATCACCAGTAATAGCGCCAGCAATGACCATGGCAATCATCGCTCCAATAACACTCGCTCAATAGTTGATGATTTCCTATTTCTATATTTCCATTCACATTTAGGTACAGAACACGACGTATATGCGCTGTTCCAATATATCCGATCAGTCGACGCTCCAGTCGAACGCCCTTCGCGGAACAACCGGAAGTGAGTCATCGCCGGAAACGCCGACGAGGGAACCGGAAGCGGAAATCGGTGAGACTTCCGCCTCGGACAAAACTCCGCTGCCAAATGGTATTTCCGTTTGAACTATGCTGGAGCTTCTGAAATCGCGGGGTACTTTGAATGTGGTGTCGAAAACGAATTAATCGTCGACTCTCTCCAGGGTTTCCTTCTTTCTCTCTTTCTCTCCTCCTCTTATATTCCTTCTCCTCTTCCCTCTGTCACTTGCTATGGACTGCTCGCTTCCGGGAGCGCCTCTGTGTCGAGATCTTACGACTGATTGATGGGTTGATGTTACTTGGTTCAAGCAACGTACCCGTCGTTTCTTAATACCACCTGCCTAAATCTCGCTGACAGCCACCTGTCCAGCACTTTGAGCGATCCCTAAAACATGCGCTCCACGAAATCCCAAATACACACACATACAAGTATACGTGCGTATAAGCATACATTCATACATACATACATGCAACCTGCCTGTGTAATAAATACATTCAGGTATTGGAGAAAGAGAGGTTAGGAAAAGCTTGTAATCGTAATCTACAAACTTCTAAACGCCAATCGAAAGTCAAGCGCAAGGCACCAGCTTATTCACGAGCGATGCGTCAAGTCAAATGGGTTGTCTAATCCTACCCATATAAGCTGCGTGTTGCAGACTATGTTCATGGTTCTACTTCTACTGAAGGACGATTCATTTGTCCATTCATTCATCCATTCACTCATTCATTAATTCTGATATTTTTTTATCCATTTATTCATCCAGTCCTTTATTCATCCCTTTCTCCATTCTGAGCACTTATCTTGTGCCTGCTCAGAGGCGTTCGTTGTCCAACCTAAAAGTTTTTATGGCAAGTGAAATTCGATTACGAAACATGTGTCGGTAAGAAAAGATGGGATGCGATTTGTATTGATTTGCACTGGCTCTCCGTTTGCTAAAGGATTTCTTTCGCATTGGAGTTCACAGTTCGTTAATAAGCTCATACATTGAAATATTGCATTTCTTAAAGCCAGCAAGAACTGCTCAAATCCTAATGTCTCACAGAACTCCACGTTCACATTTCTCTAGAGCCTTAATGCCCTGTTATAAATAATTTACTTCTGAGCAGTGTTTTCTTTGGTATACAGCTGACTTTACGACTGGTCCAACGGGGAGGGCGATTACCTGCATCCGAGGTGACTACCCGCCAGCTACGCGGTGTTATTCGAGTCTCAAAGAAGTTGAGATGCAGGAAGGGTCTATGACGAACTTGGTCAGCTTCGACGACTCCGAGATGGGCAGCCCGACGCAGCGAGGCGCCGCCTCTCATCGACCCAAGGACCTCCTGCTCACCAACCTCTCCAGCCTCTCCTCGTCTACAGAGAGCCTGGCCGACACGACGAGCTGGTCCAGCGACGGAGCGGGGTGCTGTCGTGTACCGGAGCCCAAGTCAACGTCAGAGCCCCAGCTGGCAGGGGCGGTTGGGGACCGTCACCCTGAGGAAGCGATCGTACCGAGGGCGGAGCCGCGTTGCCGGTCGCGTAGCTTCGACGGGTCCGATCGCAAGCGACCGACGGTGACCAAGGACCGCAGTGGCGGGCACGCCATGGGACACCACGACTGCGATCGTAACCAGAGTCCGTCACGACGGAGTCCGAAGAGTCCGCCGCGGAGTCCGTCATGGCTGCGAATGCGGGAGAGTCCGACGCGGACCGGATGCATCCGAACGACGAGATCCCCGCAGGTCTCGCCGAGCGAGAAGTATCCGTCGAAAATGCTGGACGAGCCGCACCACACGGGCCTGCCGTGCTCCGACGAATATAGAGACTACGAGGCATACCTGGACGAACGGAGAAACCCGACGACCGGTCTGGAGACGATGGACGGTAAGTCTGGAGCAGCAAACGACGAGGAAGACTCCTTACATCTCGGGAACCATTTCTTCTCCTCCTCTGGCTACGAGGATGCGCGGGAATCCATTGATCTGGCCAGCTTTGCTGCTACGGTTGCCAGCGGGACCGCTCACCTGACCAGTATGAGTTTCTCACCCCCACGGCCGGAGGAACCGCTTGGGTCCAGTACGGGTGCTATGTCGAACGTAGATGGGGATGACCAACTGTGCCTGCCTATCCCTTTGGAAGATAGTAGACCGGCAGAAATGAGTCTTTCCGCTCCCATAGTCACCGCCGAGGATGACTCCACGTTGGAGACGGATCATCGTTGTGTCGATGCAGATTCTCCTGAGGATTTATTATTCTTGACGTCGTCACTGTCTGTTGGGCGGCACTGGCTCGGCCGATTAGAACTCTCCCCAATATCCGATGTGTCCCCATCGGCTGAGTCAGAGGGCCTGGAACCCGCTCGATCGCACGTGGCACTCCGAAGGACTCATTCAAACGAGGACCAAGGAGCTGGGTCTTACGGCGCTAGATGTATTGCAGAGACGTCTCCAACGTTCGGGTTGTTCAAGCGATGTCCGAGCTACCATAACATTCTGGCTCTGCCGGAGCTGGAGAAACCCGAACCGGTGGCAAAACTTCCCGATCAGACAATTGCGATCAGAGAGGAGAGGAGCGCCCAGGTGACGGGTGGCGTCGAAATGGCAGCTCTTCCCAAACTGCCGGAAGAACAAGAATATTTCACGGGGGAAGAGGTTGCTGACATCGATAAGCGAGAACAAAGAGAAGAACGGTCGGAAAACGTGTTCTTGTTTGACGTGAAACCTAATGATTTAATCGGAAGCGAAGTGATGACTGCGGGAACTGATCTCAGTGGCAATCAAGGTCTTTTCGTGACAGGAAGTATTGACGGAACGAGACGGAAAAACGGGTCGTTTGGAAACGATGGAGAATTGAGCAACATGAACTACGGTGGTTCCTTCCAGGTGGAAATCAAACGGAATAGTTCCATTGGGAACGCTCTGACTGCAGATGTCGACGAACAGGTCTTTCTGAGCGATGAGGAACTGCGTGAAATTGACCTTGATGAGGAATTGCCGCCGAAGCACTTGCTCGTTCGGAAACCAAAGAAGTGTCCACAGTCGCTAATGAGGCAACCGCTTTCCATGAAGTCCCCGACCGAGGATGTCGATTTCGGTCTTGCAGGCGATGATCCCAGTGGTGAGTCCGAACGAAGAAAACCAGACGGTTGTTCTGCTAAAGAGGATTCCGAAAAGGTAGGCAGAATATCCTTTATTGTACGTTTGAGGATATTTTCAATAAATAGCTATAATATATAATCTGGTTATTTCCTACGGACACGAGGTAAATGCAGTTTTCGTGAATTATTGATGATGCTCATTTTGGAGGAAATATCTAGCATATATAAAATGGTGCATTTACTACACATCAGACTGCTTGTAAATATAACAATTAACTTATGGAATTATCACATAATTATGCACTTTGATGAATTCCGTAAATAATATGTTGGCTTTTGAGATTGCATTAGCATTTAGCATTTAGATACTATTGTGCAGACCAAATTATCAACTAACGTGCTTACATTCGCGATGCTGCTGACCATACTATTTACAGCAGGATGGCGCCGAGCAACCGATGAAACCGAGCAGTCGCAGGAAGTTGCCTCCTGTGCCAGGAAACTGCGAATCCCTTCGGTCGGGTAATATTGGAAGCAGAGAGGGAGTGACAAGGGAAGACACGGTCGACAAGCACGCCAGTGATACCAGAGCATGGGCAACAGGTTATGCCCACGAGGAGAAAGAGGAGGAGGATAGGAGTGTCCTGAGAGGAAAGTCGGATAGGTCTGACCAAGTGTTGGGCATATATTCCACAGGAGAGCATCCCACGTATCAAGATGAACTGACAAAACGCATCGTTGCCTCCGGTACCCACACGCTTCCGGAGGATCTAGCTTCAGCAGAATCCCCCGACGCAGTTCGTTCTTCGCCAATGACGAAGCAGCGGTCGAAGTCAAGCGAAGAGAGGACAGCGAGCGAAAGGAGCAGGTCGGCCTTGAAGCCCCGTTCGGTGTCCGCCGACGAAAGACAGATCAGCCGCAGCTCAAGTGTCCAGGATCAGCGGCCTGTGGACAAGGCTCACTCGACCGCCGTCAAAGACGAGACCCTTCCCGGGGAATCTAGTGGCGCGGAACAGAGCGTGGGTATGAGCGCAGATCTAACAGTGGTCATTAGGAACACGGCGTACAAGGAGAGCGAATTATCCCAACCGAATCACAGGGATGTCGACAGACAGGAGTCATCGTCTGTGACGAATAGGGGCATGGATTACTCCAAGGAAGCCGTAGTAGTAGTTTCTTCTATGCGTGGACCGATAAACCGGAACGAACGCAGCTTAATTTTAGACGCTGGGACAACGGATGTGACGAAGAAGTCGCTCGCGGCTCCGGTCTCGGCAAGGAATTCTGGAACGGTGGAAAGAAGGTCGCCGGAACCTCTAGGCGTCAAGCTCAGACCGAAGGTCCCACCGAAACCATCTCGACAGAAGATAGACGAGTCTGGACTGACTATGGTGGCCACTATTTCCCTCAAGCAGGGCATCGAAGTTCCCGTCTCGGTCCACGGTCTGCAGCAAAGGGTGAAGGACGAGATAAAGATCGTTACGGCCACGAGACGACTGCGGCTTGACGAGGCGGAGGAGATACGGATACTGGAGGCTGAGTTTGCCGAGAGGTCGAAGGAACGAAAACTGAAGGAGGGTCTTCGCGTAGCCCGAATTGTGTCGAGAGACCGTGGCTCGTGGAGCGACGATGAACGAGAAAGAGAGACGGGGAAGGCAAGATGTTGCGGGAAGATGGAAGAAATGCTGAGCCACGAAGATCAGGAATCGAGGAAAACGGGAAGATCCGTGTCTCTTACAACTTCCACTGCCGTCGCGAGTTCAAAGCAGTCGAAACGTCCCACGTCGGACCCGATGTTCTCCAAGTTCTCGCCGATTGACGAAGACGTTGATCCGGAGACCGTCCTTCTGAGCAAGACCGTGCCCGACGTCGATAGACAGTACGCCAGTCTAGATAGGCAGAACATGACGCAGTCGATTCGTTTGGGGACAGCCGTCTTGTTGACGGGACACAAGATGCTCTGCGAGAATCACCAGCAGCCGTGTCCGTCCGGATCGACCTTGGCGCTTCACGGCGGACTTCTTCCGGAGGGTTCGTCTCTCCTCGGCAGTCTGTCAGCTGCCTCGTTTTCCTTTCCCGATCAGAGGGAGCTGTTGGCGCTTTTGGGAGACGGCGACGACTCAAAAGGAAAGGAGGAGCGGCTTCAGTACCTTCAGACGGAAATTGAGAAGCGGAGGAGACACCTGAGCGAAATGGCTCAGCGGGTTGGCGGCGGTGCGGTTTCTAACGTTCTGGAGAGTTTTGCCTCAAAGTCTGACCAAGGCGGAAGGATACAAAATCTTGAGGATTTGCCGGATCCAATCTCGTCACGACACGCAGTCAGCTCCGGACTGATCAAGCCGATCGATTACCAGATAAATCCGGAAAACTACTACGTCCACTCGAAGACCGGACCTAAGCCCGCGAGAGTGGACGCAAGGACAGGGATTATTGGTCAGGGTGGTGGAGAACCGCAGGCTGTCGCCGATTCGTCCGTGTACAGTTCGTTCGAGTACCTCACGCACAAAACGGAGAGCGCCCAGAAGAGTCTGATGTTACCCGAAAAAGTGGAGGATCTATTTCCGTCGGACGTAGCAGTCTACGAGAGCGGCGACTACGGCCAGCCGTCGTTTGCTGCTCCCATCGAAAAGGACATCATCCGCTACTCCGAGTCTGAAGATTCGCTACTCTACTGCCCGGCCAACTACGGCAGCAGTCGAGACTCCGGAGTCAGCAGCAATATGACGGGACCGGATGTGTACGCGTTTAGATCTGACCACGAGAACACTCCGCCTGCGCAGGAGGACTTCCGGGGCGCCTGCTGTTATCCGACGGTGTTTGCCTCATCTTCCTCGGTCTCGGTTCTCGAGTACTACCAACAGAGGGAAGCTGCGGCGACACCAGCGATGCCGTTGCTTGGCGACGTCACCAGTCGATCGAGGAGTCTCCTGCGGGATATTGGGAGTCGACCTCTGTCGGACAACCTGGAGAAATACTTCCAGGTGGAAGGTTAGTCACAATTGTCTGTTTAGTTACCTTACTAAAATGCGGGTAATGTCGGCCGAAAAACGGAATGCTCTGGTGATGCGAAATTTTACATGTCGTTGCTCTGCGAATTTCTAAGTCGATATGGCCATTTTCAATGTACTAGTCTAATTTCCGAAATTTGGACATTCTTAGTTTCGAATTACCAGTTAAACGACCTGAAATTTATATATGCAAAAAGTCGGTTCTTCTTCGCGTAGGGTGATTTTCCGTGATTAGTTAGAAAGTGCGTTATTTAGTTTCTGTTGATTTATTTAAATTTTGAAAAAAGTCAATTCCAAGCGAAACTGGGCTTTAAGACTAGTTTATTATAGTGAATTGATCCAAGGGAAGTACTCAGATGCAACCAGAGCCCAGTGAATTATTGCACATTTCTGTTGTTTTATTCACCAACCTGTGTTGCTATCCAATGTTTTGTTTTGTACTTGCTTCCTTTCCAGGTGATTGTCGTATTATTAGTTCTGCTGTAATTTTTAGAACCGTTGAGTCTGATGTGTCGTGATGACAGCGACTACAGCGTCACCGATTCTGCTGACGACTACATCATGGAAGGCGGAGTGACGATACGTCTGAATAGCGAACGAAAGCCTCAGGTTTGATTCCAACCTTTGTTCATCATCTGGGGCTTCCAAATAGAGTGCAAACGAGTCTAGTGGTTAGTGTGCCGGACGGTATACCCAGATATCACGGGTTCAAACCCAAACCAAGACGAACGGATCTACCAGGATGAGTTGGCTTGCATAACCTATATTTAGGTACAGAACATGAAGCATATGCGCTGTTCCAATATATCCAATCAGTCCACGCTCTAGTTGAACGCCATGAAAGCCCTCATCACCAGTGAATCTCTCTTATATCCATGCTCTACTAACTCCTTACATCCCTCTTCGTTGCCTATGATCATAAAATTCAGGTCTTATAGTTGAGCCACTGAAATGCAGAACAGTTATGGGCTCTCGTACAATTCCATGCCTCTGCTCCTAAGGAATGGAATTGACTGTGACTCTCTCTTCATAGCTCAAATGCCTTTTCACTGCCTTCCTTCATAAAGCGACTCTACACTCGCTATTTCTTCTTGGCTTTCGAGGAGTTGGAAATGGAAGTGCATCTTCTTCTGGCCTCAGATTAACATTTCTGTGTTACCTTGGGAGCGTTAAAATTTAATTAATAATATTGAATAAAAATTATCATTATTATTTTCATTATTATTATAATTAGCTGCCCTTATGATGTGATGCTTCCAACCAAAAACTCTGTATTAGTCCCCAGACCTTTGCCCCACCTCTGCACTTCTTTGTCCTCTTAGAGTAGAGTAGACTAGACTAAGTTGGATTTGATTAATTAAGCTAGATTATCTTAAGTCAGGGTATGCTAGATTAAACATATTTACTTTGAAACATAAACAAATAATATTTCTGATTATTGTCAATTTATTGATTATGTGCAGCGAAGTTATCTTTTCTTCTTTTCAGCGTTCTGTTACGACTCCCAGAAAATATCCTTTTCCGACGAAGCGCATTCTTCTGACCTCCGACCCCAAGGACCGCTCCTCTCGGGGTAAGCTGGTCTTATTCATTTATCGCCTATTTGAAACGTGTTCAGAGCTATGCTATGTACTATGGTCTCCGTCATAGTAGTGTAGACCTTCTTTGTTTGCGCTAGTTGCTTCTCACTAGTGGTGAGTCCCGGTGACGTGTTCACAGGAACCCATACTATGATAGGTTAGCAACTGTTCTTGAAGGTCAAGAGTCGTGTCTTGAAAGTGAACAAACAGGTCAACGATTGTCTCAATTCTCGACTCAATTAATCAATCAATAAGTCGGCGTTATGCTAATGATTTTGGCAATGAATATAATATGCCACCGGTTAATTTTCAAAGAAAAATCTCTTTGTCGGTCTCTACGAGCGAGACTGCCAGAGGGGACATTCTGTTTATGCCCCAAGTACCATTTATACTGATTTCGCTTTATAAAGTTATCATCGACAACATTTAATAGCATTAGTAACAGGTCAATTGCTAATAATTATCAGTATTATGACGGTGCTATAATTTTATTATCTATTGAGAATTATAAATACAATATGCTTTTATTCTATATTGGTCGGTCGCCGTTCAAGGTTTAATCTCAAATTAATTCCTTATTAATGGGATAGTTTACTGTGGTCGACCATGCAGTGATAGCTAGGTGCGTCTTCGTTGGCTGATCCAGTTTGAGAAACAACTGTACCTAATTGGTAGATACCACCACCGCGTGTCAAGTCTAAGCTGATATATGGAAATATTTAAATACAGGATCAAGGGAAGATGAGAGACAGACAGACAGACAGGCAGTGTAAGAGAGAGAAAGAGAGACAGAGACAGAGAGAAATAGAGAGAGACAGAGAGAGAGGCAGACAAAGAGAGAGAGAGAGACAGAGAGAGAGAGAGAGAGAGACAGAGAATCTTGCTTGCTGACTGTTATTATACTAGCTTCGTTGTCAGAAGCATTAGTAACAGTTAAACTGCTAAAATTGGAATGATTTTCTCATCATTTGTTTTAAAAGAAATTCTCTAATTGCAAAGCAACAAACTCTGTCTTATTTCTACTTCAGCTAAAGTTGAATGTTGTAGAAAATGAGGAAGAAGTTTCTTAGAGCACACTAAATTCAATTATAAAAATTGCTACACTGCACGAAAGCTATTATATGTGCTTCCAGCGTATATCAAAATACACTTGCACATTTTTGATAAAAATAGATATCTCCACATATTAAAACTTGTAAATGTCCGATACAATCCACTACAAAGGTTCTTTGATTCTTCGGATTCTGTTCACTTGCTTTTGATCATCATTCGCGCTGCTCGAAGTAAGCCTAAGCTCCGCCATCGAAAGGAAGTACTGTGTGAACACGTAAGACCGCATTGCCACAACTGTTGAACCACCACCCTCCCTCATAGGTCTGGGCGCAGTTGCTTATTTTTCTGTCGTTGTCAGCGTCCCATGTTGTGAAGTTCATTCCACCGTAGTACCCATCCTTCGACGAGGAATTATTGGTCAGCGAATCTTCGGCATTTCCGCTGAACCCCCGAAAGGCGAATGGCGTAGTTGCTGCTTTCAGAGTCAACGGACAAGTTGGAATATTCGGCGAAGAACCATGTACCATTCACGTTCATCTGTAATGCCAATATTGCATTCCACATTTCTACATAGCGTCACTATAGGCAAAGCGCATGGTATCAGATTATTATTGAGCTCTTAGTCATGTCAGAGGGGTTGTACAGAAATTCAAAGTGGAAATCGCCCAATTAAATGAATTATATAACAGTGAAATTGTGGTTTTTTAAAATAGCCTACCTCTATGCGAAGGGTGTAGGCGAATCTGTTGGTCTGACGATGGGTCTTTTCGTTTCCGAGCCAAAACTCTCCTCGTCTCATATCTCCAAATCCATTCTTGTATTCGCTCCAGGTTCGGTTGAAATTGATTGATCCGTCAAAACGGTGCATTAGGACTATCCAGTCTTTTACGATTGACGGAAGAAGCGGAACTTCTCCCACGTCAGTAACAAAAGCTAATAAAATACATTGTTTGAAAATATGGTGCAATCATTCTACGGCAATAGCCTCTTATGTTCAACCGAATAGACCGTGATCTCCTGACTTCTAAAACGTCACGCGCAGGGTATCAGCTTATTTGCAAGCGCTGCCTCGAATCTTAGAGGTTGTAGTTTAGTCCAAAGGATGTCAAAGTCTGATTTCCAGTGGGATCAGAGAAGGCAAAAAGGTGTTGAGATGGGTGTTGTTTAGAGCGAGAGTTAGAAGATGGAGGATAGGCTGAGTTAGAGTTTGAGTTCTTGAAGAGATGACCTTTCAGTTTTGAGTGTAAAGCCCGTGAGGTGATAGATTGTATTTGTAATTGTAATTGAAAACTTATATAGCACTACTCGATATCAGACACGCTTGATAAGTAGAAGAGCCTTATCCAGATGACGGTGGGTGAGTGGCGATAATGACGGAGGAATCGAAACCTTGGCGGAATTCAGAGGGGGATCGTTTCAGAGGCCTCGTGCAGGAGTGTGGCAGTGTTTTGTTCATGAGATGATCGTGGAAGGGGTCGAGAAAGAACAAACTTGTGTATGATCTGGTAGAAACGGTTGGCTGGATGGTGAAGCGCTTGGAGAATTGTCGGGAGTTGTAGATTAGTGATTTGACTGCGAACTAGGGGTTTGTATGGGATTAATAGCCAGTGGAGTGATTTCAGGATGAGAGTGGTATGATGATGGTTGAGCGTTCTGATTACGGCTCGGGCTGTTGAGTTTTGAGTAAGATTCGAGTTATTTTCTTGGGTGGAATCGAGGTTGGCAAGCAGTTGTCGATCTTTTGGCGAACACTGGAGTAGCAGTGGTAGTTGGTGAAAAGGAACATTTAAAAGTCAAATCGAAGCCCCGTCAGCTGAACATAAAATCATGATACCTAATCAGGGTCAGTCGGATGAAAGAAACAATTCAGCGCATTCAATAATCTTGAAATCGGTTTTTGAACAAAAAATTATATCAGCCAGACAGAAAAATAACGGAGCAGGACGTTTTTGCGCAGCCGTTTTTGCGCAGGACGTTTTGGCGCAGATATCTGATATCTGATATAATAAATTACATAATACAATATGAAGCATGATCGATGAAAATAATTATGCTAAACTGGGAACTGGATTGATGAAAATAATCATGCTTATAATTATAGAAGCTGGATGGATATGAGAATTCAACTCATTGTGGAACCTTTTAGTCACGATATTTTCATTAATCCCGCTTCCTGTTTAATGGCATTATTTTTTTAATAAATGCAGCTTCCATTTAGGCGTAATTCTTTTGATAAATTCCGCTTAAATTTAGGCTGGATTATTTTCATCAATCCAGCTTCCATTTAAGCATGAAACTTGATTCTTTTCACCTCACCCTCTTCTACTACCGACGCTCCCGAGGTTTAACCTGATTTGCCGTGGGGAACAATTTACGACACTGAAGTTGTAGATTGCCATATAATATATTTATATAATATATAATAGGCCTATGTATACAACACTATTGTATCAAGATCGCTGCGCCAAAACGTCCTGCGCCAAAACGTCACGTACTGGAAAAATAATAGGGATGATGACGATGATGAGGAGGAGGAGGAGTAGGAGGAAGTGGAAGAGGAGGAGGTAAGTATTATTGTTATTATTATTTTTATGATTATTGTTATTATTATTTTAGCATCATTATAGTAGGCCTATTGTTGATGGTTTTAAGTTGACACAAGTTTCACTGGAACAAAATCAAAGATATAAAACTCCGACATAGATAGAGCAGACTAAGAGTGACAAATTGACCTTATCCAATAAAATTTCGCTTTACCAATTCCGAGTTTCCAAGACTTCGGTGTTTTGTTCATGGAGAGATCGTGTTCATGGAGGCGTCGTTCAAAGGCTTCAAGCATTCTCATTACATTATCTTGTTGATTTTTTCATTTGCTGAAACGACACATTAAGGAACTCGTGAATACTTTGTCCTTGCTCCTGCGTACGTCGGTCAACTGCTTCAAGCTTTCTCAAAGCAGTGTCCTGCTGATTTTTCATTTGCTGAAAAGATCCATTTGGAAGCTCATAGATACTTTTAACTTTCCCGATGTCGACGTCATGCTCCTGTGAGCGTCGGTCAACAACTTAAAGACTTGTCATAACGGTGTCTTGCTTATTTTTCATTTCCATAAACGACGCATTTAGGAACTGGTTGATACTTTGAACATTCCTGATCTGCATATCTTGTTCCTGTGATTGTCGGTCCACCGCTTGAAGACTTTTCGTTACGGTTTCTTGCTGAGCTTTCATCTGCTGGAATGATGCATTAAGAAGCTCGTGAATATTTTGAACCTGTTTGATGCAGACATCATGCTCCTGTGAACATTGGAGCTTGAAGACTTGAAGACATTGGAGCTTGAAGACTTCTGTCTTGCAGACTTCGTCTTTCCTGATTTGATTCAATAAGAAGCTGGTGAATAAGTTGAAGCTGTATGTTCAACTGACGAATTGCCTCAACACTCAGCTCTGCTGCGATGCTGTTCGATGAATCTCCATTTTAACAGTCTCATGGTCGGCTGTTTTTTCACTTCATGGACTGTATTAAGCGCTGATATTACAATTAATGCTGCACAGTATTAAGTCACACTAATCCTCATGACGATTGTGTTCCTACTGTGATTCGATGTAGAAAGAAACATTCGCGTAGTGTCACTGCTTCTCTTTAGCAAACACATGGGGCAGGTTAAACAAGTTTATACGGAACTGAGTGATTCCTTTCTGATTGAAATATAATCGACAAAGCTTCTAGTACCATGCGGTTTTGAAATCAGGAAGGAGATCCAGTTTCAAACTAGTAATCTGTTTGGTCGTTTGATATATACGGAGTTAATGAGTTAATTGTGTGCTCCGTATAATCATAAGGTTGGTTGTTCCTCATGGTTGTATGGATGCATGTATGAATATGAGCACTCTGAAAAATATATTATACATATTTCAGTAGAAAGACTTAAACGTTCGTGCCTACATAGATTTCTCTATTACATGTAGGCCTGTGTTGTGTGGCTGTAGGTCTGCGTGTGTATGATGCATGCTTGTTCGTTTATTCATGTCTGCATGTATGATATTCAGTAGTAACAAAGTAGTTTTGAACAGTGTAGTCAATTGTTATGTTCATGACTCTAGTATCATATATTCGCAGGGCAACTTGGGATGGCTCACATAAGTGAAACGTCACAATTCGGTCAGATTCAGGAAGATCTGCTTGATTGTCATAGTCAGCCTCGAATCACAAATGAATCTAATAATAATTCAAGTTTGACAGAAACAGAAAGATCAAGAAGTGCTGAACTGTTCATTTACAGTACATAAACATCACTTTCACAGAGCGATAAATATTGCATATAAGTATAAACTTCGTGCTATATTTGCTTGCACGCAGTTTATACAAATGTCCTGGCCCAGTAGAAATAAATCAATTCACGGAAATCATGGATGACGTGATTTTCATCAATTGCAAGTGCTGTAATTATTTATATGTAACATCCTCACATACTCAGAGCTATCAATAAGTAAAAACCATAGCTTTAGTACTAGCTCTTTGCAGCTCAAAACCCGCCCTTAAGTTTCCGGTTTTAAAATCGCAGACGCACCAATCGTAATTAGTATAAATAATATATCGCCATAAAACCGCCATCTCTCGGATTTATTTTTCCGGTTTTAGATGCCACGAGTTTTCTATGATTTGTTTCTCGAAAACGTTTCGTGGTTTTCGTGATTTCTTACCGCGCTTATCTACTAGGCCTACATATCGCAACAAGATTAACGGACACCCCATCAATTCGGTGACAAATGAGCATGGTCGAGGTCATTATCGCTCTATCACGATCCGTGCTCGGAGACCTTAACTCACGTGGTACCCACCGAAACGGGACGCAAAATATATTGAAGGAGCTGACACGATAAATTCAGTGAAATATGAGCATGTTTGAGACCATATGATATAAGGTTGCCACATAGTGAAACATGTAGTAAATCCGCCATTATTTGTACCCTGGCAGTGCCAGTCACAAGCCTGTATAAAAAAGGAGGGCAACGCTAATGATCCTTGTTATCACACATATTATTTGGCCTATATTACGGGTCTTACACTTTAAGAGAAACGTGTCATGAAACATTAGAGTAATTCTATTTCTTCCAACCATAGCAATAGTTTGTCGTTAAACTGCAACTAGCTAAACGTTTTCGTGTGTATTTAACCTGTGATCGTTGTGTTATTTAAGGATTTGGCGTGAAGATCGTTGGCGGTCAGTACCTGCCTTGGTCGGAGGACCAACTCTGCGCCTACGTCGCCTACATCTTCCCAGGAAGCGTGGCTGATCAAGTTCACGGTGAATTACAAGAAGGTAACAGCGCTCGTAATTATTACATTTTCAATTAAAATTGCATTTAAATTTATTCTTGTATTTACTGTTGTAACTACATTTGTATTTACAATTTCGATTACATTTTAATTTAAATTTATTCTTGAATCCACAGTTACAATTACGTTTATATTTCCACTTTCAACTACACATTCAGTTACGCTTTCATACAGCCTAAGCTACATTTGTACACTTACCCTAACATTTACACGAGCAATCACGCTCACAATTAGACTTCTGTCGGTTTATCTCGACGCAGCATTCCGACAAAGCTGTTGCTCTAGCGCTTGGCTTTGCATTAGCCCTTCAGAAATGAGGAAGTTTCTATTACGGTCACACGGTGACTGTATGTTAATTACATTACATATAATTTTATAAGGGGACCAAGTGTTGGAATTGAATGGTGAAGCGTTGACGGGGAAAACAAACGATGAGGTCAACCACTTGCTCGCCAACTGTAACTGCGAGATGGAACTCGTCGTCCGCCAGTAAGTACCCTCACAGGTTTCCCAACTCATTCCGGTACTTATTGGTGTTAGCACTGTTCTCGCATGCACTATATGCATTGGTACCGAAAGTTTGTTTGCATTGCTTTTGATATATGTCTTCACTGGTACTCATATTTGTATGTATTGGTACTGATAATTGAGTGCATTGGTACTGATAGACGTCTCATGCATGCAGGGCCGTACCGAGGGAGGGGCCAGCGGGGCCGTGGCCCAGGACACAAATATGGAAAGAACGCAAATTTCTGGATCGAATAACTTATACCATAAAATGCACTATTTTCAAAATGTGGGGGCGCCAGATTGATGCTAGGCACAGGGCGCAATTATAGCTCAGTACGGCCCTGCATGCATGCAACATTAGTACTTGTGTGAATGAATGTATTTAAGTCGTCCATCCGTTCACTATTCCATCTGTCTATCCATTCATCCAATCATCCATTTGTCCACCCACAAATCCACCCATCCGTCGGTCCTTTCATCCATTTATCCATACATCCATCCACTCAACCATCAATCTACTCATCCATCCATCCATCCACTCATCCATCCAGTCACCCATTCACTCCTCCCTCCATCTCTCGATCCACTCGTTCATCCGTCCGCCCGTCCATCCACCAATCCACTCCATCCATCCGCCCATCAATCCATCCACTTGTCCATCCATCCCCTCATCCACTCTCCCATCCATCCGTCCGTCGATCCACTTATCTCCGTAGCATCTGTCTGATGCTGGTCCTTCATCCGATGCCTCCTCTTAATGTCTTCGACTGCTGATGCTGGTGATGCTTTGTTCCATCAGTGGATTGAATCTGAGAACATTTCGATCGATCACAATGTCGACCATCAACACAGACAGCAACCGTTCATCCTACGACAACATGCCGACGGCCAGCTCATTCGAAGGTAACGAAGGTTAATGAGGGCAGCAACGGTAAACGAAGTTAACGGCGGTTAACAAAAGAGGGTATCGACGGCAAAACTAGGTAATGACGGTAAAAGAATGTAATGAGAGAAAAGGACTTAATTAACGTAAAAGAATATAACTGCGGTAAAAGAGGTTTAAATTGACGTAAAACTCTGTATATGATATCGAAATTAACCAAGGTAAAGGACAAAATGCGACCGTAAAATGCGGTAACGACGGTAAGATAAAGTAATTAAGGTAAAACACCGTAACAGCAGTTTCAGAATATAATGACGAATAAAGAAGGTAAAAACATTAAAAATCACAAACACTTGCCACGATTCCTACATGCGCGCATGTCTGTCTGTGCGTCGGTGAAAGTAAGTAACGAAGAAGGTAAGCAGTTTAAGGCGGTAAAAGGAGGTAACGATATTAACGGCAAGTTAGCGAAGCCCTAGATGATCGCGGGAGAAGATGCCAATTTAAATTCTGCGTTTAAATAAAGATGCATTAAAATTATACCATTTAAAAATAAATAAATCTATGACACTATTATTAATATTAACTGGCCGTACATCATCAATTCAGAATCGATAGATGGATTAGACACGTCACGCATCATTTCCTCCAATCAGAGAGTTGGCCACGCCTCCTCCTCACACCAGCAGTACCTCGGCTCCGAATACGGCCAGCAAGGCAGCGTCCCGCTCCAGCGAACAACCTCTGCAACGGCGGAATTCAAGCGGAAGGTGGCAGCAAGAGAAGATGTAAGATTATTTCTATAAGACGTTGCGTCTAAATTCAGGTGCAAATAAAAATACATAGATTCAAGTATATATACATAATTAAATACACGATACACATACATACATACGTCCATTCACCCATCCACTCAACCATCAATCTACTCATCCATCCAGTCATCCATCCATTCACTCCTCCCTCCATCTCTCGATTCACTCGTTCATCCATCCACCAATCCATCCACCCGTACATCCACTCATCCACCAATCCACTCCTTCATCCATCCATTCATACATGCATACATACATACACACATACATACATACATACAAACATACATACATACATATATACATATATACATACATAAACATATACATACATACAAACATACATACATACATACATATATACATATATACATACATACATATATACATGCATACATACATATATACATACATACATAAATACATACATACATACATGCAAATATATATTTATATGTACGTGTATTGTCCATGTAGCCTATATATGTATGCGCAGTATCCATATATGTATATATCTTTATATATAAGTGATAATCAACCATGATATCAATGCAGGAGCTGAGATAATTAGATTGGAACTATTGTGTTACATTGTGTAATATATCTCAGAGTGATTTCATTCTTTCAGTCACCAGCCGACGAAGGCGAAAAGTACATTGGCGAAATACAGGTAGGAATACCTGTAATTATCTCAACTAATCTGGCCTTGCCTTTTCCTTACCTTACCTTTATCTTCCCTTTACCTTGCTTTTACCTTGCCTTACATTCATTTTATCTTACCCTATCTTACTTTTACCTTACCTTTACCTTACCGTTGCCTGATCTTACCTTGCCAATTTATTATCTGCTTGATTCATCTGTACTACTCTGTCGATGAACTACTCAATTGCGGTTATACTGGTTACATGACGGTGCTTTCCAGTGGCGCTTTGGAAGTTTGGAGATTACGATTACGAAGATGGTGACGATCACCATTACGACGATAATGATCATCATCATTGCGCCGCTGATAACGATAGCGATGATGGTGATGATGACGACGATGGCAATGATGATGGTGATGATAATAGTGGTGATAAAGTTAATCCAACTGCTGCTGATGGTGGTGGTGACGACGTCGACGATGATGATTATGATGATGAGGTTGACACAGTTGCAGCTTAGTTACGACGACTACGATGGCACGCTGAACGTGCACATCATCCAGGCTCGCAACCTCAGACCGAAGTACAAGACGGGAGGATACTCGGATCCCTTCGTCAAAGTCTACCTGCTTCCATATCGAAGGTATCGATTATCAATACTACGGCGGCTCTATGCAAATGTTAATAACGAGGATCGCAAAAAACAAGCACTTAAGGAATTGATATATCTATGTAATATATATATATATATATATATGTATATATATACATAATTTCGTGCATATAAATAATATTATAGTGGGAACGTCATTAAGTCAACTTTTCCTGTAGCGCTGGTAGATGATGGTGCTATTATAGCCAGAAGATAGACCAGTTGTCAGTTTAACAAATGAGATTCTGATCTATTAAATGTGTTGAATTTATGTTGAAATAGATTTAGAATAACTGGTGTTTAAAAGTCTTAGCGACCTGCGTTCTGAAGTTAATTAAATTTTAATATATTTTTATGCTTTAATCGGCTTTGGGTGTAAATGTTAGCGTAAATTTGAATTTTAATATAAATTGGGATGTGGAATGTGAATGTATATGTAAACGATAATGTTACAATAAATGTAATGTAAATATAATATTATTTGTTAAGACGCAAATGATAATGTAGATGTGGATGTAAATATTAGTGCAATTGTTGATGTTGATGTAAATATCGATGTGAATGTTAGCCAAATGTAAAAGTTAATGGTAACGTAAGTGTAAGCGTTGATGTGAACCGACATGTCAATGGTGAACAATTCATACTTAATTCTCGTGATGCGTGTAACCCAACGTCCGATGATTTTTCTAAACATTGTAGTAGTTCAGATTCTAAGCGGCGGACGAGAAGCGTTGCTCGGACCCTGAACCCAGAGTGGCATCGAACCGTCGTCTTCCTGAAGATTCCTCGCCAGGATTTATCAATGAAGACCATCGATCTTTCCGTCTGGGACCACGACAGGTTTATGCCGAACCAGTTCATGGGCGAGCTTCTTATCGATCTCTCCGGTAAGCGTAATGGTAACTGTTGCCATTGCAAATAGGCATTTACATAGGTTCTACGTTAGAGTAGGCCATATTGTTTTACGCTCGCACAAATATGTGGCATGAAATATTAAAAGTAGAATAATAGAAATAGAATAATAGAAATAGAATATTAAAAATAGAATATTAAAAATAGAATATTAAAAATGGAATATTAAAAATAGAATATTAAAAATAGAATCTTAAAAATGGAATATTAAAAATAGAACATTGTAAATAGAACATTTACTATAATATACTAAAAGCCTGATACCAATACTAGAATATTATGTCCCTTGCGCAGTAGCAATGCAATACTGCGAATTCTATTCCCTAGGGTTTAGAATGAGTTTTCTCTGCAATTGAATCTGTACCATAAATCGTGTGGCGTACATTTTTTTTGTCATTTGATATATTACACTTTTCAGCGCTGGACTTTGGAGCGCTTGTGAGTATTACCTTGAAAAGGCGCTATATATATTTTTCAATGAATGAATGAAAATAAAAACTTGCACAACACTTAGCAAATTACAATAAGCAAAAATTACAATAAGCAAAAATTACAATAAGCAAAAATTACAATAAGCAAAAATTACAATAAGCAAAAATTACAATAAGCAAAAATTACAATAAGCAGAGCGCAATATTTATAAAATACGATCGTTTCGTCTTTTCCTCTCACTTTAGACGCCTCCTACCTCGACAATCGCCCTCATTGGTATCGCCTCAGCGAAGACTCTGACAACAGATACGGCAAACGCCCACGAACCGGAACAATGTCCTCCTCCGACAGCGCCCAGAGCTCTTCCAGTAGCCGCAGCAGACGGCCCGACCGGGAGGGACCATCCAGCGGCGGTGGGAACCTGGGTCTCATCGGTCGAAGGGTGGATCCACGAGGGCCTGACCACCGTCCCACCATGTCCGATTCCCCTCCGCCGTACCGCCTCTGTCAGGGGCCCAACGGTAGGACCCTGAGTGACTCGGAGGAGTCCATCGCCAAGCGGTCGTCCAGGTACGAGGTCCTATCTGGCTCGTCTTCGAGGGAGTTGGGTGCCGTGGGTCAGTCGGGAGTCGCCGGTGGTCAGCAGTACAAGAGTGACCAGCAACTGACCGCGGTTACCTCAGTTGGAAGGCAGGATCCTGTCGAGCCACGCCTCACCTACACAGACGAATCTTGGGTAGCGACGACTGTCTCTTTTCTATTTGATTAAAAACGAGGGCTAAGCGAGGTCAGGGAGATAGAACCAAGGTAAATAAACTATGATAGTATAAATAAACTATGATATATGATAAGGTAATGTGTAGATATTGTAAAATTAACAGTGAAGGAATTCGGTTATGCAAGGCTTGTAGGTATTGTGTAATAATCTAAGATAGAAACAGGTAATCTATAGCTATTGACAATGGTAATTTAAGTTAAAGTAATGCTTATTCATAATGTAAAGTGATCTATGGTAAAATTTACAATGGCAGCACTAGGTAATGTTAGACTTAGAGGTAATGTAAATAATTTATGGTAGGAGCAGGTAATGTATGGATATTGTAGGATATGATAAGCGTAAAATAATTGTGCCTTATCAGCTACAACTAAATTATGTAACAAATAACTATTACCTTGTTACAACTAACTTTAATCAAAGTTATTTATGTGACCTATCGTAAATCAATCAAAGTTTAGCAAACGACCTCTACAGAGGACTTTAGATGAGTGCAACAATTGGTATTATATAAATTTTGCCATGTGCAATGCTGCTGTAAAATGGGACATTTATATAACGCCAGTTGATTAAACTCAACAACGCAATCTACCAACAGCGCTAAGCCACAAATATGACTGTACCTACATAAGTTTATGGTGCCAGTGCACAATAAACTTATATAGCGCCGCATGTTAAGTTCTTCCGTTCATCAATGTGAAAGTTATTGTGCTTTTTCGTAGACGGATTGTTCGGACAGAGGCAACGGCCTCGGATTCAGCAGAGGACAAGTCCTTGGATGCGACAGAGGACAGGGCCTTGACGGTCGAGCACTTAACAGCGAAAGTAAGTGGCCTCTTTCAGCAACAAATCATGTAGGCCTATATCTATATTGTAAGCATTGGTCACAAGACTCGTGATCATGTGATAGTTCTTTTGCTGAAGAAACATGATCATGTGATGATTCATTTGCTCGAGACTCCCGATCATGTGATAGTTCTTGTGTCAGAGACCCTAATCATCTGATAGTTCTAGTCCAAGATATTCGTGATCATGTAATAATGCACGTGCTCAGTATGCTCGTCATGATTAATGGCTAATTTCATGTTCTTAATCAGTCAGGCTTCTCAAGTGTTTCCACACTTAATCATGAGCAGATTTATCGAGTCAGATCAACGATGTCTATAATCAGTTTCTCGTTGTTATTGTTATCAAATCTTATCTTTTTGATTCTCCGATTGATTCCATATAAATCCGCTAATATCTTGATATCTCCTGTAGTCTTTCTACAATTGGTATCATTCCACTAAGACAGTTTCTAATGTTGCATGATTTTAATCTCGCCTGTAGGCGTATACATTAACTCGCTCTAGTTTGGCATTTCAATTGCCACTATATATAAACCCAATTATTTGTAGCGAATTGTGCTATGTAAAGTGTTTAATGGCCACATTTACACCTACCCGCGAGAGCCATCTACACGACGTGGAAATAACAGATCAATAAATGTGTTCTTCCCAGCCCTAAAAACGCTATTCGATTTGGACTTGCACAGAATTTCGCTCAGCAATTCGCTCGTTCCGAAATCGATTGATTAATCAAGATGTGCAACCAGTATCCTATAAGTTATTAAAATGTGTTTTAGCAGAAAATTAATGCTAGTCTTATTTAAAAATGGTTTCTTGTTTACGCATCACGTGACCGTTTTCCAACCAATGACAGTCGTTCTATTCGGGTCATTACATCATTCGCTTTGCTGCAGTCTGTTCAACCCATTTTTATCATCCGTAGGCAAATTGATAAAATGACTGTCAAGATACATTTCAAAGAATTATAATGTCTTTATGCCATAAGTAATTAAAGTAATATATCGGACGCTGTAACCTTGAACCTAGTAGGTCTGTCGTTAGATAAATTCTTTGTTGGAAACTTTAGCAATAGAAGCCTATTGACCGAAAAGTCATTATGAAATATCCCCCATTTTGAGGGTCCACAATGATAAATCGTCCTGCATTCACTTTACGTATCAATTTTCGTACTACGCAAATGATACCGTGTTTCTTGAGCGATTTTAACGGTCTAGTACCATTTTTAATCTCCGATATACTACACAATAGATGCGATATTTTAATTTTAATTGTGATGCTTAAGAAATCAGATCAATGACGATAATTCAGCCTTACAAAGGTGTACATGTGGTTAGTAAACTGATTTCTTCAGTCCTAATTGTTTTAAAATTTTATTGCAATTGTGTCCGCAACCTTATGTTGGCGACACTTGTCTCCGGAAAATATTTCTAAATATTTTAAGACTCGCCTAATTTCCGAGAATCATGATGTTATGATGGGCAATTCCTGTTTTCAGAAGAATTTGTTTTTGACTGTTCCTTTGCCTGGTTGTGTGTCCAGATGGATTTGAAAGCAGATCCAAAATGGCGGCGACCCTGCACTGTCTCTTAACCGCTATCTTCTGTTGTTTACGTTCTTCTGCCGCCAGTGGCTCCCTCTAGTCACTAGTGAGGTATTGAAACGTCCGTATGGCCAGAAACTCACGTGTATCGAATACATTATGATTGTGTGTCGAGCGTTGTTTTTTAGTTTCTTTCAAAGTAATTCTGTGTCTATGTATGCGACAGAAAGCCTAATGAGGAAAATGACCGAATTTATTGCGGACTTTTTCAGTTCGATTCTTGAAGGTAAATATGATCAGTCAGAAGCAAGCGTGACGTTTGATGATCACCGCCAATCTTTTTGCACAAATTGAGCACACGTAAGGGAGTGTTCGGAACTTCTGCTTCTCGTGTGTGGTCGCACAGTTCAATGTCTTTCGATTTTTATAGCGCCGATGTTTTGTAGGAGCACAATCATTCTCGTCTAATCCGGGAAAATCGTAATTTTCTCTTTCCTATAGCTTGTAAAGTTAAACAGAGGTGGCACATAAACTGATATTTCACACTCGAAACTGACCAGGGTCTGAGCAGTATGGGCCGTGCCTAGCGCAAGAACTTTAGTAGACAATTGAATATCCAGTCTAACCTAACTTGTCTACTTATTCATCCCCAAATGCAGAATACATGCAATACATTAAGTTGTATATGTGTCATTAATGCAGGCAATGTAATAGTACATGGAGACAGATATTAGAATGGGATACCAATACGTTGATAAAAAAGCTCTCGTGTTATGCTTATAAATTCGTCCTTTGCAAATAACAAATCACGGTTTGTGGCAAGTTTCTCCTGGCTGTTGTCAAACAAATTGAAGGGTCCTTCGAATTTCGGGGAGAGAGAAAAATTACAATATTCCACGACTGAAACTGTTGTATCTTTTGCACGAATCTTTCTGTCAATACAATTCACGAAATTTGCTACTTTCAGTCGTTCGTCTGTTGCTTGGCAATTATTTTCTTGCGTCGTTTTTATCTTCATTAATATAATGTCCTTTAGGGCCGTCCACATATTACGTGCGCAGCGAGGGAAAGGGGGTTTCGAGTTTTGGCGATTTTGCGTACGGGTGCGTACGGTGGAGGGGTCCCGAAAATGTGTACGTACGCAAATATAATTTTCTAATTATTTCTATTTATGACGTACACAATACGGAATATTAAAATCAGAACTGTAAACCCAATCACAGACTATATTCGTGCTTAATAAATTTTATGTTGCATTAAGACTGCTTTAGATGCAAGTGTTGTCAGTGTTTCATTTCTTCATAACAGTTAACAAATTTAAGCTGTTACTTATGATGCTTAACAAAGATAAATAACCTGTGGTAAAATCAATGTCTTATAGATGTCTTTAGCTATTTAACCTTTGCAATGGGGGGGGGGTTAGAGCTCAAATGTACGTACGCATGAGGGGTAGGGGTCCACGAAATGTACGCAGTGCAACAGAGGGAGAAAGGGGTCCGAAAATCCGATTTTTTTTCGTACGTAATATATGGATGGGCCCTTATTTCCATCTTCTTCAATACAATTTCATTATTTTCATCGTTATTTCAATCTCGGTATTATTATATTATCTTAAATGCAATTTCCTTACTTTTATCTTGAATATAATTTCCTTGTTTTCATATTCTTTAGCACAACTTTTTATTTTTGTTCAGAATTAATGATTTTGTGTATACAACATTTTGCGGCGTAGGGGAGAGTAGCCGTGAATGGACCACCTAAGGCAAACTAACCACACTGTCCTCAAGTAACCACCACAGACAACGAGGAACGTTGTTCCGAGTTTTCCTCCTTCCATGCAGTTTGTTTCCGATTATGGGGAAAACATTTTGTAGAGTCAGACTAGGCATGTCAGTTTGGCCCACCGACAGATATTCTAGGCAGAGATTGACATTATTGCAGATCTTCTAAGCTGACTATGTCGGGACCCCTTGACAGAGAAACACCTGTCCGTTATAGGCAGAGAGATTCAGAATATCTGAGCAGAGCAATCACGGTCATCTTAGACGGAAGTTAGCGTGTCCTACTAATAGCAAGCATCCATTTACGATTACCAATTTTTTGTAATCGTAACTGGACGCTTGTAAAGTGTTGCGACTTCAAGGTGAACTCGTGAGAGGCCGGCTCCAAACAAGCTATTCCAGAACTATTGGCAAATGATGCCTTCTGTGTTGAATGTCTGTCGCTGTGAGTGTTGGTGTCCTGCATGCGCTTAGATCTGTGATTGCTTTTCGTTGTGACAATATATCACAGTATCACTACTATATTGAATTTTCTTTATGTACCATCTTTTTTAGAAGATCGTTGTGCCTTCTGAACTCGTGCAAATATGACTTCAGGACCTTAAATTGTTTTTGCTGTTTATTGCATGATGCAAGAATCTGAAACATGATTATGTTACCATGGCCTAACGCCATATTAGATTTTTTAGATAATTATAAAAATATCTCTGTCATTTTGTTAATTACTACTCAACGATTATCATCTCCTCGAGTCCAAGTTAGTTCATCTAGTAATCTAGACCAGTGTTTCCCAAACTTTTTGGTCGTAGGACCCACTTCCGAAAATCTTTGAATGCCCGCGACCCACCTCACAAAAGCGAACAATATTGTGTTAAAATGTAATTGGCATTTCAACTTCAATTTGCAATGCATGCATTGAATATACTTGATAGAATGAAGATACTAGACTAGACTTTACTCATTGGAGTATACCATAGTAAACAATACAACAAAGAAGGTCAACAGAACCGTTTCATTTTGTTTTTTGAATTTAATGGTACTATTTTTAAACAGACCTGAAGCATGGCGACCCACTTGACAAGATGCAGCGACCCACTTTTGGGTCGCGACTCATAGTTTGGGAAACACTGATCTAGACCGTCATTCATCCACTTCGTGCCCTGTTCAAATCCAATATTAATAAAATCCCACAATCAAAGCCACTGCAATGTGAGATGCCAAGCAAATTTCTGTCGATGGCCACGGCCTCTGTTGTCATAAGCTGTCGTGAAACCCTGGATTCATCCAAAGCCCCTTATTAAAACCCCGTCTGGTTAAACATACTCTAGTCTTGAGGCTTGCACATTGATAGGCCTAATTATTACGGTTGTAATAATTAATTGTACTTTCGCAAATGCTAAAACTGCTCGAAGTAACATACCGGTAAAAAGTATATCTTTGTAATACCACGTATACTATTGTGGTTATTGTGGTCACTGTAACCTAGTCTAATCTGGGCTCTTATTAACTTGATGAATATGGTTGATATTTTAAATCGCGGGATTCGCAAAATGCGCTCCATAAAGCCTAGATAAATTCAGCTGAGCCTCTAACTTGTTTGATATTCTGTCTGTTTAGGCATTCGACGTCATGTCGGCGATCGGAGCCGCAGAGACCCGGAAGTAGACGAACCGCCATTTCGTTTAACGTCAGGGGCGGTCGAGGACACGACCAAGTCCTGCTGCTCCTCATCGTCCTCGTCTTTGTCCTCGTCATCTGTCCCTTGTCCACAATTGAGACAGTCGTCCTCAGCCAGGGCCTTCGTCTCCTCTTCCTCGTCGTCGTTCGCAGTCACCACTAATGGATTGCGCTAATTAATGAATTTATTAATTATTAACCAATTATTAATTGAGAGCTAATCAGACTGATTCGTGTTCTTGTTCTCGAACGACTGGATAACTCGAATGATAACTGGAATTACAAGTTTATGTACTTGACGTTAATTTAAATATTATCCAAGGATAGACCAAGTACTACATAATAATTGTTAAAATGATAAAGGGTGTATCAAATGGTCTTCCTATCGTGCGAGAATTACTTTATTGCGATATGTTAATTTAGTGCTGAAAAGTAATGGTCTGCGGAAAGACGTGAAACAATTACTGGTAGGCTAGGAAAGGAAGTTTGGTATTGGGAAGTGCTGAGTTAGATATTGTCAAAGAGAGATATATAATTATGATAATAATATTAATAATGATAATTATCACTAGCCAGGGTTTTATTCTCTATATATTAATTATTTTATTTATAGTCTCGGCCACCCCCTGCCGATGAGACTCAAAAACTACATTTCTCTACTGCGCTTATTTATCTGAATCCAAAGTTTCAACACAATCGCTTTTCTCGGCACTTTCACACTCAGTGTAACATCATTGAAGACTATCCGTCTCAGAATAATGCTATCCATACTTTTAAATTCCTGGAGAAAATAATAATACTTTTTCGGATAAACACAATAGATTAAACACAATTATTGCTGATGAATAATTTTCTTGCTTAAACTGACTTGAGAGTACTGAATGACGCGAATCAACGACGTAATGAGGTCAGTCAAGCCCGGAAGAAACTCCCCAAGCATTGCCAAATGAGTGATCCTTACTTTGAACGATCGTCTGTTGAGCTACTTAAATTAGCGCTATATGAACGGAAGTAATTCACACCGTCCTATTGTCGAATATACTGTATTGATATTTGTAAATACTGAATTCGTGATATAGCCTACAAATAAAGTTAGTACATGATTATAATTAAGTCATCGTGATCTTTCAACTGACCTTTTTATTCAACGAAATTTTCGGATGAATGCAGAATGACCCAATTAGGCCAACCAACATTATTATATTTCTTCCTCTTCTTCTTGTCATTATTGTTGTTGTTATTATTATTATTATTATTATTATTATTATTATTATTATTATTATTATTATTATTATTATTATCATTATCATTATCGCTATCATTATCATTAGTATTATTAATATTATTATTACTGTTATTATTACTGTTATTATTATTTTCTTGCTGCTATTCAATATAAGTTCTAAGTTGTTAAACTCGTGGAGATAGAGCTCTGGACTACTAGGTAGAACAGACTGAGAGTAATAAAAGAGTTCCATTTAATTCAATACGTATACCGTTAATCTTAAATATTTCGCTTTACCACTAACGAGTTTCCACAAGTTCTGTGTTTGGTTCATTAGAGTTCGTGTTCGTGGAGACGTCGTTCAAAGGTCTCAAACTTTCTCAAAACAGTGTACGCTTGTTGATTTCTAGTTTCCTGTTTTGATTCAGTAAGGAGCTCACGTGAACTTTAAAGTTGTATGTTCAGATCACGAATTGCTTTAACACTCGGCTCTGATACGATGCTGTTCGATGAAACTCCATTTTCACAGCTCCGCACAGTTGGATGTCCTTTCACGTGAAGAATTATATCAAGCGCTATTATTACAACTAATAATATTACCGCAAAGTAATAAGCCACACGAAACCTCCTAGTGACTATAATATATTTCTGCTGTGATTTGACTTAAAAAAAGAAACCTGCACGGAGAGAGACTGGCTGCTTCTCTTTGGCAACAGAGGCATCTGGTTAAACGAGTTTATACTGAACTAAACGAGTTAATTGTTACAATGATGGACAGAGTAGGCCTATGTGACAGGGCAATATGGAGCTGAGTATCAACGGCGTACTCTTGTAATAATATTGGATTCCAAAGTGTTTAGCAAAACGACTGATTGGGGAAGTAAAGACTGTAAATAATAAAATTGCTTAGAGCACACACATGTTTGCTTGCATGGGTGCTGTTATGCCTAATTTACGATGCGATGCAGAGTAAAGCAGAATGCACGTAATTCATGTTTGTAAGTCGTGTGATAGACTTGAGCGTTGTCATGAATTATTTCTAATAGCTCGTGACTAGATAAAGATAAAGCTATGGAAATAATTGATCGTACGTAATCGCGCCACAACATAATTGAGTCCCCATAGACAAAATATTCTGCAAACGTATTTAATCATCGAGATAATACAAGTAGGCTGACAGAACAGTGCTGTGTGCACTAAGCAATTTTAGTTGATCTATAAGGAACACGGCATATTACGACTACCTCTGTTAGGTCCAATCTGTTTTGGACGCTCTTATATCAATTTAAAATGCATTGTACACGTTTTCATAGCGCGACCGTTTACTGTCTCGATTGTGCTAATTTGTTAGTGAATTGGTAGAGGGCGATCTATTACAACCACTTCCCGTTTGATTGGGTGAAACGTCATTTAAGGTACCCGCGAACGGATCATGCTAACCCTTCGACATAATTTTTTAGCCACCTTAAAGAGTCAAACCGCTATCCACACGCTGCCTGACACAGAGGCAATAGGGACTCTGTAAAATAGATGGCGCCAGTATCAAATGTGGGCAAGCTACCCGAGGTAAAATTGTGTGCTTAATGTTGTTTGGTTGTTGTGCTGCATGTTCTTCACGCAAAAATAATCGAAAAGTTAGCCAGATTATAAAATCTATGTATAAAAAAAAATTCTTAGACCTATGTGCATACTGGCGCCACCTGTTTCTATTTAAGGAACTGCCCACAGAGTCCTCCTTTGGGAAGTGACCTAGGCTCTATCCAGTGTAGTCACTGTGAATACTGGCGCTGCATAAATGACAGATGACAGTGAAGGCGAGCGAAAGGGTATAATCAGACGACGAGGCCGGAAAAGACCCGGAAAGAATAAGCTTATTTATTCAAGATGCCGGCAAGATTAGGATGCGGACAGCTTTGACAGGAAACATCTAATAACGTAGAATTACTATAGTAACAATTTGCTGTACATACGATCTGTTCTAATATAAACATTTTAACATCAACAAAGCTGCGTGATTTCAGAGGGTTCAACGAGCACCACGTGCCGAATAGAAGGCTTTTAAGCCACCGAAAATTAAACGCCTACATCTTCAAGGCACTGCTCGCCACCATAACTTGGAAGAGACAAGAAGCAGGATCTTCTCCTCCAGCACAGTGCCAAAGCACAAATGTTACTGTGAGCAATGTGCTGTGATTAAGCCGTTTTGCTAGTATGGATCTTCTACGTTGCTCTCACTAGAACATTCTCACAGGTTGTAACGTGTTGGCAAGGTATATCAGAATATTTGTGAGCGTATGGTTAAAAGGAAAATCGTCTTCGAAAGAAACCTTTTAGAAGAGTAGCGTAATCCCTTTCACAGATTAATTGATTCTTCGGGTTTTGTTCATTTGCTTTTGATCATCATCCGCGCTCCTTGAAGTCTGCCATAGCCACTCGACTCCAAATGCCTCAAACTATACCAGGAAAAATATGTGCACGTGAGACAGGAACACAAACATTGGTCGAACCACCACCCTCCACCATGGGCCATAGCGCAGTTGATACTTATTAGGTCGTTGTCGTCATCGCGCGTCGTGAAGCTCATTCCACCATGGTATCCACCACACGAAATGCCAGCAGCTTTACTTATGCGGGTTAGCGAATCGCCGGCATTTCCACTGTATCCTGAGACGTGAAGGACGTATTTGTTGCTTTCAGAATCAATGGAAAAGTTGGCATAGTTGGCGTGGTACCATGCCTCGTTTATGTACATCTGTAATACGAAACATACGACTTAACGCCCTACTTATTCAAAATATTCCTCGACCGTTCTAACGATCAGTGTGCTACCTGAGACATGTTCCTCTATTCAGACACGCGGAATATTATGAGCTCCAGGCTACGTTAGAGGAGGGTTGTTCAGAAATACAGGTAATACAAGTAAGCAATCATTGGGAAGCGCGCTTAATTAAGTGGGTTACATACATGTAACTGTAAAATTGTGTTTTTTAAATACCTCTATTCGAAGAGTGTAGGCGAATCGGTTGGTCAGACGATGAATTTTTTCGTTTCCGAGCCAAAACTCTCCTCGTCTCATATCTCCAAATCCATTCCTATATTCGATCCAGCTTCGATTGAAGTTCAGAGATCCGTCAAAACGGTGCATTAAAACTATCCAGTTGTTTAGGATAGGCAGCAGAACAGGGCCCTCGCCTAAGTCAAAGCCAGGGTCCAGTTGGGCAGGAAGTTCTATAAATGAGAAACAACGTTTTAGAAATATATATATATATATATATATATATATAGTGATGAGTTTGCGAAGATATGTGGACTTGTTGAGCATTATAGGGAGTTGTAGGTGAGTGATAGTACTTTGAACTGGGTCTGGGTCTTTTGGCCAGTATACAGTATTATGAGGACTGGAGTGATATGATGATGCTTGGGCGTTCTGCTGATTGATTGGGTCAGAGTCTTGAGTAGGCTGCATACGGTTCAGTTTGGTGATATTGAGCCTGACAAAAAAGGAACTGCAGTTATCGAGTTTTGAATGGACAGTGGAGGTAGCAGTGGTGGATATAGTAGGCCTAGTGGAACATTCAAAAGTCGAATCAGACCACATCAGCTGAATATAAAATCATGTTGTTTACTAAAGGTCAGCCGTGTCATGTATGACCCATCCAAGACAATTCAGCGCATTGAGTACATGTAATTTTGAAGACCTCGAATGATCCCTTTACCTTAAGACCAACAATTACAACTAAAGTCACGACAACGAGATTTATAGTGATGGCGAAGATGACGATGATGACTTTAATGACAATAAAAAATAATGTCAATTTAAATTATTACTAATATTATTATTTTTCTTGTTATAATTATTTTGCCTATTGTTATTTTTATAATAATAATTATTATTATTATTTATATTATTTATTATTATTATTATTATTATTATTATTTATCATTATTATTTTTATTATAATTATTATTATTATTTCAACTATTTTTACCATTATTACAATTATTGGCGTTGTTATTATTTTTATTACTTTTATTATTGTCTTGTTGCTACTGATTAAAAGTTAATGGTAATAGTCTCACTCGGATAAAGTAATTCTGAAACAGGTGGAAAGACTGAGAGTAATAAATGTGTTCTAGCGCCAAGCATGATTGTTGTTACTAATATAGAAAATTTTGAATTTACCAATTTCGAGTTTCGACAAGTTCTGAGTATTATTCTGGATGAGGTGATCGTATTGTTTAAGACGTCGTTCAAATTTTTCAAACTTTCTCAAAACGGTATCATGCTGATTTTTCATTTGCTGAAACGACGCATTGAGAAGTGCATGAATACTTTGAACTTGCTCCTGCGAACGTCGGGCATCTGCTAGAAGACTTGTCATCGCTGACCTTTGCTGATTTTTCATTTGTTGAAACGACGTATTAAGGGACTCGCAAATACTCTGAACTCTTCTGATGCAGATATCTTGCTCCTGCGAACGTCGGTCAACCGTTTGAAGACTTGTCATAAGGGTGTCTTGTTGACTTTTGCTTTCCTGGTTTGATTCAGTAAGAAGTTCGCGAATACTTTGAAGTTGTACTATGTTCATCTGACGAATTGCGTCAACAATCAGCTCGGCTACGATGCTTTTTGACGAGTCTCCATTTTCACAAACCTGTACAGTCGGTTGTCCATTCACTTCAATGACTGTACCTTGCGCTAATATTATAATTAATGCTACGAAGCAATGAGTCACATGAAACTTCATAGTGACTATATTTCTAGCATGAATTGAATTAGCTTAAAAAAATTTTCGGCGAATGACTGCTTCTCTTTGGCAACAGATACAGCGGGTTAAACAAGTTTGTGCAGAACGGAACTATTCGTTCCTGATTGACACATGATAGCCAAAGCTATTAGTTTGCTCTAGTTTCTGCATCCTGAAGAAGATAAAATGGAAAGCTAATTTCTCTGCTCGAGTTGGTGATATGTACTGAGTAAATATGTTCCGTATTATCCTAAGGTTTACCATAGTTAGGCCTATATGCGTGCATGTAATTATATTTGCATATCGAGCGCTGAAATATACAGTGAAAATATTTCTGTGCAAAGACATCGTCTTTCATACATCCATATTTATATATATATATATTATATATATAGTGCTTGTTTTATGTATTTATTGATCCATTCATTCATTTCTAAAATTTATATAGCGCCCTTCAAGGCTACATATCAGACGCCGTAAGCAAATTTAAAGGTAATGTACACGTTTTCAAACAGCGACTGTTTACGGCCTCGTTTTTTCAATGAACTGTTCGGGTGCGATCCATTATAACCGATTCCTGTTTGAATGGGTGAAGCGTCATTTAAGGGAATAGCGTATCGTGCATGCTAAATCTATGTCGTAATCCAAACTTTAGGAGACGAACTGCTACCGCACGCTGCCCAACGCAGAGGAACGTGTGAGGCAGCCTATGCTCTACCCGATGTGGTCAGTTGTGAAGGCTATCGCTCCATAAATGACTAAGCTTATAACTATAAGGCCATGTAAGGTTGGCTACAAGGTGGCGATGGTTCAACCTGGCGTCTGTAGACACGTGGGTCATCAGGCCGACGCTACATGAAAACCCTCAAACGCACAAAAACATTAGGAACTGCGCTTCAACTCATTCCTTATGCTGCTGGGATTTGCGACATCTCCAGTTAGTTCATACATGATGTCACGCGCCTAGGGGAGGAGGGGTCACACATTTTTGACACTGTGTGACGAGAGGGAAGGGCCTAGGAGATGTGACGTCACATCATCACATCAAACATCAAGATGCGTAATGTTATTAAAAGCTTTTACTCGAGTAGACAAGTTCCACTTAAATAACAGTGAAGGTTACCACAATTTAACACACACGCAGGAATCAATTATCTTTAAAAAAGTCATCTTAAAAAGCCACTGGAGAAACTTAAAAAAGAACCGCTTTGGGGGCATATGGGGGGGGGGTACTGAACACTAAAACTGGGGGCGTTGCGCCCCCCGCCTAGTTTTGAAACGGTGGTTGGGGGGTTGGTGCCCCCTCTGACCCCTCGCTTGTTACACCCCTGGTGGTGGCCTGGCGATTGGCTCTGCAGTGGCGCTTCAGTACACGATTACGATGACTATTTTTTGAATATATTACGTATATTAAAAAAAAATTCAAATTCAAATCATGTGAGTAGCGTGCTAAATGTGCGTATTTGTATTCATAGGAGAATCGTCTACAAATCAACACTTGTAAAATGTGCGAGATGATCCATTTCAAAGCGTCTTTGATTCTTCGTAGTCTCTTCATTTGCTTCTGATCATCATTCGCGTTGCTCGAAGTGTGTCTTCACCGCTCGACTCCAAGTGCCTCAAACTATGCCATCGAAAGTAAAGTTTGTATGAGCACGTAAGACAGTCATAATGACATTTATTGAACCACCACCCTCCGTAGCTCTGATGAATCGGTTGGTCATGCGGTGGAATTTTTTGTTTCCGATCCAAAACTCTTCTTGTCTCGTATCTTCAAATCCATTCTTGTATTCAAGGCGGTGCATCAAGACTATCCATTTACGACTGACGTAAGAACAGGAGCTTCTCCCACGTCAGTTCCATACGCTATTTGTAGAGGAACAAAATACGTTAGGAAATACGGGGAAATATTTCTACGCTAGAATCAAACGAACAGATTGATAAGAGAAACGCTCAATGGCGGATTCGAACTCCCACTAGGTCAACAACAAGCAGTTGGTCTCAAAAATTACTTGTGAGTTGTATGGAATCGGGCCCATTCCATACAATTGTGCACTTGAAATATGCTTCGAATTCCCCGAGGAATCGCTTTAACTTTATAACAACAAAGATTATGATGACGATGATGACGACGACGACGATGATGATTGTAATGACGATAATGATGGTGTTGATGACGACGATGATAATGATGTTGATGATGATGGTAATGTTGGTAGTGGTGATGATGATGAAGTGCGGTGATAATAATGCAATTATTTTCTTGTTGTTGTTAATCTTCAGTGGTCTTGAATATGCACTATATTAAATTAATCGATAGGTTAGATTAGATTAGGTAGAACTGACTGAGTTTGGTTAATGAGTCCTTGTTTCGCCGCTCACCACCCCACTGCACCCTGATGGAGCTTCCGCCGTTGGTCCGCAATTGCTTTTTCGTTAGGGACAAAACCCGTCTATTCCACAGTTACCCTTCAGTATTCCAATATCCGCCTCTGTGGACGCGCAAGGTGGCAGTACACAGCTCTGGTGTTTTAACAGTGCCTCAACATTTTAAAATACTCCAGCACTAATACTACCACATAATTTTCGCATATAAAGTTCTATAACAGAAACATTTAGTAACATTAGTAACTGTTGAAATACTAATATTAGCAGAATTATTCCTTTACCCATCTTTGAAGCAAACCTCGAATCACAATGAAATCCATTGATTTCAGGTGTGACATAAGAAACAGAACGATCGAGAAATTCTTTAATGTTTCATACAGGACACGAAATTCAGTTAAAAAAGCATAATATTGCAAGCAAGGATAAAATATGTACTAACAGTTTTATAACAGAACGTGTGTGCGTATATGAGCTAACAAAAGAATTCTCTGTTTTTTGAACTTCTAAATGCGCGAGACAATACATATAGGGTCCTACACTATGTCACCTCGCTGAAATGTAGACCCAAGCAAAAAGTGCCACAACTCGGTCGAAACTTGTAGCATTTGACTTATATTTTCAAAACGACAAAATTACTAATATTTCTACGCGGAAATTTTGTCAAGTTTATGAACATTTGAAATGCAGTACCGAAAAGAGGAAGCTTCCAACATGGGGATCCAAAAACAGCCGAATGGAAGTGAAGTTTAGTAATAGCTGTTGTTCAAAATATCCCGTTGTTCGCGACATGCGACTGCAGACGTGGACGGCAAAGAAACAAAACGATCAAGAAACGTTGAAATGTTTCTTACAGGACATGAAATTCAGTTCACAATATGCGTTATATTGCATGCAAATATAAAATATGTTCTAAAAGTTTTTACAGAACGAGTCTGCGGATTTGAGTTAACAAAAGAATCCTCTGCCTTTTCTAAGCTTCTAAATGTGAGCGACAGCATCTGTATTGTACTTTTTTTCATTGGCGCCAGATGATCAGCGGAGACATTTTGCAGCCGGCTGAGCATCATGGGCACATCCGTTTCCTTACAGTTTTATCTTTAATTAAATTAGTCGGTTTATACGTGTTGATGCGAGATTGCCAGTTGGGACATTGTTTTCTAGCCACCTCAATACTATTGACGGATACTTTTTTTTAAATCAAGTTTTATTGTCAGCAACATTTGATGACATTAGTAACAGATTAACTGCTCCTATTAGAATGATTTTTTCCATTACTCGTCTTTAATATAATTATCGACTCACGCATAAACTGTAATTTCACCTTCTACTAAACTAGTATTTAAGACTAAACTAGAATTAAGACAAAAAGAACATCAAATTCAATGTTAAAATGCGTACATTATAAATGCGATAGAAAAGCCTACGGAGTATATCAGAATAAATGTTAGTATTTTGGTTAATAAGAGAATTGTCAACGAATCAGAGCTTGTAAATGTGCGAGATCATCCACTGACGCTGCAAGGAGTCTCTGATTCTTTGGGTGCTGTTCATTTCCTTTTGATCATCATACGTGCTGCTCGAAGTAGGCCATTGCCACTCGACTCCAAGTGCCTCAAACTATACCAACGAAAGTTAGTACTGTAATGGCACGTAAGACAAGCATACTCGCAGCTGTTGAACCACCACCCTCCTCCTTCGCCCTGAGCGCAGCTGCTTCCATATCTGTCGTTGTCCACATCCCAGGTTGAGAAGCTCATTCCACCAAGATACCCATCACTCAACCCGGAACTGTTGGTGAGTGAATCGCCGGCATTTCCACTGAATCCTGAGAGGTGAAGGGTGTATTTGTTATTCTCCGATTCAATAGAAAAGGTACTGTATTCGGCGTAGTACCATGTTCCGTTTATGTACACCTGTAATGCAAAAGATACTATAAACTACTTCCTACTTGATCAGAACTATCAATTGAATTACGATCTCACTTCCTCGACCACTCTAACCATCCGTTCGAACACCTCTGGTTATCTTCACTATTGTGACTTTAACGCGACAATTTACGTGGTTTTAGATTGCGTTATCTTTGGAAAAAATTTTCATGATCTGACTACTCCAGATTAATCCAAAATTGACCCGACCCGTCTTCTGAAGCTAAATATCTGACCCGACACATGAAGTGTGGCACAGTGGCCGAGCAATTAGAGCGGTCAGCCCGTAACGTTCAGTGTGCGCTGAGTGAGCGGGTTCGACCCTCAGCCGGAAAGTCACTGTGTAGGGACCTTGAGCAAGTCCTTTGCACACAATTGCTCTGCGGTACAACTGCAATTGCACAATCGTGTGCACTTCTGAGTAAAAAATGTTGGAAGAAGGGCGGTATTAGATTTCGGCAATAAATGAAGTACATGACCCGACCAAATTCGACGCGACCCGCATTTAGAGCTAATTTTAGTAATGGTTTTCATCGTCAACGTCTAATGTCGTAAAAACGCAACACAGTCAGACCGCTTTATAGGATAATTACATGGATATTTTAAGCTCATGATTATTAAACGCATCAGTGGTTATATGCAGTGTTTTTCTGTGGCGTCATTACATAAAGCCCCTGACGAATTTCATATGCAGATTATGGTATAGCGTATACATTTTACTCACCCCATTATCTATACAATAATTACCGCTGCTCTTCTAGCTGTTTAACCGGACTTAACCTGTTAAAACTTGATGGGAAACTAGCTTAATAAAATGAGATTAATAAATGTAAAATTGTAACATTTTAAATACCTCCATGCGAAGGGTGTAGGCGAATCTGTTGGTCAAACGATGGATTTTTTGGTTTCCGATCCAAAACTCTCCTTGTCTCATATCTCCAAATCCATTCTTGTATTCGTTCCAACTTTTGTTGAAGTTAACGGATCCATCAAAACGGCGCAGTAAGACGATCCAGTTGTTTTCGACAGATGGAAAAACAGGAACTTCTTCCAAGTTATTTCCAGCCGCTGTTTAGAGAGACAGAAATACGTGATTAGAACATTTGGGGCAATCTTCATATGAGAGTATTGGGGGAGGTGGCGGTGGCGGCGGTGATGATGATGATTAGGGGTGTACCGAATATTCGCTTCGTATTCTCTTCGGATCCGAATAGTGGATCAAATAGATATTCGGTATTCGGCAGAATAGTAATAGTCGGACCAAATACGAATAGTTGTCACGTGACATCTATTTTTGCACAAGCGGCTGCTGCTATATCGAGTGGACTGGAGCAACTCTTTACTGCCTGGCGCCCTGGACTATAGTATCGCAGCGTCTCATTTCTAAGTTTAGTTAAATTAGTTCCATTTCTAGTTTACACAGACCGGCAGACGGATGCAAAAATTACGTACAGTTAACTGTTTACTTTTAGTTTATCTATTAAATTCACTGAACTTCTGAAACTTTTGTTCCAATTTGTAATTTTGAAATTTGTCAGTGGAACTATTTTTTGCAATATTCGTATTCGTATTCGACCGAATAGTTCGTCCGTTTATTCGTATTCGGCCGAATAGTGAAAATCACCTATTCGGTTCAGCCCTAGTGATGATACAATTATAATAGTAGTGATTTTTCTGCTGTTGATCTCCCGATAAAAGATAAAAAGTACTTCCTACTATGAATAACGTAAGCTATAAGGACATGCATTAGATCACTACCTAAAATGATCTAACCTCACTCGACGCTACACCTGCAGCTCTGGTAAGCAGCTACAGTTGGTTAGCAAATCGTCAGTGACATGCGATAATCATCTCCCGTTAACAAGAGAGAGAGAGTGGGTGAATACTTCTCTATAGATGATAATCTCAGAATATAAGCCGTGAAGATGTCAATGTCGCTTAACCGTGCATCATATATAGACACACAAGCATGCATATATAATTTGGGCGAGCTTATGGTCTACACTGGGTGGGGGCAATTGTCCTTGTAGGGAGGGGCTTTTGTCCGGGGGGAAATGTCCGAGGCTTTTGTTCCGGAGGGAAATGTCCGAGGCTTTTGTTCCGGAGGGAAATGTCCGAGGCTTTTGTTCCGGGGGGGGGGGGCAAATGTTCTACACTCACTGAGTAGATCTGATGACTGAAAGTAAGGGTAGGATCCAAGACAATTCCCCAGATCACGATCTGAGGATGAAAATTGGATGGGGAGAAACCTGAAATGGAGAGAAACTAAATTTACTTTCTCAAGCTGGAGGCGACCACCAAGCCAGATGAATTGTGTCTTATCAGAGTTTAGTCGTAGACGGTCAGAGGAGAGCCAAGCATCTATGGCAGATGAAGCCTCCAGTAAACGCACAGCCATTTGAACTGCAGAGGAAGCTGGGCCATGAAGAAGGGTCTGAGTAATTGTAGCGGCAGAATAATTCAGGGATGCACCAAAGAGCGATGGCGCTTTAGCCTTCATGGCTTCATCCACCATACTTTCATAGTTTCCACGATGATGATGATGATGATGGTGACGATGATGATGATAACGACGACAAACATACAAGCAAGCATACATATATATATATACATACAAGCATACATACATCCATCAATCCATTCACGCATACATATATACAATTATACATACATAAATACACACATATACATCAACACATACATTAATGCATACATACATTTATACATACATCGATTATTGGTACATACGTACATCAATAAGAAGCGAGAGGTGATAAAAAAAGCCATTTATATAGCGCAATTCGTTCAACACATATTAAATTCTGCACCACTGGACATCAGTTAATTGGCTAGAGCACATCCAAAGAAGAAGCGAGAGGTGACACAATAAGCCAAAAATCTCAGAAAATCTCAGAAAAATCTACGCTGCTTACATAAGATGTTCAGCCGCACTTCCCAACTACGCAGCGCAATTCCCGTCGACACATTTGTCGCTATGCAACGGAACGGTCCACTATCCTGGTCACGATCGACCCCAAGGATCCTCAGATCACCTCCTTCCTGGAACCTCCTGCTCGTATTCGTCAGCTGACGATTGTTCAGGGTCCAGTAAAACGAGATGAACTTCCGGTTTGAGACGTCGCATCGAAGCCGGACGTCCCCGCCTTCCGTCGCATCCTGGTTGACGGGCGCTGGATCGAAATAAAAGTTATCCTGCTGCTCGGAAAGACGAGCGAGTCCAGAGAGAAGAATAACTGAGATAATCACGGAGAGAGTCCTGTTGACGTTATCCATTTCCGTAACGGAGTATTATAGAGAAGGAAGTTGGGTTGATGAGCGCGATGAAACGCTCCGTGCGTGGTAACTATGTGAGCAGCGTCCTTCTTGGGGTAGTTCCTTTGTGCGAATGACCGGGTCGGGTGGCCTGCTGGTCTGCTAGGTGGATGGGTGGATGGACTGGGCGGGGTATCATAATGTCGGGTAAATGCGGGTCAGGGTCCGACCCAGCATTCAGAACCGTTCTACTAATACCAGAGGCGTAGCTAGGGGGGCCAGAGGGGGAAACGTGTCCCCGGGCGCCGTGTTGGAGGGGCGCCAAACTGAGGATTAAAACCATTATTTTTTCCTTTCGAAACAAACTAATTCATCTCAAAAAAGTTAGTAAGATTACATTTTGGCGCCCACAAAATCCACATTACAAACAGGTTGTCGTACATGATTTTGGGGCCCCTAAAATCCTTCTTACAAACAGGTTGTCACGCATGATTTTGGCGTCCCAGGGCCCTACTGATCTGTCATCACTAAGAGCCGTAAGAGACGACATAATATCATGTCGTAGTTCCAAATCAATTGCAAGCTGTGATCTGTCCTGCAGCAAATTGAAGCTAATTTTTAGTATTTCACTGCATATTCTTCGCAAGGCCTAATGACGTCTGTCGAACGCCCTGATGCCCTTCACCCCCCATCCCTAGGAACATCTAAACCTGGATGTTGGCCCAGTATGCAGGTCCCCCTCGAAGCACCGTCCGTGTGGCGGCATCAGAGGTCACTCGGCGGTGCATAGGTCCGATACCTGCGCATTGATCGTGGCGTGGGGGCTTCAGCCGTCTCAGCCTTCAGCCCTGGGGAGGCATGAGGCGGAGAATAGGTGCTCAATGGCAACGGGCGGCGGACGGCAGGCGAATTCATCTGACCCCAGCAGACGGGCACTTGACCGGATGCCAAAGTACAGTCAACAAGAAAGAACAAAGCACTGAGCAACTAGACCAAAGTGAAGGGAAACGAGGAGTGGTTATCGACCAACCGGATGACGAATCCCTGTACCGTCGAAGGTTACGCCGATCAACTGTCGCTCGCAGGAGAAAAAGTCCGAGGAAGAAGAGGAGACCAGCCAACCGGAAGTCGGGAGTCGTGACTCAACGAAGGCGACGCTGATCAAATCTTCTAAATCAACGAAGAAGTGAGAGCGAAGAGAGCAACATGGCGGACGGAAGGCAATCCCTAAAACGAGGGAAAGCCGACCGGAAGTCAAAACAATCAATAACAAGCAGAGAAGAGAGGAGAATCGATGAACAGAAGAGAAGGAGGAGGAGACCAGCCAACCGGATGTCGGGTTAGCCGTTGAACAACGATGGAGACGCTGTTCAAATCTTCCGAACCCCAAGAAGTGAGTAAGAAAACTCAAGAAGACGCCTTCGGCTCTGAGCCAGAAACAGCCCGACCCTCAACGACCATCGGCTCGTTCGGACACAACTGTCGATGGGGACCTTTGGAGATCTACCGGGAAAGCAGTGAGACACCACCAAACGAAAAAGAGGATAAAATCAACAAAAAGAACAAAAAGAAAACAAGAAAAGGAAACAGCTCTAAAAAGAAATAACGAGACAGCGAACTGAGAAACTGAAAATATATTTTTTTAAATTTAAAAAGTAAAAGAAAGAGAACAATGAGGAGAAAGAAAGAGAACAATGAGGAGAAAGAAAGAGAACAATGAGGAGAAAGAAAGAGAACAATGAGGAGAAAGAAAGAGAACAATGAGGAGAAAGAAAGAGAACAATGAGGAGAAAGAAAGAGAACAATGAGGAGAAAGAAAGAGAACAATGAGGAGAAAGAAAGAGAACAATGAGGAGAAAGAAAGAGAACAACGAAGTCAGAAAATCGACCGACACAACAGATGAACACTCAGTAAAAGACGATGAAGGCCATTGTTGCCTAACACTGTCGTTGAAACAACATGATGATGGTAAGCAGGTCCATGTGCCGTAGTGGCAGGATGACGAACGCCTCTCAAGAGCGTTTTTCGTTTGATTCCCAGCTGCATAGTGGTGTGAGAGTGAGATTTAATATGTCGCCGTATCTGACGCTTTAAAGAGGTGACGGAAAATGGTATTGCCCAATTGTAAAACTTTTCACCCACTGAGCGCATACTTGTTGTGAAGTAAGCTTATTTGCCTTTGTAAAGTTCTAACGAAGGACTTTTTACTTACTTGTGCTATAAATCTGACATAGCTGGGGTCGTCCACAAATGATGTCCGAACCCCTACTTTTTTACCCTCTCCCTCGCCCGCATTGCCACTGACCCCGTCCCCCTTTGCGGACGTTCTCATCAAGCATGTATCCGTCACCATTGCGACTGCTGATAATTCACTAGTAATTTAGGCCTACTATGTATGATATGCAGCCTATTGTTTTGGCATAGACGATAACTCTGCCCTGCTCATAATCTGGCAGCGTCAAGCCCAAGTCTGGATGATGGATATGGGTGACGCAGATCGTATGTGTCATGAAGAAGCAACTAACCAGTCTTGGACGAATATAGGGCCTAATAAAGAGAGAGAGAGAGAGAGAGAGAGAGAGAGAGAGACAGACAGACAGACAGAGAGAGAGAGAGCTACTAGCTTAACGCTAATGATGTAGGACACCAACATTCTAACAACAACTACGCCACCGAGAGCAGTAGGCCTAGTAGTAGCAGCAGTAATAACAATGATAATTGCTGCATCGATTACAACTTCATGAAAATCGTCCAATGTATATGATAGGTTGACGCAGTCCTCCGACGTCGCGTACCTTTGTCTTGTCAATTTTATCTTGCATCACAACCCAACTTATATAGAAAAACGTGTTATAGAAAGTGTTGTGCTGTAAATATGAACTTGGTCTCAGGCAAAGCGTTAACCGACGGTTGACCACAGTCAATGCGTAATAAGGTCAAAATATTTATACAAAAGAATACTTGCAGCTTCACTTGACCAATAAACTCGCAAGGCTGACCTTGAGGGTGTCACTTACGGCAAGAGTAGCAGGTTAGTTGATCGGATTAATTAGTATTTACGAGACAACTATATTTGATTACAGAGTGCTATTTGTTGGATGGATGTAAGAAAACACGGCCTTCGTTCGTTAGTACGTACAGATCAAAGGTCTCCCGACGAATTTACAAGTTTAGCCCAAATGGATAAATCACACCTGCAGCTGGGGGACCCGCGTCTATTGGCTAGTCTATAAATAAGAGTTGTTCGCAGACGCTACGGGGTCTTTCGCGCAATAAGTAGCCAACATATCGTTCATATCCATCTTCCGTTCTCCAAGCATCTCTCTCCCAGCTGCTACATCCACTGTTCAACGTTATTTTCGTTTCCCCGGAACTGCTCACCGCTGCCAGCATCCCCCACGGCGGTTACCTCAGAGCACCTGTGATTGGCGGAGGATGCTGGCTTCGTTTGTATCTATACTGCCTCGGCAACTTTGGCTCATCCGCGGCCCACCGTCCGTCCACCCATCCGCCGGTTTCTGCAGCTGAATGTAGCGAGCCAGTCTGCTGATCCGGGTCTTCGTCGTCATGACGGGTAGACGCAAGGGGGGCCTTGGCTCAGTGCCCCTGTTCGCCCTACTCCTCCTTCTCCTTCTTACCTTCGTGACCGGACTGAAGGCGTCGGTCAAGGGGAGTGGCCCCGGATCTCTCCAGACAGATACGGATGGTGACGGAATCCCCAATCACCTGGAGCGTTCGCTGCGCGGAATCGACAAGAAACGGGACACTGATCACGACGGAATTCCGGATTACCTAGATCAGGATGATGATGCAGATGGGATTGCCGATCACAAAGATCCGGATAAGAACGGAGATGGAATCCTGGATGCTCACCAGGATGCGGACGGTGATGGCATTCCGGATTATCTAGATGAGGATGACGATGGGGATGGAGTGCCTGACTCCGGTGAACAGGTGGATACGGATGGAGACGGAATTCCTGATGATAAAGATCCCGATGATGATAACGATGGCGTTCCAGGTCGGTCGATGATTAATTTCAATCCATGTTTATCTGATCCATTTTAATATATTCTAGTCCATTTTAATTCGATATAATCTGGGCCAGTTTGATCCGGTCTGGTACATTCTAACCTAAGCCAATCAATTTTTTGAGTTACTTGTCTAACCTAAAGATATGATTCCTAGTTTTATGTCTTCATTGTGTACAGTCTTAATTACCCTTGTCAAAGTGTTAGTTAAGTCATTAACTTTCATGTTCATTGTATTGAACTTACTGGCATAATCGTGCTCCTACAAATTTTTTCAACGGGTGTCCCTGCTAGTGGTCCCTCGGTCCCGTTAGGGTTCCTTCCTTAGTTGTCTGTCAACCTTTCTGTGCTTTTTATCTTATTGGTTTGGTTTCTTAATGGTTGGTCAGTCACCAATAAAAGTTTTGGTTATGATTATGGTTAAGTCTAATCCCGACCAGTCTCATCTATTCTGGTCTATTATACTTTAATCTAATCCATTTTAAACCAGATAAATCTAATCAATTCTATTTCCATTCTAATATGATACATTCAAATACATTCTAAATAATTTCTAATGCAGGTCAATGTATTCAATTAAATTCTTATCGAATTCAATCTAATCTGCTTATTGGACGCCAAAGCCATCACACGATGTTCGCCAATTATAGCGAAATTGCAATTAAAACTCATTTAATTATTCCATCAGAGAACCCAGGTTTATGATCACATCGATGAGAGAAATGAGAAGACAGGGCATGCGGTGGATATGCGGTATAAGGTATTAGGTGGATATGTTGTATAAGCTATTAGGTGGATATGTTGTATAAGCTATTAGGTGGATATGTTGTATAAGCTGTTGGGTGGATATGTTGTATAAGCTATTAGGTGTATATGTTGTATAAGCTATTAGGTGGATATGTTGTATAAGCTATTAGGTGGATATGCAAGTTGGAAGAGAGAGGGTCATAAGTTTGATCCTGATTAAGATCATAGTATCGACAGATTTAATCAGATTTAATCTGGACCAAACTTATGACCCCTCTCTTTCAACTTGCATATCCACCACATATCCACCTAATACCTTATGCCACATATCCACCTAATATCTTATGCCACATATCCACCTAATATCTTATGCCACACCATTCCAATGAAAAATGAATGTAGTAGTAATAATTATCAAACTGTGATAACTATTACTACTATATACATTTTTCATTGAAATGGTGTTCCTTCAAATTTAATGTACACCAGTTGGTCAAATAAAGAATATACATAATTACTTTTTTATTTATTAATAAGTTCGGGACTATTGAAGCTACCGCGCCTCTAATTTGAGTGGGGCTATATAAATGCTCCATTACAATTACAATTACTTATACTTCTACCGCTACTAGTAACTCTAATTCTACCAGAGTTGCCGTTACCACAGGCACCACCGCTTACACCAGCACCACTGTTTTTACACATGAGTTGTAGAAACAGTTTTCCCGTGTTATCATAGGATTGAGTCTCGACCTCTTCGTTTGCTATAGCTGTTTTACAGCTGGCCTCAATATAGACCTGCTTCTAAATGCCGAAACGCCTTGAACCTGGTGTAGTGTGTACTCTATGGTATGCAATTAAGCTCCTGAATATTGATGCTTCCGGAATATTCATATTTCTCTTTGCGATAAAACTCATGACTATTCATGTCTCCAGATACAAGAGACACGGATGACGATGGAGACGGCATTCCGGACACACTGGAGCGGACGTTGAAGGGAATCGACCTCTACTCGGACGTAGATCGCGATGGCATTCCCGATTACCTCGATTTGGACGACGATGACGACGGTATTCCGGATTTCCGCGACCACGACGATAACGGCGACGGTATTCCGGACGCCAAGCAAGACAAAGACCATGACGGTATTGCGGACTCCCTAGACGCCGACGACGACGGTAACGGAGTAGCGGACGTCATTGAGCGACGAGATACGGACGGCGACGGCACAGCGGACGGTCAGGATAAGGATGACGATAACGACGGAGTTCCGGACGGAAAGGATCCGGATTCTGATGGAGATGGAATCCCGGATCACCTGGATCCGGACTTTCGAGATACGGACGACGACGGTGTTCCAGATATCATGGATGAGGACGACGATAACGATGGTACTCCGGACCATTTGGACGCGGATGATGATGGTGACGGTATTCCGGACGAAGTGGATCCGGATTCGAGGGACACGGACGGAGACGGATTGCCCGACTTCCTGGATCACGACGACGATAATGACGGCATACCGGATTACCAGGATGCCGATAAAGACGGAGATGGTATAACCGACATCTACGATTTCGATTACAAGGATTCGGACCTGGATGGACTTCCCGATTACATGGATGACGATGACGACAACGATGGTATTCCGGATAAAACGGACGCGGACGATGACGGAGACGGAATTCCGGACGTCCTGGATCTAGATAGCAGGTAACACTCATACAAACATTTACTCTGTCACTGACCTATAGATGTTACTGTGGGTTATATTTACTTACATTTCCACAATTGATGTCGCGCTACTTTAGCCTCACTTCACATCTATTACCTCGCAGCTGTCTCTGTCTCTGTTTCTAATCCTGTGTTTCGGTCTGTCTTTCCACGTCATGTTTATGTCTTGTCTGTCTGTCTCTGTCTATTTGTCCTATCCTGTCTGCCCGTCTGGTTGTCTGACCTGTCTGTCTGTCCAACTGTCTCTCCGTCTGACTTTTGTCTGTCTGCCTGTGTTATGCTGTCTGTCTGTTTGTCTGTCTGTTTGTCTGTCTGTTTGTCTGTCTGTCCGTCTGTCTGTCTAATCCTGTCTGTCTGTTTGTTTGGCTGGCTTTGTCTTTCATTGACCGAAAAAAGACTTTTATGAAGATGTAGTAGGGCTATACGGAACTTTACGACAGAAAAACGTCTCATCTGAAGTGGCCTCTGAATTTCGGTGGCTCGTCCGTCTATTTGTCAGTCTGCCTGTCTATCTGTGTGTATCTGTATGTGTCTTATCTGTCCGTCTGTATGTATGCGTGCATGTGCTTATGTCTGTCTATTCACTTATGTATGGCTGTATGTCGACCTTCCCATCTATAGGAAAGTGTCTGTCTGTCTGTCTGTCTTACTCTCTGGATGCCTGCCTGCCTCTCTGAGTGCTACCTCATATATCTCTGTGTTTCTCTCTGTGTTTGTTCGTCTGCATTCTGCGAAAATGATAACGTACCAACTACAACAACAAGATCAACAATGATAATAACTAGATTAATAATTAAACAAGGTAAAATCAAAGTAAGCATTATTATATGCATTCACAGGCAGACAGAAAGAGAGACGTACAGGTAGACAGATGTGGTTATAAATGACTATTTTAAAATATGCATAAATGCATGAAAAATTAATTACTGCGAAAGTCGAAAGTAAATAAATGTTTTCAATAGAAGCGATAGCAATAAAATGAATTAACAGACAATTCGAATTAATTAACGAAAATGTATCCCCTTCTCTTGTGATGTGTGATTTCCACTTGGATTCTTCCTCTTAGGGATACGGATGGAGATGGCGTTCCGGATAACTTCGATCCGGACGATGATGGCGACCACATCCCGGACAGCATCGACCTTGACGACGACGGGGACAACATCCCCGATCTCTACGATCCGGATCAGGTGGACACCGACGGAGACGGACTCCCGGATTCACTCGACGATGACGACGATAACGACGGAATCCTCGACCGTGACGATCCGGATGATAACGGAAATGGAATCACGGATCTCTTCGAGGCGCGTCTTGGGATGATCGATCGGACGGTGGATACGGATAGGGATGGGATTCCAGACTATCTGGATCCAGATGACGATAACGATGGAAAACCGGATCATAAAGGTAAGAGAGAAAATGGAAGGTTGGGGGTTAGAATGGACCTTGGTCAGTCTGGATCTGAGGTAAAACTAGGTCACAGAGGTATCTGAGTCAATTTTGGTATGAGGTTAAACTAGGTTTGGGTCAGGCGATATCCGGGTCGGTTCGGTTCTGAGCTTAAACTAGGTTAGAGGTCTTGATTCAAAGTAAAGCTTGGTCAGAAGTTTAACAAGTTTGGGGTTAGATTTAATGTGACGTAACACTACGTCACAGATTAAGCAAGATCTGCGTCATTTGAATCTGAGTTTTAACTAGTTCATAGGTCACACAAGAACTGGGTCAGTTAGCTGACACGGAGAACGAGAGCTGAACCAAATTGGACGATATTAAACTGGGTCAGATTCAAATTTGGGTCGGAGCAGAAACTAGGCCAAACCAGATTAGGGACACAGTAGGTTTATAGGTCGGAATTGATTTAGGGCAAATTCAGTTTGAAACTGCGTCAAAAATAAAAAAACTCAGAGGTCAGACTGAAGCTTGAACTGGACAGCTCGGTGGCATCGTGGTTAACATGTTTGACTGTCGATCGAGAGACTATGGGTTCGAATCCCCACCTTTGCAGATGTTACCTCACGCTAACCCATGAACTACCTATGAACCCAAAGTCAGCCTTGCGTTACTCTACTTAATAGTACTTACACCTCATACCGTTGCTGTTGTGGGTTCATCTACCTGGAATTACCTTCCTCCATCACTTAGGGTTAAACAAATGACCGGCTTCTCGCTCTTTGAAAGCGTGTCTTTTACCCGAGGTTTTCGTGCTTAGAGCGCCTCAGAATAGTTATTAATGAGAGGCGCTATATAAATCTAAAGATACGATACAATATACCTCATATTGTACTTATTTTGCCACGTACCTCACTTCATACACCACACTATGTGCCTCATATTTGCCTCATTTTCACACATAGTCTTGTAACCCAGTCACAGGAAGAAAGGAATGATACCTTATGAAAAGATGACAACCGTTCTTGTTTCTGGTTCTTTTTTACCAGACAACGACAACAACAACGACGGCATCCATGACAACAAGCAGGACTCTGATCTCGACGGTATCCCCGATTACCTTGATGCGGACGACGACGGTGACGGTATTCCGGACATCCTAGATCCGGACGAGAGGGACTCGGACAGCGACGGTATTCCGGACGTCCTCGACGCCGACGACGATAACGACCGCATCCCTGACGTAACGGACAAGGACGACGACGGTGACGGTATCCCCGATTACCTTGATCCCGATCACAAGGATACGGACAAGGACGGTATCCCGGACAGCACCGATACGGACGACGATAACGACGGTATTCCGGACGCGCTGGACACGGACGATGACGGTGACGGTATTCCGGACTACGTGGATCCGGATCGAAGGGATACGGATGGCGACGGTATTCCGGACCATCGCGATAACGACGACGACAACGACGGTATTCCGGACGGATTCGACGGAGACGACGATGGAGACGGTATTCCGGATTACCTTGATCCGCAGAACCGCGATACCGACAACGACGGTATCATCGACTATATTGACCCGGACGACGATAACGACGGCATTCCTGACGATAAGGACGACGACGATGACGGCGACGGTATTCCGGATAGCCGTGATCCGGATCTCAAAGATTCCGACGGTGACGGTATTCCCGATTCCCTTGACCACGATGATGATAACGACGGTATTCCCGACGAGCACGACCTCGATGATGACGGTGACGGCATTCCGGACAAGGTCGACCCTGATCGGGACGACTCTGACGGCGACGGTATCCCCGATTACCTTGACGACGACGACGATAACGACGGTATCCCTGACGACGAAGATGACGATGACGACGGTGACGGTATTCCAGACGAGAGCGATCCGGATTCGATGGATAAGGATGGCGACGGTATCCCGGATTACCTCGATAACGACGACGATAATGATGGTATCCCGGATAACCTGGACGATGATGACGATAACGACGGTATCCCCGACTCCAGGGATCCGGATAAGAAGGACACAGATGGCGATGGAATTCCGGATCATTTGGATGACGATGTTGACGGTGATGGAATTCCGGATGTCAGAGGAAAACACGCGAATTCTAAAGACAAACAAAAGGTAAGACACTCATACGACGTGGCTGAGAAAATGAAGGCGCTCACGCCATATTCATGGCAACCAAAGGAATATATGCTAAGGAGCTATAGATCATCCTCCATCTTCCTATTCATATCCTATGATCTAGTAACAAAATCCCTTACAATTAACGTAATCACTCAAAGGGCCAATTACCATTTTAGCTTTAGCGTACTTATTAATAATTATATTAGCTGTTAATCCGTGAAAATCCACGGGTCATACTTAATTTTAACGTTGCTAGAGTAGGGGTTAAGAAGCAGACCTAAAATACACATAAACTTAACGAAACGGTCAAGGCGAATAATGTGCGTCAAGTTCGCCTCAATCTATACTAAAATACGCCAAAAATACCCATTACCTGTTGAAATTCCATTTCATTTTAAAAACTGCAAATATACTTACATTACACGATGTATTTAATTTTAATAACTGCAAATATACTGACAAATACGCGAATAAAGATTTTTTTTAAGCGAAGCGGACATTTTGTTTATATTCTGTTAGTTTGAAGACTCTAACGCACCCGGTGCAATAAGGTCTATGGAAGATCTACGGAAAAACTGGCAAAAGGTTACTGCACCCGGTGCTGCGGACAGTCTATATTTAGATCAGACAGACAGACAGACTGACAGATTGACAGACGTATTAGGTAATTATTAGTTTAGGACTGGCTGTTAACCCGTGAAGAATCACGGGTTGGAAAATATAATAGCTCACGATTCAACTCGTTTCACAGAAAGGCTACAACTTGCGCCCGGAAGGCAACTAAATTCAGCTGCCGTCGAACTGTTAACCCGTGAAACGCCCTCTGAACAATTTTGTTTACACCCGTATAATTAATTATTAGTAACGGCGAAAAATCGAGTTTCATCCAATAAGTGTGCATTTCATGTTAATAACCGAAAATATACTTACATTACAAGATGTATTTAATTTCAATAACTGCAAATATAGTTACACAGACGTGAACAAAACGTTTTTGAAACTCGAATCGGAACTAACTAATTCGTAAACAATAGCCTATGTAGGTCCTCAGCTATGCTTGCGGCGCTGTCCAATCACGCGCTATCCAATAACGTGCCATCGGACAGACTCACGTAGGTCACGTGATTTAGGTAATTGTTAGTTTAGGATAGTGTGAAATATTGAATTTTGTCCATATATACGGCGTCGTTAAAAAATCAACAACATGCGCAAATATCTAGACGCATATCATCCTTGTCATGGATGCGTCATAAAATAAACTTATCACACAAGCACACACACACACACACACACACACATTTCTATCATTGCAAACTAACTCAGCTATCGCTTTTATTTTGTTTTAGAGACGAAAAGAATTATGATGAATCCTAAAAGAGGAAACCCTATTTTGCTTGGTCCCAATTGTTTCGCTCGCCTCGTCGCTGCCGATCTATTCGCTAGATGGCGAACACCGGAGAGCCACGACCTCTATTGAATGCAACATAAATCGAATCATTTCATATAGCGACTATCCTCCTTTTGACCCAAAAAATATGGCGGACCTCTAAAACAACAGTATTTATATGTGCTCATTACGGGGTTCCTCTCTAAAGAGGAATATTTGGCCGCAGAAGACATCCCCGTTTCGAGTGGCAATATCACTTTAAAGCCCTGGAGAATCTAATTTCGTTGATCTTTCCAGTCTTTACAGGAGTAAAATATTGGAATGGAGTAACTGTTAGTCTGCACGAAACTTAGTGACAGCAACCAAGGGGCTTCGTTAAACATTGATGAGACTAACAAGCGATAGGCATATAGTAATATTATGGTATTGAATTGCAGTTTATAGATTTAACAGCGCCTCTTGCTTGCGGAATAACTATTTAGTGACGCAACTGGACATGTAAATTACTTTGAAACAATAGGTAAATACATGGACCCACATAAAAATACACAGTGCTAACGGTATGCCTAATAGGGGCCTACTGCTGAGCCTACCTTTACCAGCACTTCCACTACTGCTAATGTTACTGCCAGTAATGCTACTGCTGCTATTACTAAAGCTAATACTGCCACTCCTTTTACCTCACCGGACAATAGGAAAGTCTTCCTGGTCAAATTAGTCTCACTGTGGCTAGACTCTGCGTCTTTAAGCCATACAATAAGTAAGCTGAAAAAACCAACCCAGGAATCCATTAATTTCTATGAAAGCCCAACCGTGACATACGATTACTTTTATTTATCTAGTGCTCACTAGATACTATCTAGTGGGCACTATCTCTCTCCATCTACCTGTCTCTGGCTGTCTCTGTCTCTTTCTCCATCTCTCTCTCCCCCTCTCCCTCTCTCTCTCCCTCTCTTTCTTTCTTTCCCTGTCTCTCCCTGTCTCTCTCCCTGTCTCTCTCTCTCCCTCTCCCTCTCCCTCTCTCTCTTTTTCCGTCTCTCTCTCTCCCTCTCTCTCTCTCTCTCTGTCTGTCTTTCTCTCTCCATCAATCCATCCACCCATCTGTTAGTTCTTCCTTCCAATTACCCATCCACTCGCCCATTCATTCATCCATCCTTCACTTCCTTTCTCCATTCACCCGTTCATATCTATCTCTGAACTCCACACTCCACATCAGAATCTTCTTGTAATCCTCCTTCAATCCGTGTCATCGCATACATCAATTAAAAACCAGAGTTTGATGACTGAAGACACGAACTAAACAACGTTTACCACACTCCATAGAAGCATTGTCCTCGTCGTCTCTATGAGATACTCCAGTCGTATCTGTCGTCCATGAAGAGGATTCTGGCGCCACCTATGCAATAACGACCATTCAACCGTTACATTTATGAAGACAATAATACGACGCCAAGGCGGAGTATTTCGGATCGCTCTTGTGTTCGTTCCTACGTCTCTTTGCCTGTATTCCTACGTCTGTCTGTGCGGTCGTTTGTCTCGGTCTGTCTGTCTGTCTATCTGCTTGTCACTCTGTCGCCGTCAGAAACTTTCAAGAGCGAGCGCACATATACCCACGCACCCACAGAACACTATCTCTGTCTTTGTCCTTGTCTCTCAATCTGTGTCTGTGTCTGTGTCTCTCTTTCTCTGTCTCTGTCTCTGTCTCTGTCTCTCTCTCTGTCTGTCTCTGTCTGTCTCTGTCTGTCTCTGTCTGTCTCTGTCTGTCTCTGTCTGTCTCTGTCTGTCTCTGTCTGTCTCTGTCTGTCTCTGTCTGTCTCTGTCTGTCTCTGTCTCTGTCTCTGTCTCTGTCTCTGTCTCTGTCTCTGTCTCTGTCTCTGTCTCTGTCTCTGTCTCTGTCTCTGTCTCTGTCTCTGTCTCTGTCTCTGTCTCTCTCTCTCTCTCTCTCTCTCTCTCTCTCTCTCTCTCTCTCAGTCTATGTATGCGCCTCTGAGTAGCCACCTTGAAGAGGCGCTATACACAAATTCTTGTAATGAATTGCATATATATACATACATATATATACATATATATATATATATAAAGGCCTACCTTTAACTTAGCCACAAACTGATTAGTTTTTAAAAGCTACTAATTACTACGAAATATGCAACTATTACAACTACTACTGTTTATACCACGACAGTCGCTACCACCACTACTTCCCTACTAGTACGATTGCTTCCACTACTATGACTACTACTGCCACTACTTCTACCACTTTATAGACAGAGATAGACTCACGAGCACTCACGCACACGGCGAGACAGGCATACACAAGAAGACAGACAGAGACAGAGGTAGGCGTACACATAGAGGCAGCAGTGCGGTGACTCGGTGAGCAAAGCAAACAGTCGTTCATCGTCGCGATCCATTATCTGCGCTTCAACTCATGGACGATGAGACGGTGACTGAGGCAGAGACTGACGCAGCGACAATCGCATCTGTCGCTGTATCCGAAATGCCCAAAGGACTGTTAGGCATCAAGGTGTCCTAATTGATATCGATGGTACTGCCACTGACATCCACTTTTTATCTGTCTCCGCCTGTCTGTCAGTCTGTCTGTCTGTTGTCAGTCTGTCTGTCTGTTGTCAGTCTGTCTGTCTGTTGTCAGTCTGTCTGTCTGTTGTCAGTCTGTCTGTCTGTTGTCAGTCTGTCTGTCTGTTGTCAGTCAGTCTGTCTGTTGTCAGTCTGTCTGTCTGTTGTCAGTCTGTCTGTCTGTTGTCAGTCTATTTGTCTGTTGTCAGTCTGTCTGTCTGTTGTCAGTCTGTCTGTCTGTTGTCAGTCTGTCTGTCTGTTGTCTGTCTGTCTGTCTCTTTCCCTTCTGCTTATCACAATATCTTTCTCTCTGTCTCTCTCCCTCCGTCTTTCTCTGTCTCTCGCTTTCTCTCGTTCTGCCTTGCACTAAAAACATAACACCAAAACATAATTGTATTCTTATAGTTAAGTCACAGGACACGAAGTTTTGATCACAAATCAACTCGACAACACCGTCTCGAAACACACAGAAGTAGTTACCCATACAGCCAATGTTTATGGCTGATGGGAGATCGATATATTGATCAGACATGCGTCAGGTTTAGGTGTAGGTATTGACGAAGCATTGGTTTAATCAAGAACCTACAGGCACAGGTAAATGTACCTGCACAGGCCTGGCCACGTGCAGGCATTAGACACCTCGTGGCAGGCTGATGGGGCCGACTTAAGCACGCACCTGCAGGCCATGTGCACGAGTGCCGATATTTGGGGTCTTCAAGAAATTGCAAGACACTTTGAGGTTGGCCGGTAAGTGAATAATTGTTATATTCTTCATTAACTTGTCGGAAGTGTTTGCCGAATCTGATAAACACAGTTTAAAAATTACATGCTGTCCGTCATGACAATTGTGTGTTTTTTGCGGGTCAGGGTGTAGGCTGGGAGAGGGTTATGCGGTCATTTGGAAGAGTTCATGACACCTGACGCCAGTCAGTAACACGCTGAAAGCCAGTCAGGAACACTTGTTGCCAGCCTATGATACTAGAAGCCAGTCAATGACTTTAGAGTCATGCGGTGAAAATATTCACATGTATAATCAATGCCTGAACTAAGTATTTCGGTATCGTTGTCGCATGACTCCGAGCTTCTATAGGTGCCACTCGAAAGTCAGGCGCAGGGCACGAGCTTATTTACGAGCGCCGCGTCGAGTCGGAGGAGTTGTCCAGAGAGGGTAATCTAAAGGGGTCCGAGTTTTTTGATTGTGGATCAGAGGGGCAGAGTGGCTGTTCAAGTGGGGTCATTTGGGTTGATGATTGGAGGTAGATGATCCGTAACACTCGGGGTACGAATTCTTCCAGAGATTACGTCCGCTTTCTCTGAAGGTGTGGAGGCGACGAGGTTGGACCCACCCTCAGCGTCTGCTGCAATGGCGTTCATGCAGTGAGGATTCTTCAGATTCTCATCTGTCTACCTCTGCTTCTTTTGAGATGAGAGTTACGCTTAGAGCGGTGAACCCGACGGGTGATGGATAGAAGACCGAAGACCCCGAAGCAGATGATTTCTCTGGAGTTACGCCTGTTCCGGAAATCGTGTAGTGCAAACTTTTATTGTCATTTGAAACATGCCTTTCTGTCCGGTCTGGAGTTGGGGACGCTTTTGAGTAGTCACTTTGAAAAGGCGCTATGTTTTTTTTACTAAACTAATTACTAATTTTTTTAGAATGACTAAATGACAACGATGGTCCGTGGTTAACCTACTATTCACTACAACACAGATCAATACAATGCGAAGCGGCATGACTGTAATCCGATGCAGTGAGTCCCTGCCCAGTTCGTCCTCTGTCCTCAGTGCGTTGATGTCAATCGGGTCTTTACTCCGACTCATCTTTTTCAACGTGCTCACCCACCGCTGAGCATTCACTTGCTCACCCACCTGTGAGTCTTCGGTGCAGAGCAAAACGGTGGCAATTTTCACAAAGATTACCATTTTTGTCCAGTTCATACGAGAGATACAAGATGGCTTGATTTCAAACTCAAAAACGCAATATGATTACTAACATAGTGTGAACGAACGAGCCATTATAGGAATTGATTTCAACTGTCCTCGGCCATGCAGGGCGCCAATTATGCTACTCATATAAGTTAACCAATGCCGCCGCCGCCGCTTAGCGAAAGAAGGACTCGTCCACCTTACGGTGATACGGACATCAAACTCAGTTCCTCAGCTCTGCGCCCCAGTTTATTATGCATACGTACATCCTGTATATGCATATATATATATGTATATGTATACATATATATACATATATATATGTGTATATATATACAATATAGGTATACCATATATTATTATAATATTATATCATATACATATTATATTTACCATATATGTCATATATATATATATATATGTGCATATTGCATTCAATTTGTCTAAAGACTTGTGCGTGACTATCATTAGCAATTGTCATTGTCTGGTCAGCTTTTGCTTTGCTGGTCATCAACAATCCTTAACAGAGTGGAGAGGTGCTTTTAGTCCAACGCCATTGATCCACGTCCAAAGCCAGACCCAGACGACACTCGTCCATTGCACCGTTGGTGCTGTTTCTGATGCATCTGCGGAGGTGAGAGATGGTGAGAGAAAAAGAGGAAGAGAGAGCCAAAGAAAGTAAGAGAGAATGAGTGAGAGATAGAGAGAGGGCGAGACAGAGAGAGGGAGGGATAGGGAGAGACAGAGACAGAGAGCGAGACAGAGGGCGAGATAATAAGAGAGAGAGAGAGACAGAGGGCGAGAGAGAGAAGGAGGAAGAGAGTGTGTGAGAGCGAGAGTGAGTGAAGAGGAAGAGAGGGCAAGAGAGAGAGAGAGGGAGGGAGATGGAGTGAGAAAGGACGAGAGAAAGAAGGAGGTAGACAGAGAGAGACGGAGAGTTTGTACGACTGGGCGAGAGAGAGAGAGAGAGAGAGAGAGAGAGAGAGAGAGAGAGAGAGAGAGAGAGATAGAGAAAGAGAGCTCGCTCGCTCGCTACGCCGTCTGTGTAGACCTATTTGTGCAATATAAGTCCGTCTTTCTCTTGGTAATAAAATAAACGCTTATCAACGATAGCAGCAATCACCTTTGCTCATGATACAGCTTCGTTAGACAGGGAATAACTCGACAGCAGCAGAGCGAAACAAGTCGACTTCACCGATAATATTCACAGGTATTATGATCATGTAAAAGGGGTCATATTTACAATTGCAGGTGAGCGTATTCTTTATTTTACCAATTGCATATCCGCGATTTTGTCGTGCAAAGCGTTACAAGGAAGTATTTTGTAGTAAATTATTTGTTGAAGTAGGCTGCCGTGCAATATATAGGCTGGCGGTTTGCATATTTGCCTGTCCGTTTGTCTTTCTTTATGTCTGTCTGTCCGTTTCTCTCTCTGGTTTGATTGAATTTGATCTGATTTTATGAGGTTAGGTTGTAATAGATTAGATCATAAAATCGGTTAATAATATTCGTTTTTTAGCTACTTTTATCCTCACTTCCATGAGTATACATTGTAATCGTCACACATACAACATCGCCTCTGCTATTGGGACTGTCTCTGCCATTATTGGTCATTTAGACGCCGCTGATGGGCAATGAGAAGCCATAACCGGTGAGAATAAACGTGCTATAAATGGCCCCCATCCACCAGGTTGTCACGACAATTAATTATTCGTCTTCAGACTTTTCGTCTACAGTATACGACTCTTCGTGCAGAGAATTTTGGCCGACCGACAGTTCGCCTACTGCGACGTTTCGACTACAGACTTATTGTCTGCTGTACTTCGAATAAGTAGAAGCTGGTTTGATGAGAGGATTCTCCTCAAATAGAAGCGGGATCGATGAAAAGAATTCTGTTTAATATTTTAAAGCTGGATCGATGAAAGGAATCACACTTCATTTGAAGCTGGATTGATGAAAAGAATTAGGTTGAATTACGATTAGTAGACGAAAAGTCTTTAGACAAAACGTCATATTATATGAAATGTTGAATGAAACCATTACCTATTCTGTGCCAACGAAATAGTATCGGGAAGGTAACGTAATAGGATAAAGCAAAAATGTTACATTCTATTAGAGTTACTTCTCTTTCTCTTCTCGTTAGTCTTAATTTTTTGATGGTTACAAATGTTTACATTCCTCTTATACCTTAAATACTGACTAGAACCTCCTTTCCTTAACGGTCTTCTCCCACACTGCCGTATTTAATGGGTAAACCTACAATAGTATTTCTTACCCTATGCGTGATGCAGACCCATATATCTACCTTCAAAGGTAGGCGTATGCCCATTATGTCGCCTGGTGTCATTTTCCCGCGCTTAAGCCCCGTGAGAATGTCTGGCTCAATAGAGGGCAATTTCTACAACCACTTTGCGAGATAGAGGGGTACGCGATGGTCTAGTGGTTAGCGTGTTTTAACTGCCAATTGAGGGTCCGGGGTTCAAGTCCCCGACAAAACAGAAGGTTCGAGATTTCAACTCCAACTGCAACCCTATCCAATACACCAAGAACTATAATGCACAGAACTGGAAAGTCCGTATGCAACGTAGTGTCACTAGCTTTTTGGGCGAAAATCGGGAGCAGATAATTTTCAAATCTTGTTGACATAAAAAGCTGATTGATTAATCTTTAGCTATGAAGATCAACTGATGAAAAACTCTATATGCAAAATTTTTGAAATTGCCGTTGGAGGTTTAAGATATCATATTTTCAAATAGAAGCAAAATTTAGATTGAGGCGACATCTATTTTAGGAGTGAAACGTGTACACGAACATTTGATGAGTAACCATTTCTCTAATATCCCTTGCCATCACATGATGAGTACACCGACCGTTCACTGTCGGTGTGAGGATGAAACGGCGAGGGAGAGACCGGCAGCTAGCACTGATATGCCGCGGCCGAGAAAATGAAGTCACAAACGCTTAGTACCGATGGCCGCCTCTCAGACAGACTCTTAAATAAGACAATACGTGATGGATCCGCATTTGTTACCTTCAAAACAGACAGATGATTGTAGGATCATAGGCTTCAAACATGTCTTCAGTTGCTAGTTTGTCTGGGTTTTTACTTCTCATTAATCGTGTCTCGCTTCGTCGGCAGTTTTTCAATCCCGCACTTTTAGTCTTTTAGTACACTTTCTTTAGCAAAAACCTTAAATTTGGTTTGGAGATTGAGACGATATCGTGTTCAGATATAAATTACAGGTGCATTAAATTAATTCTGGCACGCAACGCTATTTCCAGAAGTGGCTGAGAATATCTTTTCACGCAAGATACGCCTACACACTGCGCAGACGTTGCACTGTCCGTAAAACGATGTGATGTAATCATTGTAATGTAAAGATTCGAAACATTCTCAGAGCCCAAAAGACCCCGTCAGGTGGGTCAGTTTAGACAGCGGCGCTATATCAGAGGAAGAGATGTGGCTGGGAGCAGAAGAAGAAGGTGTTGCTAAGATGCTGTACAAGAGATCATTTAAAAGCTGCCGAGATTTATGGCTCTACCCTATCGACGCAGCTTAGTCCAGAGACTCTGAACATCCATGACATCTGTCAGTTGTCTACGGGAACCAGCTGGTTCCACACTTGTGCGAGGGCCCATCACTGGTGACTATTTTCAGCCTGCTGTTCATGGTTTTTCAAGCAGACATACAAGTGTTGAGAGAGAGAGACAGAGACAGAGACAGAGAGACAGAGAAACAGAGACAGAGACAGAAAGACAGACAGAAAGACAGACAGAAAGACAGACAGAAAGACAGACAGAAAGACAGACAGAAAGACAGACAGAAAGAGGAGGCAGGCAGGGCGGGAGAGGAAAGAGAGACAGACAGACAAACAGACAGACAAACAGACAGACAAACAGACAGACAAACAGACAGACAGTGAGACAGGCAGCATTATAAATTTTCTGCTTCTTTTTAACGTTTTTATAATTATTTCTTCGCTTTTAAATCTGTTTATTTCCAGTCCTTTTACACTCACACATGAAAATTAACTTTATGCAGCGATGTTGATCAACAACGAAGAGTGTTCCCAACATCAGACTTCACGTAATCGTTCGTTTTATAGCGCTACTTCACCGCAACTCACCCAAACCTTGCAGACGGCAGCCTCCTACAGAGGCGTCTCTGTGACCACGATAGCGACCTCTGGCTTTAACAACCCAATAAAAACGTCGGCCAGGCACTTTCTTAGAACGGTGGGTCGCTCTATGGAGCTCCTCGTTCGCTAAACTCCTACTCTACTCTACCCAGATTTACCATTCCGCAGGTAATCGAACAGCGCACTCTGGCAATTAGACTTTTCCTTGGAAGTCATCTCCTCGTATACCGTCTTCCCTTACTAGCGACGGAACTCGGAACTCGGATTAAGACACGTCCGGGCGAACCGGAAGCGAGACCGACGAAACGGATTACGTCATATCCGCTCAGCGTCACGTTCGGAGTTTTCTGCCGCAGGTAATGGATCAGGCGACAGTGGCGCGAAATAGGCAGACGACAGCCGTGCGTGCTCTGGGTGACTTGGCGTCGCGTCGTCTGTCGTCATCGCTCACGTCACTCGTGACGTCGACGCATTCTGCCGAAGTAGGAGCGGGTCGCATACGCCTGACGTCGGAGACACAAGATGGCGGAGTCTACGAATTGAGAGGATCACCGGAAGTGGGTCGGTTGGGAGCCAGGAACAAGAAGAAGCGAAACGGGAATCAGAGGGCGCTGCTCTTTAACAAAATGTCGTCATCGCTGTGAGTAAACACGAGTGATACAAGATGCTTTGATAAAAACAATGATATTTAGTTTCTTTTGCAAAAAATAATAACGATAATTATAGACAAAACCCGGACTTAGATTCAGTCAAACCTAATCATGCACCTAATGATGCAACTGCTAGTGAATATGCATAAACAGATGAATATTCATTAAGTAGGCTTTAACACAGTGACGGTCTGGCGCGAAGCATATTTATACTGCGGATGATATATTGGAGCGTATCAGGCGAGAGGGGTAGCCGACACGTTACAGCTTTCATAAACAATTATATGCTTACTTACTACATTAATGTGATGTACATGTTAATCATACCATGGTAACTGTGCCATGCTATCAAATGTAGCAGAAGGCTATAGCTTCAAAACACTGAACATTCACGATAATGCTATTCTGTGCTAGACTATGCTATGTCATATACTATGCTATGCTAAGCCGTGCCATGCTATGTTAAAGTATGCTACTCTATTCTATGCTGAACTATGCTATGCTATGCTAAAATATGCTACGCTACGTTTAAGGATGAACCGAGCCTCAACTCGTATATTAGGCTGAGCATTGTACCACTCAGTATTACTCGGAATCTAATGAACAGTAGTTACTCGGACCCATTGCTTGTCCGAGTCCGGGTAATGGCGAGTACTACGATTATACACATACAGGCATGTATAAAAACATACATAGGCCTACATGGAAAAAAATATACAAACATAAACATAACCAACAAGTATACATACATACATACATCATTAGAGTCTGGAAGAACAATGCATTTTCGAGTATTTTATGGCAATTGTTTCGAGATAATATCATATAAAAATTTGTTTTATACGATTTTATTATCGACAGCTGGAGTACCGCTGGTCGCACTAGTGGTACGCGTACCATCATTTGTAAAACCTCTGGCGTTGAAATATCACTCTTTAGGAGTTAGTCTATGTGTTTTATGGCAGATGCATGTGGTAGGATCTCACGAAAGCCTTTGATAGCGTTGATCAGCTAATGTAGGATAATAAATCGTCTTAACACGCATTCTTTCTGTGCGTGTATATCTCTCTGTATATCTCTCTGTATATCTCTCTGTATATCTCTCTGTATATCTCTCTGTATATCTCTCTGTATATCTCTCTGTATATCTCTCTGTATATCTCTCTGTATATCTCTCTGTATATCTCTGTCTCTCTTGGCCTCTTTCTTTCTCCATCTTGCATTGGCTGTCCTCTCTCTCTGTCTCTCTGCCTCCGTCTCTGTGTCTCTGTCTCTGTCTGTCTGTCTCTCTCTCTCACTCTCTGTTGCTCTTCAAAACTATGCACTCCACCTTCTTGGCTTTGAAATAGAAATGCCGTGTCTAAATCACATGATCGATAACATTATATATATATTTATATATATATATTATATATATAAATACATATTTTATATTTATATGTATATATAGACACACACGGTATAATTGATCCTAAAATATATGATATTGTTATCAGTATATTTTATATCGACTTGTACAAGTGCTTGTGGCGCCTTCAAGCTGTTAGTTTGAATGTTTTGAATAAATTTATCCAGCTATTAAAAATAGCTGGATGGGTGGATGGACGATTTATGTATGGCTGACTGACTGACTTTCTGAGTGACAGGCTGGTTGGATGGATAGATGGATGAATGGACGGACTGAAAGGTAAGAAGATAGGTATGATAGGAGGGTAGGTATGTAGTTACCTACTAGTAGGTATATAAGCATTTGGGAGATGGGAGGGTTGGTAGGTATACGCTAGGTATGGTGGAGTGCTTTTTTTAGCAGACAGATGAATTTACACACTCAAACCGCCCTAACTTAGTTAACCTCCATCGTATAATTATTGTCCTCGCCCAAGGAAACTGATTATCATTACGATCCAACTCCGCAGGAAATTCCCCTGCAGTAGTGACGCAGCAATTAAATCAGACGGCTACTGATAAGTGTTCTGTCCGTCACCACTTCTGTCTGGATAGTCCCACTTTTTGATCGTGACAATATCTTGAGACGCCTTCATGACAATCGTAGGCCCTACTTGTATCACTAGAGTCGAGAGGTTAGCATTAATCGTCTCGTTTTGTGTCCAGTGACCGACCTCATCTATTAACATCTTTATATGTCGTGTCATCGGTTGTAATTTGCAATATGCTCTCTTCAACTTTAATCGTAGCATACCTATGTTTCAATTCTGTACCGCCTCTTGTTCACGACTTCCTGGAATTAATATTCATTATAAATCATCATCCATTGTGCGTTGTTTTTGATGTTAATAATATTAATATTGTTATTCTTGTTATTATTATAATTATTATTATAATTATTATTATTATTATTATTAAAATTATTTATTATTATTCTTGTTGCTATTATTGTTATTAATATTATTACTATAATTATTACTACTGGTATTATTATGGGTGGATGGAAGGATGGATGGATAGACGGATGGATGGATGGGTAAATAAAGTAACTGAAAAAATGAAAGATCGGATGGATGATGATAATAATAGCGGTTGATATTCTTTTGTTTTCTTTAGAAAGGCTCGACCTGTCGCTGGTGGGGGTCCAAAGCCGATGAAGAAACAGATGAGTCTTGACAGCCGATCAGGAAACAGGGTTGTTCCAGGGTTCGAGGTCAGGGAAGAGGCAATGGAATGGGTGGACCGTGGATTAGGAATTGCTGGAGGAAAAGGTGGAGCAGGAGGACATGGAGAAGGTAGAGAAGGAGCAGAGGGACATGAAGAGGGAAGAGGAGGGAGGTCTGGAGGTGGAGGAACAGTTCTTGGAGGAGGAGGAAGAGAAGGAGGAAGAAGAGAAGGAGGAGGTAGGGTTGGATCAAGTGGAACAGCAGAAGGTGAAGAAGCAGTAGGAGGAGGAGAAGGTGGAATATTTGGAGGAAGGGAAACGAAACTTGGAAGAGTAGGAGAAGGCAGAGTGCTTGGAGATGGAAGAGTACATGGAGGAGGACAATTTGAAGGAGGAAGAGAAGGAGGAATATCTGGAGAAAGAGAAGAAACATTTAGAGGAGTGTTTGGAGGAGCAGGAGGAGGATTGGGGTCGGAATCGATAGATGGCAGCAACGCGGACCTGTGGAAGCGGAGCGACTCCCTCTATTCTCCCCCGGTCTCTCCGGTTCCGTGGCTGAGGGATTGGCCTAGTTCTGTCCATCCAGGGAAGGTTGCGTCGGGAAAACCAAGATCGAGAAAGAATGGCGCCAAGTCCGAAGAAACAGGCAAGAAAACGCACAACCTTAAGACACTAGGCTATAGAACTCTACAGGAGTATATGCAGAACAATGCGACGAGAACTATATAGCCACAAAATAATAAAACACTATCAATGATATTTCAATTGTGAAAATAAATGCCATTTCAAATTCGAATAAGTTAGGAGGCTTTGATTTAAACTTCAATTGAAATTATTTGAACTTGAATTCCGAATTCAGTTCTTAGATAATTTCAATTACAATTATCATAATAACTTCGATTTCCATTTCAATAATGAACAATTAATACTTTAAATTACAAAATTCTCCTGTGCTGTACTTTATGCAATTAACTAATTATTAATGAACAGCAACACCGTTCTTAATCTACGTAAAGCGCGGCATAATACCAGTAGATGGGCCAGTACTACTGGCTTTGACTGCCTAGTTTTAGATGTTTACAATTATTGTCGCTTCGAAATATTATTGACGAGAAGTCACTTGATAAAGAAAATTAGTGTAGTTGCCAAGCGCCAAATTTATTTTGAGATTCTTTTTATTGAAAATTTTAGTTGTGGTAGTAATTCCAAATTTAATTCCTTATTAAATTCTAAGCGTCCGATTTCATTATATAATGAAACTGGGTCATTTTATACATAAACTTTGTGTTTCTAGTTTTAATGAACTTTACTTTTTCCCGTAGATTCGCAGAAGACGCTTCAGTTGGCTCCCTATAGGGTGAGTTTTGTGGGAATAACAATTCTTGGGGAACTCAACACTACACACGGTTTTAACAAGCAATGCTTCACTTTATAACAAAACTCTTACACTACTCGCAGTCTGGTAGTGCCAGTCATAAGCCTGGATAAAGTAGGAGGGCGAAGCCAATGATCCTTGTTATCACACAGTTTTCTAAAACAAAAACGACTTCTACTTGATCGCTAGTAGTAACTCTGTCACTGTTTGCACTCTGACAGTGCCAGTCCCAAGCCTGAATCAAGAAGGAGGGCGACGTTAATGATCTTCTGTTATCGCAGTTTCGTTAAACGGAAACCACTACTGCCTCATGACAATACGCTGGCTATAGATGGATGAATGGAGGAATATATGATTATATGGATCAATGAATTGATGGATGGAGGGATAGAAAGATATATGGACTGCTGAATGAATGCATGGATGAATGAATGAATGATTTGATGGATGAATAGATGGATAGCAACCTACCCTGGTCTACTTTAATATATATAGCATAATATTTACCTGTTATATTTAAATGGCAATATACTTTACTAATGGCCGACGACAATCAGGTCATTTATTTATACCCATCGTCACCAAATGTCTTAATATAAATATAGATATATGTATTTACCTGAATATATTTATATATAATATTATTTATAGCACATATTCATATATATTTTTTATGAATGCATTTATATATATACACTTATGCATATATATATATATATATGCCTATAATTATACGTTCGATACATCGACCTAATGACATAAGAACGTTTTCGCTTCAGGCATTTTCATCCCGTGAGAAATTTCCCTCATTATATGGATTACCAATGATTCGCACTTCACTGCAAAAATAATATTATGCTGACTTTTACAGCGTCCTTCGGGTGATTTATGACCTGCGTAACAGATCGAAAGAGTTCGCTAAAAAACCGACTGAATGTTGTTTAAAAATGGAAAAATAAAGTAATAAGTAAATGAATGAATGAATGAATGAATGAATGAATGAATAGGTAAATAGATAAATAAATAGATAAATGAATTGATAGAAAAATAGATGGATAGATAAACAGATGAATAGATGGATGGATAGATGGATGGATGGAAGGATAGATAGATGGATATATGGATGGATGGACGTACGGACAGATGGATGGACAGACGGATAGATGGATATATAGATGAATGAATGGATGGATGGATGGATGGATGGATAAATAGATAAATTGATAAAAAAGATATTTATGGTGGCAGAAAGTAATAACAGACATAAAACGAAAATTAATCTCTCCATGCATGAGAGCGACAACTTTTATCCCTGTAGTCTTTTAATTGAATCCATTACAACGACGTGAAGGGTTGAGCTGAAGGGTTGAGCTGAAGGGTTGAGCTGAAGGGTTGAGCTGAAGGGTTGAGCTGAAGGGTTGAGCTGAAGGGTTGAGCTGAAGGGTTGAGCTGAAGGGTTGAGCTGAAGGGTTGAGCTGAAGGGTTGAGCTGAAGGGTTGAGCTGAAGGGTTGAGCTGAAGGGTTGAGCTGAAGGGTTGAGCTGAAGGGTTGAGCTGAAGGGTTGAGCTGAAGGGTTGAGCTGAAGGGTTGAGCTGAAGGGTTGAGCTGAAGGGTTGAGCTGAAGGGTTGAGCTGAAGGGTTGAGCTGAAGGGTTGAGCTGAAGGGTTGAGCTGAAGGGTTGAGCTGAAGGGTTGAGCTGAAGGGTTGAGCTGAAGGGTTGAGCTGAAGGGTTGAGCTGAAGGGTTGAGCTGAAGGGTTGAGCTGAAGGGTTGAGCTGAAGGGTTGAGCTGAAGGGGCCTCTGTGCAAGATAGAAAGGCAACCGGTTGGAAAAACAGATCGTGGCTTCTTTTAAAGATTCAAATCTTCGGTTAGCTGAGTATAGTTGTTGCTTCAATTAACGACACTGTGTGATAACAAAGATCATTAACGTCGCCCTCCTCCTTAATCCAGGTTTGGGACTGGCACTGCAAGAGTGCAAGCCGTGGGAGAGTTAGCAGGCATAGTGGTTGTAGTTGAAGTTCTAGTTTATCGGCAAAGTGTGATAACAAAGATCCAAACCAAACTAATGTTATCTAATTTTATCTCAGATCTATTGTAATCTATTCTTTATCCAATCTGATCTAATCCAATGAGTTGTATAGCGCCATTACTTTGGGCACATGGCCTCAATCTGTGGCCGTTTCAGACGACCGATCTCCATAATTGCGAATCGCTGCAGAGAGCGACTCAGGCAGACACCCAGACAGACATACAGGCATACAACGGACAGATAGACAGACTGTAAGACAGACAGGCAGACAAACAGACCGATAAACAAACTGACAGACAGAAATACAGACATATGGACAAACTGACAGACAGTCAACAGAGAGATAGACAGACTGTCAGAGAGACAGACAAACAGACAGACAGAATGAGAATCGGATTAACTTTTATGGTGGAAATTCTCATTGCATCGATCGACGGAATCTGGTGTCATCTGTCGTTCGCGCCTCGACTTGTCTCAGCAGACGACATCCGTCACGTGGCTGCCTACGTCACAGCGGAAGTTGCTAACGCTGTGGAGACATCTGTTGTGTGCTATTGGTCGGTCGTTGCTTATTGAAACATCTCTTTCTGTGTCTCACTCTATCGCTCTGTCTGTCTGTCTCTATCTGTCTGTCTCTATCTCTCTCCTTTCTCTGATCTGTGTGCAACTCTTCCCGACGTGACGGAGTACGATTCGCTCGTGTATAAGCTGCTGCCCTGAACTTAGCTATTGAGTAGCGTTTTGGAGATTTGTAGTCTGTGACTACGATTTGCGATTGCGATTCAAGATTACTATTTACATTTTACGATTTATAATAACGATTTTCGATCACAATTTACGATTACATTTTAAGGTTACAGTTTACGATTACGAGTTCGATTACGTTTTTCGATTACGATTTATGATTACAATTTACGATTCAGTCGGATGCTGTGGTAGGAGGAACGGGTTTCAAGAAGCAATCAGAGGTTGAACGGGGTGAAGCTAGAGCCTTAATTGAACAAAGCAAGCGTGTCCAAAGATTTGTGTTAGCAAGGCCCTTCTAGAAAAGAATGGAGGGATACCTAACTGCGGCAAAGGTAAGGCGTCTAATTGGAACGCTATCTATGCGCGTTTTCATATAATAAGTTGCACAGACGCTATATTAGGATATGTTGGAGATTTCTGGATCCACATCTCTTGATGTGCTGAAAATCGTACAAAAGGGAATCGTTTTAATATCACCATTATTCCTGCTACTTCAACAACTGTGAGTTCTAATCCGACGACTGCAGTTACAAAAACTGCTTCCACTACTACCTCTAATGCTACTTCTCCTACTGCCTAGTTGGGGTGAGATTCTTCTCTTTACCTGTAAGGGCGCCCTTGCGATCTTCCACTCACGGCCTTCTTGTTGTCACGCGCATGCGCTCTGCTACGGCCCAATCGAAGAGCTTTGCATATTATGTGTTGGCCCTTTGGCTTGGAACTGTCTTGAAACCAACTGATATTGCTCTGCAATATATTATCTGCAATTGCGTTGTCGAGGCATGGTGTACTTCTGAACTAATTGCAAGATGAAGGGCAAGATGAAGGGCAAGATGAAGGGCAAGATGAAGGGCAAGATGAAGGGCAAGACGAAGGGCAAGACGAAGGGCAATATCAATTCACAGTTTTATCGTATTGTATTGTGGTCATCGTCTTCTCTTTTTAAGCCTTCACATCATGTTGTCTGATTGCATCTCAATCACAGTAATGATTGCTCTAAACAGACATTGATTGCTTGCCGCATTCGTCCCAAAGCCTCATGTTCAACGTCCGCTGTTATTTGCGATGTTGAAATTGGACGGATTACTGTTGGGCGACTTACGACAGTTGAGTGTTGACAGAGGAAACGGTTGTTACGGCCGTGCCGAAATAAAACGTCGAAATTGAGGGCGATCCGTGGGTATAGCGGGAGATTTTTATATGAATTACCAATGATTCGCACTTCACTGCAAAAATAATATTATGCTGACTTTTACAGCGTCCTTCGGGTGATTTATGACCTGCGTAAAAGATCGAAAGAGTTCGCTAAAAAACCGACTGAATGTTGTTTAAAAATGGAAAAATAAAGTAATAAGTAAATGAATGAATGAATGAATGAATGAATAGGTAAATAGATAAATAAATAAATAAATAGATAAATGAATTGATAGAAAAATAGATGGATAGATAAACAGATGAATAGATGGATGGATAGATGGATGGAAGGATGGATGGACGTACGGATGGATGGATGGATAGATGGATATATGATGAGATTTTTAGGGGACGCTCCCCCTCCGTTCAAAAATCTCCCATTGAAAGTTCTCCCCTTATACTATACATATCTTCATTACAATTGCTTGGAACTAGGAAAGTTGCGTGATGTGTTGGGGTGAAGGCACACAGAGGGCCTGGTAAGATGCGTATAGGCCGATGGCTGCTATAGACCTTCATCATCATCATAATCGTAGTCGTCGTTGTTTTCGTCGTTGTCGTCGTCATCATCATCATCATCATCATCACCGTAGCAACATATCATTATCAACAATATTATTTTCAACATCAATAACATATTGTTCTTCATCATCATCGTTATAATCATTCTCGTCACCATCTTCATCGTCGTCACCATCTTCATCGTCGTCACCATCTTCATCGTCGTCACCATCTTCATCGTCGTCACCATCTTCATCGTCGTCACCATCTTCATCGTCGTCACCATCTTCATCGTCGTCACCATCTTCATCGTCGTCACCATCTTCATCGTCGTCACCATCTTCATCGTCGTCACCATCTTCATCGTCGTCACCATCTTCATCGTCGTCACCATCTTCATCGTCGTCACCATCTTCATCGTCGTCACCATCTTCATCGTCGTCACCATCTTCATCGTCGTCACCATCTTCATCGTCGTCACCATCTTCATCGTCGTCACCATCTTCATCGTCGTCATCATTTTCATCACCAGTTTTCCTTCTCCAGATCGGAATTCGTCGGACGAGCAGCCTCGGAAGAATACCAGATGACCTGGAAGAGGAGCAGGAAGAGCGTGAAGGGGCGGATCATCGGGAGGCGCATGTCGGCAAGGATCATAGAGACATCAAAGGATCCGCCGCCTACCTCAATGCCAGAAGATCTCGCAGACAAGCCATCTGCGACATGGTAGATATATCAGGACTCACTCTATGTAGTTCAACAGACAGACAGAAAGACAGACAGACCGACTGACCAGACAGTCAGACAGAGAGACTGACGAACATACGGAAAGACTGACAGACAGACAGCAAGACAGACAGAAAGACAGACAGACCGACTGACCAGACAGTCAGACAGAGAGACTGACGAACATACGGAAAGACTGACAGACAGACAGCAAGACAGACAGAAAGACAGACAGATAGGCAGAAAGACAAACAGAGGAATAGACAGGCAGATGGTCAGACACTCATGCAAATGATGTTAGCACCGGTTCCCTATCTGCTAGTACGAGTAAATACGGCGCAGTCGAGTGCTATTAGTAAGTACACGCTCAAGCACAACGTACAACTGATGGACATTACAAGTACTTATTCTGCAAATGTAAATAACCATATCTGTCTGCTGGTTTGTTTTCTGTCCCTCCCTCTGTGTATCCGTTCTGTCTGTCTGTCTGTTTGTCTGTCTGCCTGCCTGTCTGTCTGTCTGTCTTTCCTTTCTCAGTATATCCGTCTGTCTCATAATCTGATATTTTGGTCGCTTCGCGTGGGAATGCGTTGCGCAGTTATGTGCTGTACTTAAGGAGATGGAGAATTAGTGCATATGCGGTGCAGCGCCTGCTGAAGTGGTTCCGTTGCCGATGGATCTTTTAGGAAGATGGAGGAGCACTTCGAATTGAGTCCTGGCAGACTCCGTGCTCAACGGGATCCAGAGCTTAGGAGCGGAAGATGCTTTTAACGGCACCTCTGTCTGTCTGTCGGTCTCTCTCCCTCTCTGTCTGTCTGTCGGTCTCTCTCCCTCTCTGTCTGTCTGTCGGTCTCTCTCCCTCTCTGTCTGTCTGTCGGTCTCTCTCCCTCTCTGTCTGTCTGTCGGTCTCTCTCCCTCTCTGTCTGTCTGTCGGTCTCTCTCCCTCTCTGTCTGTCTGTCGGTCTCTCTCCCTCTCTGTCTTTCTCTCGCTCAATCTATCTATCTTGCTGTTATCTGTCCGTCTGTATGTCTTTCTGAAGATGAAAGCTGACCATTGGGAACAACTATATTAATAATAAGCTTTAAGTCTCCGATAGAACGAAGTACCTAATGGCAAAAAGCATAATAATAATAATAATAATAATAATAATAATAATAATAATAATAACAATAATAATAATAGTAATAACAATAATAGTAATAATGATAATAAAAATAATAATAATAGTAATAATAATAATAAAAATAATAATAATAGTAATAATAATAATAATAATAATAATAAAAATAATATGATGATCATTATCACAATAAGAATATGTATTTCAGAGCATGGCGTCATCTTCTGGTCAGCCGTCATCCGTCATCTCTGTTCTTGCGGATGACATCGCTTACGAGTCAGATGACGTAGACGAACGGTGATGTCACATCATCTATCTATCTAGCTATCTGTATGTCTTTCTGTCTGTCTGTCTGTGTATCTATCTATCTATCTATCTATCTATCTATCTATCTATCTATCTATCTATCTATCTATCTAGCTATCTATCTATCTATATATCTATCTATCTATCTATCTATATATCTATCTATCTATCTATCTATCTGTTTATCCATCCAGCATCCATTAATTCATAAATCAATTCATCCTTCTATCAATCAATTCATTCCTCCCTTATTCCATCCATCCATCTTCCAGCCATCTCCATCTATCGGCCACTTGCTGCACTTTGGGCTTTGG
>OY365818.1:1444963-1522463 GCA_959347315.1 Bimastos eiseni
GACACGCCCACTTTCGTTTAAGAGGACCTTAACTATTCTGTCCACGGATCGAAATTTCTTTGCCTGGGGATTGGAAATTCTCTGCTTGAGGCCCGGAATTTCTCTGCGTGGGGGCCCGGAATTTCTAGGTCTGGGGACCTGGAATTTCTCTGTCTAAGAGCCCGGAATTTCTCTGCCTAGAGACCAGAAGTTTATTCTACTTATCATGGCCAAGTTGTAAATTGATAGACACATTCCTTCCTTGGTTGGAAATTGAACCTTCGATCTCTTGATTGACAGTCCAGCAAGCTAACCACTACACCACCGATCACCATTATTCAATTAAAGCCCTCATTATATCGTCTTTTGTCCACAGAGGGCGCAGTGGACTGACCTCGTGTGTGACGAGGATCGGAGTCAGTTGGAAGAGTTGAGCAAAGCAGAGAGAAGTCGTCGATCGGCCGCTTGGGAACTATTCACCAGCGAATGCGTCTTCCTCATCGATCACCTCCTAGTCCTCAAACATGTAGATAATCCAATGCAATATAATCCGATATAATCCCTTATCATCATCATCATCATCATCATCATCATCATCATCATCATCATCATCATCATCATCATCACCATTATGATTAGGTTTCCTGAAGGGACGCTATATAAGTGCTCAGAATGAATGAATCATCATCATCGTCGTCGTCATCATGGTCATCGTCATCGTTATCGTCGTCATTATCGTCACCATTATTATTATTATGATGATGATATCGAGTTCCTCATGGTAATATTGTGTTTGTGTTAGTAGTGTTTCGTGGAGCCGTTGAAGCAACTACAGGTCGAAGGCCATCTAATGTTTGTGGAGCCACAGAATCTCTTTGGTAACCTCGATGAAATCTGCTCAGTAAGTCCTATTGTTCCTCCTACAATCGTTCCTCCTGCCTGTCCAACTCCGTTCATTTTTTCTCCTCCTTCTCCTCTTATTACTCCTTCCCTCATTCCCTTTATTTTATTTCATCCTTCCTTTTTAATCTTCCTTTTCTTCCTCGTCCTATCATCTTTCTCTCATCCTCCGACGTATTCTCCTCTTTCACTTTCACCCCTTCCCTTTTCTCTTTTCCTTCTTCTCCTATGTTTCCTCCTTCTCGTATATGTATTCTTTCCTCCTCTTTTTCCTCTTTATCCTTCTTACATTCACCTCTTCAATCTTTCCTCCTCTTTGTCTTACACTCTTCCACTCAACTTCCTTTGTCCCATCTCCGCGTCCTCCATCTCCTCCTCTTCATCCTCTCCTTCTTTATCCTCATTCTACCAACCCCTCCTCCTCCTTCTCCTCCTCCTCCTTCTCCTCCTCGTCCTTCTACTAACCTCTCACCGTCTTCTTCGCTTGATAATAAATTATCGCCTTCTTTAATCAAACTCCCCTCATTTCTACTTCCTTCTCTCGATCTTCCTAACATCCTCCAACTTCGCCCCCTACTTTCGTTCCTTCTACTCTTCTTCCAATTCGGCTCCTCCCCTTGTTTCCTGTATCCGATAGTTGTAGTCAATGTTTACATATGATATTATTATTCATGGCGATAATACTGTTTGATTTTCTTGGCCCATTTCTTTGCCACTACCTACCAATTAACCAATCTCAGGCAATGAAGAAATTGACTAAGAATGCGGTAGTAGCGATTTCTGTATAGCGTATAACCCTAATCGCTTGAACTTATACCAGATCTAAATCTCGTGACCCACTTTGAAGATAATCGTACTTGAATCTATACTTGACAGTCCATTGGGAAACGCCTCCGAGACGACACAACCCTAGTGAACATGCTAGTGCCCTTTGCTCATATTTAAGCGACAGCTCAGAATTCTGAGATTGCGAACACGGGATAAAACCGGTTCAAGAGATAAACTGGTCTGCGATTTATAGTAATGATACAAATATTTTTCGTTATTTTTCAAGTTGACAACAGCGTAGTATGATTGCAAATTAAATGGTTGAATTTGATAACCTTATAAAGGCGATTTCATTTCGTAATTTCTATATATATATACATATATATATATATATATGTCGTCATCTCTTTACCCTTTCAGGTGACCCTTCGCTTCTGTGGGGAGTTCAGTCGGATGCTGTTGGAAGACATCAACCTAAGAGGGAACTTCTGCAGGACGGAAGTTCTCATCGATGGTCTCAAACAGGTAGACAATCGCTCATTAATTACAACCTACTGGTAAACGAGTATATCTGTCTATTGTAATTGTAATCGTAATTCATTCGCACGTGGAACCAGTCAAGGGATGGCATGGATAACCCGTGTCTTTGGACGAAGTCGTGTTGATAGGTTGGAATGTGAACGGATCAAATTCAATTTAGACTTTGCTGAATGTGATTGAGGAATCGCCTTGTGATATATTTATAATTCTTGTTAATTCGTTCTCAGCTCTTACACGTTTCAGTCACAATTTATAAATTTGCAACCTAGAATTACGGTTTACAGTCTTACAAGTTAAAATTACAGTTTACAATCTTACCACCTGCAATCACAGTTTACAATCTTACAAGTCACAATTACAGCATACACTCTTAAAAGCTACATTTACATCCTATAATATTGCAACCGACAATTAGGTGGTACAGTTTACAATCTAGTAACTTGGAATTACAGTCTACAATCTTGCAAGTCACAATTAGTTAATTACAGTTTAAAATCTTACACGCTCCAATTACAGTTTCCAATATCATCACCTACAATAACAGTTTTTATGGTTATTAGGCCTACCATGAAACTGACAGTGTCTTGTGTTACAGTTGAGTTTCTTGAGCCGAGATGGTGAGGTCTACCACGATTACTGTTTGAATTACTCCAAAGCCCTGACATATCTCGAACTGCTACGAAGGAACAGCGACTTCGTCGAATTCGAAAAGGTTTCGGATTTTATTCGCTTTCCTCTTCAGCAGTAACTGGATCATTCGCTACAGCGCAAAGATCACATCACGCATCCAATCAACCCTTCACATCGAGGCACATATCACATCATCTCATGTGATACATTGGACGTTCGAGTAATTCACGCGTCAAATCATGGCTTATCAATTCACATCACAACATATTACCTGTCACGCATTTCTGTGTAGACCTAATCACCTATACTATGCAATACTGGACTATAATAAACTAAATGATACGAGACTGTGCTGTGACATATTATGCTATGCTGTATTAGACTATGCTATGCTAATTTGTGCTATTTTCTGCTATGCTTTTCCGCGTTATGCTGTATTACGCATACGAGGGAGGGAGAGGGTCGCAAAGTAATGGAGAACACACTGGGGCGCAGAGATTAGGAACAGAGTTCAATACCCCTTAAGGTTTTCTGGTCCTTCTTACGCTAGGCGGCGGCGTTGCTGAAAATTAAACGTATAACATAATTGTCGCCTTGCATGGCTGCCGACAGTTAAATTCGACTCCTGTAAACGCTTGTCATTATTCTTTCAGAGTGTACGTGTAATAATATTACGGTTAGTTAGTTTGAAATTAAAATAAAATGTTTGTTTGTTTATTCATGTTAATCTTCAGTGGTGTGGGCAGGATCGTCGATGTAATCGTCTTCTGTTGTCCGATCTGTTGATATCACCGATGCAGCATTGCACCAAAGTTCCTCTGCTCCTCAACAGTATTTGTCGCTACACGGAAAACGCATCCGAACGAAAACTGATCATGGAATCGCTGGAAAAACTAGAGTCATCTCTGCGTTAGTTAAGACTTCCGGTGTCTAATTAATAAATTAATTCAATAACTCATTCGTTCATTCACTCATCCACCCGTTCGCTTACTGATTGTTGAATTAATTAATTCGTTAATTCATTTATTAATTGATTTATTAATTCATCAATTCACTCACTTATCTATCAATTCATTGGTCCATTCACTTATCCATTTATTTATTCATTCATTCATCCATTAATTCATTAATTCATTCATTCATTTGTATGCTCCTCATCAGGTGATCTCGATGATAAGATGAAATGGTTGAAGAGTTTCGAGCGTATACAAGAGATTCAACAACAGATCGTCTGGCCACCTGTCACGGAATTCGAACCGCGGATCTTCATTCCAGAGGTTGGCAGGAAATCATAGGCCTAACTTAAAACCGAAAAACCGCAATATGACTACAAGGCCAGTATGAACGAATGATGACAAGTTATTACAGGAGTCGAATTAACTGTCGGCAGCCACGCACGGTGCCGTAACTGTATACATCGAATTTAACCAACGCCTCCACCTAGCGAAAGAATGACAAGTCAACGTTATGGGGGAAAACGAGTGATCAAACGCCAGTGCGTTGCAGTAAACAACGTCGTTGTGATGTAGTAAATTACGTCATTGTAATGCAGCTGATGACGTTATTGTGATGCGAAAATGATGTAATTGTAAATCGACATTTACATTTATTGTTTTGTCTTCCAGTGTCTGAGGTCATTACTGAATCGTCAGCCGTGTGAGAGAATCCTCTCGAATCCAAACCGACAACTTATCCACGAAGGACCTGTTCATCTCTTAGGTTGCTAGACATCTCTGCTTCTCTTTCCGTGTGATTATCTACAGCTTATATATGTAACAATGTATATATATATATATAGCTTTTCAAAGTATCTGAAAATCTGTTCCTTCATAACTCTGTACACGTTTGCGTGGGATCAAAAGTGGAGGGTGTGTCCAAATTGTATCTGAGAGCCTGGTGTTTGCTTTCCAAAGAATAAGACTCGTCTTTCGTAGGATGACTCTGTTGGCAGGCTCACACAGACGCGTATAATTGTAAACGATAAACGCTGTAGATGAATGATACGCGCCTTGTTGGAGAGGACCTCCACTGGTAGTCTCACGCAGACACGTATCCTGTTCTTAAGGAATAATCTCGCCAGGCAATGTATGAATTTCGCGTAGCAGGGTAAGGAGCAGAAAGGCCAGAGCCTGAGATGTGAAGCATTGGTGTGAAGTATTAGCGACTTTCTTTTCACAGCCTCGGCATATGAGCGCGGTTGGCCAGCCCTCTCCCGCGCCGTCGCACCTTGTGACGTAAGCGGTAATGTAAAATAAGAGCATTGTTGTAATGTATTTTTTTGTATGTTACGTTGACTGAGCAGAGGCTCTGGCGAGGCCCTTGGAAATGTATCTCTTCCTCTTTGATGATATTCTACTGCTTGCCAGAATCAAGAAACAGCCGAAAAAGGTAACAGTTCTCTCTCTCTTTCTGTCTCTCTTTCTCTCTCTCTCTTTCTCTCTATCTCTCTCTCTTTCACTCTCTCTCTATGTCTGTCTGTCTCTCTCTGTCTGACCTGTATGTCTCTGTCCCTGTCACTGTCTCTGTCTTTGTCTCTGTCTTTCTTTCTCTCTATGTCGCTCCCTCTCTGTCTATGTCTCCCTGTGCCCTCTTTGGAATAATACTATCGTCGTCGTCGTCGTCGTCGTCGTCATTATCATCATCAGCAGCAACACCAGGACCAACAACAGCAAATTGATATCGTTGTCATCATCAATAACATCTTATTTATCATCAGTAGGATTATAATCCTCATCAGCATTCTGTTCTTCTTAATCAGCCTATCACGTGATGCCTACGTATGCACTAAGCACAATGATAACTTATTGCTTAGAGAGCTGGGAGCGACACCAGTCCATACACCTCGACGAACCAATGGACAGATGGCGCTGCTCTCGTCGTTCATCGCCAACCCATTGCCCTCGACAGGGTCAAGGTTCATGACCTTCAGCCTACCTCTGGCGACGCACAGGGTATGACCTTTGAACTGTTCTGTAAGGACCTTGAGCATAATTATGAGCAATGAGTCCGTCAATCGCAAGTGCTCAGCGCCATCGATTCGTGCTTGGTCGTTTACATTGTGGCGCTATATAAGAGAGCGTAATTATATAAATAACAACAATGATCATATCAATGATATTAATGAAAATAAAGATAATAATGATGTGTATAATAGTAATAGTAATAGTAATGGGAATAGGAAAAGAAATATATCGTAGAAATAATAATAGTAACAGGAATTGGAAAGGAAAATAATAGTAATAGGAATTTAAAAATAAATAGTAATATGAATAGGAATAGGATAATAAATAGTAATATGAATAGGAATGGGATAATAAATAGTAATATGAATAGGAATGGGATAATAAATAGTAATATGAATAGGAATAGGATAATAAATAGTAATATGAATAGGAATAGGATAATAAATAGTAATATGAATAGGAATGGGATAATAAATAGTAATATGAATAGGAATAGGATAATAAATAGTAATATGAATAGGAATAGGATAATAAATAGTAATATGAATAAGAATAGGGAGAAGAAAATAAGTTGGAATAGGACTAGGAATAGTAAAAGAAATCGTAATAGTAATTGTAGTAATAGCAACAGCAATTGTAATTGTAAGAGTAATAACTATTCAAGTAGTAATAGTAGTAGTAGCAATAACACTGGCAACAAACATAATAACAGTACTTACAGTAGCAATAACTATAATAACAGCAGCCATTTGCAGGACCCGGAAGTTGTCCTCGGAATGCTTTCGTTGTTGTCCAGTTTACTCGATTCCAGCAAATCGTCTCCGTTTATACCCTCCAGTCACCCAGCTCTGAAGCCAAGGTACCAGAATTCTCTGCATCTCTCTCGATAAGATTAGGGCAATGGTTAGACAAGGTGGATAAGTGTTTGGTAGGGCTGGATTGGACAAGCAGGTGTAGATCAACGTTCCCTCTAATTTGTATGCCCAACATTTTATAAATGGTTCAAACTTTTTTGTGTGCAGGTCTAAGCTGAATGAGATGGTGGTTAGATTAAGACCATATCTAGAAGTTTATCGTGATGACCTAAAAAAAAGTTCCTAATCCAAAGATAAATATGTGGACGCATGAGCCAAGGGAACAAAGTTTCTGGAGTCAGGCAGTAGCCGGATAGGAAACTCCATTCAAGTAATTTCATAAATGTCTGTTGGTCGATACAAGGAAGAAAATAAGAAGAATTCACTGTTTCTACTCATTACGTCCTTATATTTTGTTGTGCCGCCTCTAGCTTTGATCACAGGGTGATCCAATAATTATTACCACCACTGCATTTCAAGGTGTTCAGTAGTTTGGTATGAAGTTCGAGTGTATGTCAGTTCGTGTTCTCTTGATGTAGTTGGCCTGGCTGAACCTCCTTCAAGCATCTAAGGAGAGCTTCCGGAAGACACTCGATTCGAGCTCACAGCCCGCCACCACCGCATCACATTCAAGGTTTCCAAGCCACGCTGCCAGCGACAACGAGGGCAACAAAGACAACGATGACAACCGCAATGATGACAACGACGACGATGACAACATCGACAAAGATGACGATAACAATGACAAAGAGGACAACGATAACGACAGAATGAGTGACTCATCGGCAGACGATCTGCGCTCGATAGCTACTGCAACGACATCATCATCATCATCGTCGTTGCCAGTTGTCTGCTGCACCCGGTCATCACTTTGTCGTCGTCATCATCATCATCTTAGTAGTCATAATCATCTCTACAGCGCCATGCGGAGACCGCGAAGCGAGCGACGACAAAGGGCCACTCCTTCGTCGGTTGGTTCTACTTCATTCGACGACTTCGAGGACGAGGACCTCGTGGTTCAGCCTAGAAGATCGGAGGATGAACTGGGACGGGTGACTGAGGATGAGGCTCTGTCGGAGATCTCCATAGGGAAACAGGGTCAGGAACAGGATGATTGGATGACGGAGGAAGAGACCTTTGCCGTGTCAGGAGAGGACGTGGGGCTCCCTGACCTTGGCCTTGACCAAGGTCAGGAGTCAGAGGGACTTCCTGTCAGTGAGAAAACGGATCAGACGTCGATCTACTCCCCCACGGACACGATCTATGTCTGACTGGCGCTAAATGAACTGATCCAGGATTCAATCAATTTTCAATTCATCTTTCAATCAATACGACGACTAAATCAGTTGATTGATTCTTGACCTCCTGGTAGAGTTGACCTTCGGTACCATCCACTGCCACCGTCATTCGTTTGCATTTACCGTCACCCACTTAAACAATAAACGTCATCCGCCTCAATGATTCAACGATTGCGTAGCTTAACATCAGTCATTATGACAACGATTCATTTAAATCATTACAATTCCTTTAAATCATTATAGCAATTAATCTCAATCATTACCGACATTTATCATCACGACTAGCGTCTCATAAATCTGAAAGATTTTCACCATTTCAACATTATCGTCAATAATTACAGTCAACGATTTACCATCATTCTAAATCAAACCGGTTTTCGTCTTTCCGAAAAAAACCACGCGAAGAGTTTGATCCCCGAGCTCGTGGACTGGCACTACTCCAGATGCTCACTGCGTGAAGCGACACCCGGTGAGGTCCTCTTGGGCCAGCCTAGAAGAGTTTGAGGAACTCCTCGGCCGTGATCCTGGCCCTCGAGTTGACGGCCAGCTTCATTTCGCTGATCTCTCTGTCGATCTCCTCCATGAATTGAAGGATGAAGTCGATCAGCTTGTTCTGGTACATCTGCTCCGTGTGGAAATTCGTGATCAGAAAGCTCAAGTCATATCCCTACAGCAACGACACTCTGTTCATGTACCTTTTACACGCGGTATAGTAAGTACACAATGGCAAGCTAAGATAATGTAACCTACAGCAACATTTCACCACAACCATATCTTTTACTCAATTCAATTCAATTCAATTTACTGAAACCATTTAAAGCAGCACAAAACTAACAAAACTGCTATTCTCATCATTGGTAGCAATAGAGGGACCTAGAAGCAAGGGCGCCTACACCATAGGAACCTTGGAGCTAATACTCCATTCAAGAAATAAGGGGGAAGATCGCATCGAGAAATTAGGGGAAGTAAATTTTTTAAATGTCGTACCATTAAACATCTTATGTGTTTTGAAGTTGAGCCATTTTGTTCTATTCTGCATTGTGTTTGTCATTCACTTGGTTCAATCTAGTCTTCATCCTTGAAAATAGTGGTCCGTCTGTCCGTCACAATTTGGGGGTGGGCGAGTTGCTTCACTAACTTAGGACTTAGGGAGGGGGGAGGCCCTGCCCAGAAAGAAAAAACAGTCCCTAGTCCTAATACGTATAGCCTCCTAAACATTTAAAACATGTGAAGTTTTAAAAATGAGTGTTTAGGTCTTCTGTTTGTCTCTTTCTCTTTCTTTCTCTACGTCTGTCTGTCTCTGTCTCTCTTTCTTTCCACCAATTCTCCAAACAGAGGTCAAACAGCACAAAAAGGTCGCAGAGGTTCACAGGAAGACAAGGTGCAAGCAGTTCAGAAGGTCAAGAGGTCACGCACCTCAACTGGTTTGCGGCGCAGAACGACGAAATCCTCGGCTCTCATCATCAGAAATCGAGTGAACTTGGAGCAGATCATCTTCTCAATGTCGTCCGACTGTTCAACAGTGAACATAAGACACAGAGAGATCAGAATTTAAGCGAACATCATTCAATGTACAACACTGCAAAGCCACGTAACTTAGTGGTAAAGGCAAAATGTATGGATTGATGTCCAAGGAAAAATTAATGGATTAGTTACAAAGGCAAAGATTATCGAGCTATCCCAGCTTCAGTCGATTAAGATAGGTCGACCGTAAGCTCCATGTATCAAGCACCAGCGAATACTCTTGTACATACACTATAGAACTGTTAGTTATTGTATTGTATCTATTAATTTATATAGCGCTGCTCAGAGCTGTGGTCATTCCTACTCCGAGAGCAGATAAAGGCTTTGAGGAAGGTGAATGGGACGCAGAAAGAATGGTAACGGGTGGAGAGATGATGGAAGTGTAACCCATGGAGAAGATTGCGTGGACACCTGTTTGATGGCGATGCTGATCCTGAGTGAGTTGATGGAACCTTCGATGAGACATCTCTCTCTTTCGTTGCGACAAATGCAAACCGGATTCAGCAACAGCTCACTGCTCGACCTGCACGTACGACCACCAGACCAAAAACAGTCGGTTCAGATTACATCATATTAGACTAGTGTAACTGACATAAATCAACCCAGGGGCGTCAATCCTCCTCTGAGTGATGGTTATAAGTGTCAAGAAAGCAAGATATCCCCCCTAGACTCAAAAACATCCCCATTACCTGAAATTGGAGGCATTTGCCTCCACACCCTCTTATCTGGACGTCCTGAATCAACCAGTCAATGAAACTGGATATAGCGCCTCTTCAAGAAATCTACTCAGAGGCGCTCTCTGTGCTGGCCTAGGTGATGACAAAATGTCAGTAAGAACTAACATAATATATCAATTAGCAAAACTGTGCACAGTAAGCTGAAAAGAGTCACCATTGATGGGCCCACGCACAAGTGTGAAGCCAACCAACGGATTACTGTCGGCAGCTAACAAATAGCACGGATGTTTAGAGTACTATGACTATCCTTCAAATTTGACATAGTGGAGATATTCGCAACGTTACCGTACGAGACCCTACTACTCGTTTAAGAGTTCCTTTGCCTTTGCTATGAGCCTATGACTAACGTTTCCAAAACTCTTTCTAGAGCAAGATTCCTTATTGACTCAAAAGTCATTCAGTCAACTGAACTTGGTCTTAATTTAATTCATTTAATTCAAATTATATCTCAACTTTATGACGTGCAATATTCCTTGTATTCGACCACGTTGAGAATTAATTTTCTACACTGCTCTGTGTTTAAAAAAAATTAATTGTCATGGGTTCTGCTCAAATGTTTCTTGTTTATTTGTATGTACCTGACTTTCCGTACTTTTGGGATCATCCACCATCACTGCCTGTCGTCCAACATCATCTGTCTCTTTCTCAGGCTCTTCCGCCCATCACCCATCGCGCTTTCCATCCTAAACTTAAGTCTCAAAGTCTCACCTTTTCAAGAACTCTCGCCAAGATTTACCTGATCGTCCACACTCCAATTCTCGACTATGGTATGACATGGTGACCGATTGGTTAGAGTTTATTGCTTTGTAAGATACCAGCTTAACAGTTACTCCTGCTCCTCTGACACTCTGGAAACCGGACTCTGACCCCCTAAGAACTACCCTCTGATTCGATGCAGTGCTCGGTGCCTAGTTGCCATGCGTTTGTCTTTCAATTGGCGCTTTAGAAGTTTGGGGATTACGATCACGATTGCGATGACTTCCAGTTCGTCGTTTATTACCTTACTTCCACCTCTGGTTTGTTATGCCTCTCGACGACTTGCGAATTGAAATCCTGAAGACACATGGCTGCTGTTAACGTGTTCCTCACGGCTCTCAGATATGGCTGAAGGGTTATTGACTGCAAACACGACAGCATATGCCTACCATTTGACACTCAACAAACTACACAAGAGTAACCGCAATATTTCCGATATCAGCATACATGTAGGCCTATCTAGAGTGTAGGCCTACGTATGCGTTGGCGTATAAAGGGGATCAACGGATAATTCCCTCCCCAGAATAGATGCATTACCGTTTATATTAAAACTATAGGCTACTAGAAATGAACATATCATAATTATTCGACCCAGTTCGATGGAGAAAAACCATTGAAAACTAAAACGACCAATATCCCTGACAACTGTAGACCTACCGTAGATCCGGGGCCGATTTTGCTAATGACGATGAATATCCATTACAAGGTTCACTGGTCCTTCATTCCGCCTAGCGAAAGAAGGACTAGCCAACCTTACGGGGGATACGGGTATGGAACTCGGTTCTCAGCCCTGCGCCCCAGTGTATTTCCATTGCTCCACATCCCCAGCTAGAGAATTCCAACAAGTACAGGGTCAGCGATAGGAAAGAGCTGTCTACCTTCGATTAAATTCGCTCCTGAGTTGAGGGTCTTTAAGGGACGCTATATAAATTCTCCCAATAAATAAATGGATAAGATTTAATTATGGCCAGTCAAACTAACCATTTCTGCGAGCGTTCCTGGTCAATTAACGCTTTTCTTTTGCCTTTCGAACGGACCTTCTTCCTCGCAAAATCGTCTCAGAATCCACAGTAGGTATATTTGTTACTGTATTCAAGCAGTTTGCCGACGGATACAGTTATGCCTAGGTCAGAGGTCGGTTGGTCTGCCTGTGTGTCTGCCTATCTGTCTGTCTGTCTGTCTGTGTGTGTTTCCGGTCTGTGACCTGAGCCTCCTATTGGTAGTGTAGGGTCACTTTGGATTGAGGCAATTTTTAGACACCTAGCTAGCAACAGGATACTACGACAAGCCAACACTCACAGACTATTGCCATAATGACGATTTCATTGGGTCTCTCTATGTCTGTCTGTCTATATATATCGTTGTGTCTATATGTGTCTGTCTATCTTGGCTGTCTTTCTGCCTGTCTACAAGCTTAGTCAGTCAGTCAGTCAGCCAGAAAGCCAGCCAGTCTATCTATCTGTCTGCCGTATTGTGGATGCCTGCTTGAAGACACCTTCCTATAATATAAGCTCTATTTAATAGTGAGTGCTACCGGATCTTTTCTCACATTTGGACCAATCATTATAATTAGACCTACACAGGAGTTGCAAGGATTATTAGCCTACATATCCGGCTAACCTTTTTATATCTTTCTCATAGGCCTACTATATAACTGCAGAACAGTGTCTTCACCACGGTTCGTGAATAAGCAAGTGCCCTGCGCTTGGCTTTCGAGTGGCGCCTTAGAAGCTTGGAGACTCCGTTAGGATGAAATGAATGGATCCGGTCACCTAACCCCTGGCCTCTGTTTTTGACCTGGTTATAGGATGTCTTTGCTAAGAACGAAGGAGGCGTGCAAGAAGCTTTTAATGACAAGAGAAGACACTTAGGGACTTTGGTTCTGTCAGTTATACTGAAATAAACGACAACTGTATCAAACAGAAAATTATTCACGATCTCTAGTAAATCATCGAAAGCCATAAACTGCCAACGACTGCTGGTAATTTCTTCAGATTTAATGCTACGACTTAGAAAACGAAAATTTGTCTCACAGGGTGGATATCGATACTAAAAAACTTCGGTACGTCATTGGGGCGAGAAATAAATCCTTTCCTGCAAACACTTAACGTGTTTTCGTCAGGGATGCAAACATGTTGATTTTTGGTTTTTTGTTTACAAAAAACCAAAAAATACGAAAAATGGCAAATTTCTTTAATTAAATATTTTTATCCAATTTACTAATATTACTAATATATTACTAATTGTGTGTTATTCAGTCCGAAATCAAGCTAAATTAATTATAAAACGAGTTGGCGCTCTTTTTCATGCTGCTTTTGATGCTTTTTTATAACAAAAATGTTGTGACAAAATCCAATGAAAAACTTAAAACCCAAAAACAAAATTTAAAAAAACAACTGATTTTTTCAAATCTTGTTTTTTTTGCAACTCTGGTTTTTGCAAGAAAATTGCTGGCAGGACACTATCTAAGCATACCAAGACTAATTTACAATTCGACAAACGTAATGGATATTTCTGTAGGCCAACAGTTCAACGTTAAAGATTTCTTAGGCTTCCAAAAGGTCATGAAACTTACGATACCATCTACCCATTTGACCAGGTTCAAGAGGCGCCTCTAAGTATTGGTCTTGAAGGGGCGCTACATGAGTTTTCATTGATTAGACTAATTATCTCGCGATAATGTATTGCGAATCGTGATAAATATGTATAGAATTCGTAAGAAAATTTTCTCTGTTAGCAGTTTGATCGCAATTCGTGCCATTTTTCAGCAATAATATATAGAGAGAAGGGAACTACGGTACAACCTAAAGACTTGAAGGGAACTACGGTACTACCTAAGGACTTGAAGGGAACTACGGTATTACCTAAGGACTTGAAGGGAACAACGGTACTACCTAACAACTTGAAAGGAACTACGGTACTACCTAAAGACTTGAAGGGAACTAAGGTACTACCTAAGGACTTGAAGGGAACAACGGTACTACCTAAGGACTTGAAGGGAACTACGGTACTACCTAAAGACTTGAAGGGAACTAAGGTACTACCTAAGGACTTGAAGGGAACAACGGTACTACCTAAGAACTTGAAGGGAACTACGGTACTACCTAAAGACTTGAAGGGAACTGCGGTACTACTTAAGGATTTGAAGGGAACAACGGTACTGCCTAAGGACTTGATCAACGTTTCTACAGAGTGCTGACGGACTCAATGACGGGTGACTCAAACAGGTCCAGCGCATCTCAAACAGCAAGCACTAAACTACGGATTACCTGTTCGTATATACCGTCCAGAGTAATTGAGCGAGTTCATCGTTTGATAAAATGGTTTGTTTAAACTCAATAAGGTTATCGAAGCTTCGGATCGTCTATATAGTCTTAACGTTTTAAACTAACGATTGTGTTCAATTTCTCGACAAATTTCTTGAAAGAGAAAAGGAAGTTGAAATCGCTTTAACTTAGCGCATTAATTTAGAAAGACCACATCACCGACGTATAGGGCCGAGGCCTATATATCAGCGCATGTTGAAACGGACATAGGCCCCTATAGCCTACCATACACTACACCCTTAAAAAAAGCAGCAAGCACTTCAAGCAGAAGAAGCTATAGTGAGCTACGATCCCTCGACACGATGAATCGACTGTGTCACTGGCTTTCGGATATGTTTTCCAATTCGTATTCTTCGTAGGACCCATCACAGGGCTTAAATGTCCTACCAATAGTCAGTAAAACGATCATACAAACCAGTCAACATCCTCAGAGAGATGAGCCACTGAGTAAATAAGTGAGGCAGTCTGGCGCTCAGTTCTTGTAAGGACATCACCAGAATCCCTCCCTCCAAAGATAACAACTACATTATGATAACGGTTATAACCCAGGTTTGCCAGTAAAACTAAAGCACCACACCCCATCCTATCTAAAAAAGAAACTGCAATATCTCTGCTGTGGACGCAATACAGAAAATTGAAAGCATCGTCTAGTTTCTCACCACACAACCTCAGCTGCTTTTCCCTCCCAGATATTTGAATTCAACTTTTATTCCAAAACGGTTTTATACCTCTGATATACACGAATACATACCTCAAGAAACCAGACCGCTTCCGAAGCGCTATGGGGCCACACAAACAGAGGCGTCTACACCATAGAAACCTTGGAGCAAATGCTCCATCCAATAAGTATGGGGATATCATTGAGAAATTAGAGTGGGTGTTAATTTTTTTTTAAATCATACCATTTTAAATCTTTTACTATTTGCAGTTGAGTTAATTTGTTCTATTCTACATTGTCAGTGTTTGTCATAAACTTGGTTCAATCTAGTCTTTATCCTTGAATAACATTGGTCCGTCAAAATGGGGAGGGGACGAATTAGTTCCAAAGACATATTAGGGGAATAGACGCCACTATACATTCCACTACAACGCAGATCTTGTTGCGATACCATACGATAAAATGTCGTCGTCTGCCAAGCTCCGGCACGTGCCAACGAAACCCCTACAGGGGGTCCCGTGCGGGCAAACGTTAAGGAAAATTCAAATCACAGATCGAAACTTCCCGACACAAAAGGCGTCAGTCGTCAGTAAGTACAGTATTATTATATTACTACAGCATTATACAGCAAGCACACTCTATTCAATTTGTAGTCTATGCCAGGACATCGGCAAGCAAGGACTAGTTGGTACCATTCGACAAAGATGTTTTATGTCTTACTTCAAAGTCTATTCGCCTCAGCGTGGTTTCTTATTCCAGCATACAATGTACCTAGATAGAAGTCCAGAAAGGTTTCGCACATACGTTTATACAGACACAAAAATCCTACCTCGTATGGAAACCGGCATAGCTACTGCGAATGCCTCCATCTCTTTGTTCTCTCTCGCTGAACAGCGGGTGATATAAAGATTTTCTCGTTACCCCACAGGTTCGGTTTGAAATTTACACTACGCCCTGCTGCCGAATTTATCCAACCATCTCTGTACAAACATTTCCTAAATTTGCATTCCAGCTCTGGTCACATTTCTGTCAAGTCGTTCTTCACCGAAATTGTCGTGATGGTCACGGAAGGCTACGTAACAGGCGTCTTAACACAAGAAGGCACATCGTCTGGTCTTAAGTTATCCACAATCCACCCTCCAACAAAACCATAACTCAAAATCTGATCGAAATTGTTTGGATACTATTTGAGGGCAAACCAAACCCGTCAGCTGGTCCACGCAGCCTCCATAGCAAACGCCCTTGACAAGGTCAGTTGTGACTTCAAGCCTTGACAAGGTTAGTCGGCGACATCATAGGTTTCTGGCAATAACCGATCGCAACACGAAAATTCTATAATAAAACTTCAGCAGAAAGATCTGTCAGCGCAATTATACACAACAGCAGACCAAACTAAAGTCTTTGAGAAGGAAAATTAGTTCACCAATTCTTCTTTAGAACGCTTCCTTTTTCGTGTCATCCTCAGATAAAAAAAGTGCCTCAACCTCTTGGCACATTCACAAATCATTTTCATAAACAAAGTGCACCCAGAATAATCAGACGTACGTTTGTTAAACTAGTAGGAACAGCCCAATCATCTGCCTTGCCTCGCTCGATTCGAACGTACACCAACTCATACGACTAGCATTGCCATTCGAAACAGCGTCCTCAACCTAAAAATATTTCAAAGCAAGTCGAGATGAATCTTGCATCGAACAGGAAAAAACTTGACATGTACAGAATCAGTGGAGGCAGTCGCACACACAACAGACATTTCTATTGGCGCATCAAGTTATCACATAGATCTCTTTACCACTGTTAGGGCATCGCTGATGGTTTATCCCACTTAACCCCACCTACAGAAAAATAAACTAAAAATTGAGAAAAAGAACAAGAGTTAAATGCAAGTCCTCCTATAAGGAGAACTGCAGGGAAAATCAAATCGTCGGTCGCTATTTTTTCGGCTGTACAAGCAGCAATTTCGACAGTTTAGGTTATGCAAGTTATTAGCACCAAGCTCACAGCACACGCCTATGCAACAACACCGAAGTCAAATGAATGTACAAACGGACTACTCACTGTACAGCAAAAAACACTGCGAGCCAACAACAGCTCTTTGTACGCCGCTTCACATTATATACAGAATAACGGCATCACGTCAAAATTTACAAAGCAATCGATGAGACAGAAACGTAACTTGTTCCGAAACCCGAGAAGATGAGGAAAGCTCCATTAGAAACCCTAGAAACCAACTCCTTATCGATGAATGGATAACCCATCTGAATTGCAGACAGTAAGCCAAAAATCGGTTGCAAGTGACGAAAAAATGAGGTTTTAATGGTCGAAACAGATTAAACACAAAAAACGTAACAGGTGCAGTCACAAAATTTTGCCTCAGCAGCAATAGAATCTAAATGAAATTCTTAAATAGATGACCCTATACAAGTGCCGTTTAAACTCCGTCCACAAGACTTTCACTCATATAAATTATCTAACATGTCCGAGCAAGGTACGAAGGAACAATCGCCATAGCATTACAATATGGGATATAATCGTGAATTTAACTAAAAATAGATCTGACCTCACAGATCCAAGTAGATTTTGAATGTCTGCTTCAAAATTGTAATAATCTTTTATGGTTCTCACAAACTAAAGTAGCTGACTTAATGTGTGGGACTTTAAAAATAGGACATCTTTCTTTGTCGTGCGAAAAACAACATTCTGATCAAACTGCACTCAACAGAATCACAATTTCCAACAAGAAATCAAATTCTAACTGGAAAATCGTGTGAAAATTGCTTTGAAATAGTGGATTTGGCAACACGGGTCTGACATCAAGTCTCTCAAAACTGACTTTCTTTGATTAAGCACAGCGATGGCGCAAACAACCCCGCGCAAGGTATGCGAAAGTTCAAGTCTCGCTCGGCATATACGCTAGTCCAGAGGTCGCCATCGAAACTTGTAGCAAGTCCTGCAGCATCTGTAAAACAAACAGCGTCATTGTGATATCTCGGCCACTTTCCGCAGATAGCTTTCCGTTTCAAACCGTCCGCAAACTCAGAGTTTGGCGGATAAGTTCCACGAAAGGAGAATCCATCGAAGCTGTGCGACTAACTACGTCACAAGGAGAACCGGAGCGGCGGAGCGAGTAGAATCCGTTTGATACTGTTGCTTCATTGGTTAGACGTAGGCTGTTGCGGCTGTGGTAAAGATTCCCCAGGACCTGCCGTTGGCCTCTGTCCCACCCTAGTTGCCATCGCCTGTGCCCCTGACACTGTCAGCGAGGACGGTACCATGGTCGCCTGTTGTGGCGGTGGTGCAGCCTGTCGCACGAACTGCTGAGGCGTCAACGGGTTGGCCCTCGACGCCAACAGGTGCGCTGGAATGACTCCAGACTGGAGCTGGAGAGCCCCAGGATACAACTGGGATGCATCCGCATAGGACAGCTGGTCCTGCTGCTGCTGTTGTTGCTGTTGAAGTAGGTACATCAACAGCAGCTGTTCGTCGAAGGCCTGGCCTGCCTGCATCTGGTCCATACCAAGAAACGGTTGGCCCTGCTGTGGCATCACGTCGCCCATGAGCTGCATACCCAGGGGGTCCTTGGCCTGGCCTCCACCGCCCGCTGCCCTTCTCATCGCTGCGGCTTGCATCAAAGACTGCTCCATTGTTGTAAGAGTCCGGCCGGTCGCCGCCGGCATTCCCAGCCCCATCTGCTGCTGGGAGAGAAATCCGACCACCGGCTGACCATCTCGACGCTGCATGAGAGACCCGTCTACTCCGGGAACCTTTGCTGCTCCCCACAAACCCTGGGATGCTTGGGGCAAATTCGTCGGCAATGTGGGCTTTGGAGTGTCGGCCACGGCGTGGTCAGGCAACTGCGAACCAAAGGCCTGTTCGGCCGATTGGTGTGGTTGATTGGCGCTGTCCGCCTGCTCTTGGCCGTGGTAGTGCTGGCTCAGGTACCTTTCGATGGCAGCCTTTTGACTGAGTAGCTGCTGCAGAAGGAGGGCATCTTCTCCGTTCTGCGCAGAGGTGGATAGACGTTGGAACGTCTGTGGCTGTTGCTGACTGGCTGTGGTCGTTGGCAGCTTGGATTGACTGACTGACTGACCCTGTCCGGCATCTGGCAGAGCCTGGTGCATCAGGTCGTTAGCCTTGGGTGCCACCCAGGTCTGGCCCGGGATGGTCTGTATCTGTTGGAGCTGGGGGGCCTGACCAGGTAACCGACCTGCCTGGGCGTCGGCCAGGAGAGCCTGGAGCTGAAGCATCTGAGGGTGCATGGGCGCCTGTCCTGCCTGGAGCTGGCTCTGAAGCTGTGCCTGACCAGTCTGTAGTTGGGCCTGTAGCTGGAGCTGGCCTTGAAGCAGTTGGACTTGTGAAAGAAGCTGGGAAGTCTGCCCCTGTGCTTGGGAGGTCTGGATTGCTGGTGTTTGCAGCGGCACTCTGGCCTGCAGTGGGTTCTGCCCGGAGCCCTGCTGAACCGCCATTCCTTCGAGCATCGCAGACGGCTGACCCGGGAGCCCCTGTGGCTGCTGCAGCGGAAAGGATGCTGGTTGAACCTGTGGCACCCCTTGCGATCCAGCCACTGGTCTGATCTGTGGCTGGGGAGCAGCACCCTGTCCCGTCGGCTGCTGACTCTGTCCCGGATAGACACTGGACAGTTGGGCAACGGGAGGCTGTCCCACCCCAGTCTGAATGCCCCCTGGGCCGGGCATCTGAGGCGAAAGCCCCTTCAGAGAGGCTGCCTGCTGGATCAGCTGGCGCATCGGCGCCTGCTGGTGCTGCTGTCGAAGGAGCATCTCCAGTTGCTCAGGATTCTGGCTGTACTGTTGAAGGAGACAGAGAGCTGCGGCCAGACCCTGTGGATCGGCTGAGGCGGCGCCCCCAGTTTGAGAAGAGGACCCATCCACCAGATTCACACCAGACCCAGCCCCCTGTAATTGGCCACCTCCTGTGCCGCCCAACTGCTGCAGATTCTGCAGTACGCTGGCGATCGCTGCCAGTTGCTGCCCCTGGGTCTGCTGTGCTGCGCCACCACCAGACCCTTGCTGCAGACCCTGTGCTGGCATTACGCCAGTAGATATCACCGCTCTCGGCGCCTGTGCCAGCTGCGGCGCCGCAAGGGACTGTGGCACCAGATGCGGCTGAATACCGATGCCGCCGCCTGCGTGCCCAGACATGGCAGCTGCTACAGACGTGTGAATAGGCAACCTTCCCTGGGTGACACCGATTCCGGGCTGTGGGGCATGGGCAAGATGAAGCTGGGCGCCGACCTCCAGGGGGTGCCCCACGTGCGACGAAGCGCTTGCCGACAGCGGCTTGCCTCCGGGAACGAAATTCGGAAACAGATGGTGCAGCTGCTCGATGAGGTCGGTTGTCTGCAGTGCCGCCAGAGCCGGCTGCGACGCCCGATGAAGCGGAACGACGGCCACTCGCGGCTGCTGGCTGATGCTTGCTTTCTCGGCAAGAATGGTCCTCGGTTGAGATTGCAGACCCGTTGCCTGTCCGAGGATCACTCCTGGCATCACCGAAGACGTCACAAAGGCTTGCACCACGGTCTGGGAAGACACTTGTGGTGAGGCCACTTCGGGTTTCGACAGCGGTGGCGTCTCCTTGTCGGATTCCGGTAGAATCGGTGCGGGTACCTGTTTCTCTGTGGAGCCGGAAGCGTCCAACTCCTTTGCGGCGAGGATTGCGGCGTCGACAGACTGCTTTCGTCTGAGCACCATCCTCGAAGATGGCGATACCATGGTGTCCGTTCTGTTGAGCTGTCGAATGTGCTCCTTCAGGCTCTGTGAGCGCTTGAGGTTAGAGGCGATGGTCTCGTCCGTGACCTCCTCCAACTGTCCCTCGTCTTCCAGCTTCCTGGGGTCGTCCGGCGCTTGGCCGTTGACGTACTGGTGCCTTGGGTCGCTGTGTCCGTCGAGCGATGGCGAAATGGTTGGGTAGTTGGGGTGCCTTGGTTCGTCGGTGATCCCCCGAGATGGCAGCGTTAGGGGCTGCATGTGCGTGTCCGTGAGCGGAGTGACATCGTTCGGATCGGAGATGATTTTCACGGGAACTTTCTTTGGAAGTGTGTGTGGGCGAGGTGCTGCGAGATCCGTCTGGGCAGCGGGCACGTCCCTCGACTGAGGGCAAGGTCCCCACGCGGTGGCACCTGGCTGGCCGACAAAACCCGACTTGCCGGCGACGGCCTGGACGATCTCTGGATGAATCTCGCTGAGGTACATCTCCAGCTCCTGCTGGTGACTTTTGTCAAGCCTTTCAAGTTCTTGTTGTTGCCTGGCAGCCAAAAACAACAATGAATGGAACTTTATAAAGCCAGTGCAGAGGGCAGTGAATGTATGAAGTCATTCATTAATCAAGTACAGAGGGCAATGAATTTATGGAGTCATCTATAAAGCCAGTGCAGAGGGCAATGAATTTATGGAGTCATTTATAAAGCCAAAGAGGAGGTCAAAGCTGAATCGATAAAGCCCACTGCCTAAAATATGCTGATTGGTTCCACATTTGTGCGTGGGCCTGCCAGGTCCAAACTGGTGACTCTTTCGGCTGACTGCACACTGCTGTGCTAACTGATGTAAAATAGTCGTTAGTAATGACTTTTAACATCGAATAGGCCAGCGCAGAGAGGGCCTCTGAGTAGATACCTAGAAAGGCGCTATATACATGTTCGATAACATTACATACATCACATTACACCTGTGCAGTTACATGAATCCTGGAAGGAAGTTAACATCACAATAATCATGTTTGTATCGTATTGCATGGCAAAACACAAAAGATCCATGAATTGAGGATCATTTTAAAAGTTCAGCCAAACTTACTGCAGCGAAAGAGTCTCACAAAGTACCGTAGTTGACGAAAGACCAGCGGACGCCGAATTCGCTACATTTGAACACGTGGCCTACGATTCACAAAAATGGGAATTAAAAGAGATTTTCAGGAGCATTATCATAACTATAACTAATAGTAATTACTGTGCACCAGTAGTAGTCATTTATTCAGCCAGTGTAAAGGGAAGTGAAGTTATGAATTATTTATATTAAGTCAGAGCAGTGGGCAGTGAATTTATGAAGTTATCGATTAAGCCAAAGTGGCGATCACAAAATTTATGAAGTCATTCATAAAGCCAAAGAGTAGGTTTAGTGAATTTATGAAGTCGTTTATTTTAAGTCAGTGCAGTAGCCAGTACATTTATGAAGTATTTGAAAAAGCCATTGCAACAAACATTAAATTAACGAAGTCACTGATTAAGCTAGTGCAGTGAACATTAAATGCATAAGTCATAGATTAAGCTAGTGAAACAAATAATGAATTTATGAAGTCATTTATAAATCCACACAGGAGGTCAGTGAATTTGTGATATCATTTATAAAGCCCCAGAGGAGGTCAGTGAATTCATGAAGACATTTATAAAGCCATAGAGGAGGTCAGTGAATTCATAAAGTCAATTATAATTCCACAGAGGAGGTTAGGGAATCCATGAAGTCACTTATAAAGCCACAGAGGAGGTCAGTGAATTAATGAAGTCATTAACAAAGCCAGTGCAGAGAGCAGTGAATTCGTGAACTGGGTCTACAACACAGTCGAAAATCTCTAATTAGATCAGCAATGCCAGGAATAACAACCAGAAGATAAATAACACAAAGAAAACACAGTTCCACCTACATTTTTAGTAGCATCAGAAACGACTACACCAGATTCACTGCCAGCACTCAAGATGGCTCCAGACTTCGGTACATCGTTCTTACAAGATGCTTCGGCGTCTGGGCCGTCCTCCGACTGGCTCGAAAGTCTTGGTTTTGCTTCGTTCGAAGGAGTGGCGTTGTCGATCTGGTCAGGTCCAGTTCTTTTGATGCACGTCACTTGGAACCGACCCTTCTTCACCTTCTGAACGGCTGGTACAGGTGTTCCCTGCTCAGTCTCCGTCGCTTTCGCAGGGTCCATCTCTTTACCGCTCGACGAAGACTCCAGCTTTGGTTCGACTTTCTGATCGACGGTTGCTCCAGGTATCTTCTGTTCAGGATTCTTGTCTGGTAGGGCCTTTGACTTTTCCTGAACCACGGACACGGAGAATTTCTTCTTCTTGCCGACCGACTGCTGCGCTGCAAACTGCTTCTGTTGCAGTGGAGCGGTTTCTGGTTCGGTTGGCCCTGATGCATCTACGGCCACTCCAGGCGCCACGTCCTGGACCGCCTCTCCAATCGGCGTCATTTCCGGGATTGGATTCGAAACGAACATTGACGAAAACGTTGCGGGTCCAGCCTCCGAGAGTGGTTCGAACTCGGCGCCTGGGGCAACCTGCAATAACGACCTGGTCGTCATGGGAAGCTGGACGAATGGGGACGACGGCTTCATCCCCAGACCGGAGAGGGTGGCGCTCTGTCCCCCCGGGTAGCCGTCGACCATCAGTTCCCGATAGGCGGCGAACTGCGGGGCCGCAGAGAGCGGCGTGCAGGTACCTCCGGCGAGTTGTTGCTGCTGCTGGTACAGCATCGCCGCGTTCCAGCCATGTCCCGGGAGGGAGTGGGTGGTGGACGACGGGAAGTACTGTGGCGGAAGGGCTTTGCGGGGCCCAGTGTGGAGTTTCTCCATCAGTGCCTGCTCCAGATTCAGCAGATATGGTGGGCGGTCCACCTTCTTCTTCGCCATCTGTCCTCCAGCTGTGAGGTCTTCGGGGGCCGGGGAGTGGAGCGTCGCATAGGCCCTACCTCCAGGTGGGATCATCAGACCGGAAGCGGCCTTCATCTGCTGTTCGAGGCTTGCCTCCGCGGCGGTCTTCTCCTGGACGAGCGGCGGGCTTCCGATGAAGGGGACCGGGGCAGGCGGCGGCGTCTGACAGGCCTGCATGAGCAGCATCTGATTGAGGGGATCGAGGGACTGGAAGCGGTTCATCGAGGGGGGCAGTCCCGGGTAGCCGACTGGGGCCTGGGCGCCGAGCATCGACGCGAGTCGCCACTGGAGATTGGACTGCGGGGCAGCATAGTAGGGATTGAAGGGGCCAGGACCGTAGCCGAGCAGCTGGGCCTGCATCTGCATCAGATAGCTGGGAGGCAGAGACGGAGGGGCGGCTTGGCCGTAGAGCTGCATGAGGCGCTGCTGAAGTGCCTGTTGGAGTAGCTGGTTATACATCGCCTGCTGTTGCTGCTGCTGCTGTTGTTGTTGTTGCTGCTGCTGTGCGTATAGCCCCCCTCCAGACATAAGAATCATCTGCAGTTCGGCCGGAGGCAGCAACTGTAGTTGCTGAGCCAGAAGTGCATTCAACATCATCTGCTGAGAGTCTACGGCCGCCTGTTGCTGGATGAGGGCAGCCAGTTGGTCAGATTGCATCTGTTGGGGACTCGACAGACCGTCGTCGCTTGTGATGCCTTGGCCTGGCTTCGCAACACCCAGAGTGCCCGGCTGGGCGACTGGAGGAAAGTCGAATGGGGTCCGTTCTGCGGACGGGGTGCCTGCGGCAGTGCCCTGCTGAGGCTTTGGCATCTGTTGAGCCAAGGCCGCAAGGTGAGGAGGCAGGGACGCAGCAGCTGACTGCTGTTGTTGTGATTGCAGAAGCTGCTGCTGTTGGAGTTGCTGGAGATGCTGGAGTTGCTGCTGCTGAAACTGCTGCTGTTGTTGTTGCTGCAGTTGCTGTTGGAGGGGCTGTTGTTGCTGCTGTTGCATCTGCTGCTGCTGCAACTGCTGCTGCTGCAACTGCTGTTGTTGCAACTGCTGTTGTTGTAGCTGTTGCTGCTGTAACTGCTGTTGTTGTTGCTGCTGTTGCAACTGCTGCTGTTGCAATTGTTGTTGCTGCAATTGCTGTTGATGCAACTGCTGCTGTTGCAGCTGTTGCTGTTGTAGTGGCTGCTGTTGCTGCTGCTGTTGCAACTGAAGCAATTGCTGTTGCAACTGTTGCTGCTGCTGTTGCTGTTGAAGCTGCTGCTGCTGCTGTTGCTTAGCAGCATTGAGCAACTGCTGATCCAAGACCGACTGAGCATTCCCTGCGACCGGCAGATTCGCCGACCCGGGCCCTGGGTTCGTCGCCGTGATCACAGTCTGACTAGCAGAGGCCGGATGATTTTGTGTCTGTATCCCGGTCACTGACTGTCGTGGCAGGTCGGTCACAGGTCCCTGACCTTCATGAGGATGGTTGGCAGCATCCGCCCCAGGAACTGCAGTCACCCTTGGCATCGCCTCGGTCTGCAACTGTGGCGCCTGTTTTGGCACCGGCTTCTGCCCCTGGGACACCGCAACCGCAGTCGGAGGGTGCATGCCCTGAGAAGGCCCAGCAGTCGGCGTGGCCAGAGGGTGGGCCAAAGGAGCGGCGCCCTCAAGACCGGGGTCCTTTCCCTCGGAGGGCTCCGACAACTGGGCATCCGTCCTTGGCTTGGCTGTTGGGTCCTTCTTCGTCCCTCGTAGCTGGTCGAGCTTCATCTTGAGGTGCTCAAAATCCATGACATCACACTGCTTTGGATGCAAAGCGCCTGACTCCGGAACGGGCAGCTCGGCGCCACTCACGCTCTCTAAGGAGGACACACTCGCTTCGGAGGCGGCGACGTGGCCCTTCTCTCCCAGAGCAACCTTCGACTGGTTCTCGGCAGGGTCCTTTCCTGCCAACCCAGAGGTCGTTCCCCTAGGCTGGCCTGTGGAGGTCGCAATCCCGTTCTCTGGGCCTCCTCCTTGTGCCTTTGGGGCGAGAGGTTCTGTTGCCTGAGAGACGGAGGTCCTACCGTTCTTCTTTGCCTCTAGCTCTGAGACTGGACTGGTGAGGGTGCCTGCCCCACCTGCTGGAACACCCTTGACGGGTTTCTGAGCGGCTCGGCCCGAGTCCTCCGCCTGTGGTGGTCGAGGTTTCGAAATAGGAATGACCGGATCAAGTGGTAATCCGGATTCTAAACTGGTAAGACGCTACAAATGAAAAAAGCGTCGATTGTAGTGAAACGTTTGAAAATCATAAACTAACAATACTCATGGCTAGTTATTCGAATGGAAAAGAAAATGATGGTCGTTCCAAACACCTATGAGCAGATATCTTGAAGGGGCACTATTTCAAATTTTATGATTGACTGAAATTTCTATCTAAAACAAAACAATTCTAAAAAATCTACAACCAGATCAATAATTCTACATAATTTCTCACTTAATCAATAAACTTCCAAAACAAGACCACAAATTCCAATCTAATTTCAAACACAATCACAAAGTTTTCAAGCACGACCATAAATTCCAATAATATTTCTATTCAATAATAAAACTGAAAATGGCAAACCACTTTCAAGTAAAATCAGTCATTCTTAACATTAAATGTAGAATCATAAAATAATAACCACCATTCTTAATCCAACTTTATTAAAAACCAACTCAAATCATTCCAAGTAAACCCAACTCAATCAAATCACTCCAAGTAAACCCAATCAAATCATTCCAAGTAAACCCAACTAACTCAAATCATTCCAAGTAACCAAACTCAATCAAATCATTTCAAGTAAACTCAACTCAACCAAATCATCCAAAGTAAACCCAACTCATCCAAAGTAAAGCCAACTCAACCAAATAATCCAAAGTAAACCCAACTCGACCAAATCATCAAAAGTAAACCCAACTCATTAAAAGTAAAGATAACTCAACCAAATAATCCAAAGTAAACCCAACTCACAAATGATCCAGCCACTGATGATCTCCTCGACTCATCCGGACTTCCGAGCGGCGTGTAATACTCGGCATCGCTCGACGGCTCGGTGCCGAGCGAGCCCAGGCTGACGTTGGGTGATCCGGGGTTCGTCTTTCCGCCTGGCACCGGCGCCTCATTTCCCTTCATTGTCTGCAAATTCTGCAGCGCCTTCTCGAGCTGTTTGGCGCCGTAGAGAGTCTTGAGATCGGTGAGCGCTCCGCTCGAGGCGCCACCGTTCGATGGTTGGGGAGTGAGGGTGGTGTCGCTGTCGTGGTTTTCGGGCATGGAGTCATCCTCGGCCTGCTTTGTCGTCGACAGAGGAGAGACGACTGGATTGGTGTCCTGGAGCAGCTCAGCCAGCTGTTCCTTGAAGAGCTCCACCTGCTCCCTGGTGAGGAATTTCTGCATCAGCTGCATAATAAAGATAACATAACAGCTTACGATACACGTAAAGTAAGATAAAGTACGGTAAAGTATGGTAATGTAATGTAGGGTTACAAAATGAAAGGTAGGGTAAAGTAAGGCAATGCAAAGTAGGGCAAAGTAAGAGAAAGTAAGATGAAGTAATGTAAATTAAAAGTAAAGTTGGGTAAAGTAAAGTAGGGTAGAGTATGGTAAAGTAGGACAAATAAAGGAAAGTGAGAAGAAAAAAGATAAAGTAAAAGGTCACCATTAACCGCTAATACTGTGTATTGAATAGCTTCCTTCAACAAATTCCTTATTTGGGGAGTCAAAATTAATTCTTCTGGTAAGTCTGGAACAACAGCGAGCCATACTCTTACACTGGGTGCTATGTTGACTAACCCCTGTGATTTGTCGACATCGGAGGTTTTAACTTAAAATGGAGTACTTCACAGACCTGGGAATTCTCTGTACACCCGTAATTTTGACCTGTTTGTATATTGGGGCCTTGAGGGGTTCTACCAATGACTTTCTCACGCATGCTATCTGTGACTGGTCCTTGATTTATTATTTTCTTCAGACCGCGAATCAACCCGTTTTCGTATATTGTGTCTTAGGGCATAACCGAGTAGAGATGAGTGCTCAGTAGTGTAGTGGTCAGTTTGCTGGACTGTCAGGTGCGACATCGGGGTTCGATTCCCCGTCAGGGTAGAAATTTGGTAACAAGAACACTGGCCATCCTCTGTCGATGGGAAGATGAAACGGCGAGGGAGAGGACTGGCCACCCACCCTCATATGAATATAGGGGTCGCTTGTTCATTTTAACATTTATATAGCTCCCCTCAATAAGTCTACTTGCATGCGCTACAAACCAGTCTCAAGCAACACGAAAACAAAGTCGCAATACTTCTTGGCAGCAGTAACATATCTAACAGAGGGAGCGTGACCTGGTTGCCCAGGGCAAAGCAGGGTAAAGTAAGGTAATGTAAAGTAAGGGTAAAGTAAGGCCAGGGAGGGTAAAGTAAGGTAAGCACCGACCCACGACCGCCGACACGGTCGACTTACCAGACCCTCTGCGATATCGTCCGGTTGGTCGTTGTCTCGACTGAAACGAAAAGAGACAGCCGACTGTTTGCTCGTCTCCAACTGGCATTCCATCATACCTCCATCCTCATCAATGCTTATGATGCTGAGTCTTGGCATCGGACGATCGGACTTCTTGCTCCGCTTCGTCTTCGACTTGTCCCTCTTCTTAGACTTCTCGCCACCGGCAACAATTGCGGCCTCGGGATCGCTAACACAAAAGATATACTTCATTGTTTATTGTGCCCAGAAAACAAATAAGGCCAGGCAATGTTCACCCCATTACATAATGGGGTGAGCAGATGTCTTTAAGGGAAACAAAAAGGCAGACCAAAAAGGAACTGAAGAACTTCTCATCAGAACGGACCAACTGTCTAGATAACAAACCATTCAATTGCATGACAGAACTACTGCCTCAAAGACTGGATAACTGCAAGACTAAACGACTCACCAACAACCTGACTGACCAACCTACTGCCTAACTGACCAACTGCCTGATTGACTGACCAACTGCCTGACTAATTGACCAACTGCCTGATTGACTGACCAACTGCCCAACTGAAGTGAACGACCGAGCGAGCACAAAGTACTTGCATAGGCGCAAGTAAAAAACAGGATTGGTTGGAGCAGTTAGAGTTGTACTCACCTGTCGCGAGCGAGCAGCCCTGGCTCATCGCTGAGCACCGGAGGAGAGGAGTCAGACAGCTGAGTCTGATAGACAATGGACGTCACCTGCAGCTTCTGACCACCTGTTCCAGCAGACTCCAAGTTGCCATTAGCAACACTCTGAAATAACGGTCACAACATCAGCATCTATCTAGACAGGGATCTCGGACCACAAAAAAATCATCCTCTGCAACCGTAATTATATGGTTTTTTCATAATGTCCATCACATTATTATTGTAATTAGCCTATTGTATCATTACTATAATTATCACTTTTATTATTATCACTTTTATTATGATTACTAAATTATTCTTGTTATCATAGACATCATTATAAGTACCGTTGTCACAGTTAGTGTTACTATCACAATTATTATTATTATTATCACAAAATTTATCATTATCACCATTAATACCTTTATTATTAATATTATTAAAATTATAATTATTACTCCTACTACTTCCTCTACAATAACACATATTACAATCATTACTATGACAATTATTACTATTACACTAATACTATCAATGTGACGTCACCATCACCATTGCTACCATTATATCAACATTGTTATTATTACCACTATCATTATTCTTATTGTTATTGTCATTGTTATTACTAATATCACAGCAATGATGTTGCCTCTCATGCAAGCTTAAGGCACTGTTCATCTTCCATCGCTTGATTTGCGTATGCCATCAGCCAACAACGCCTTTTGCCCTATAGAATTCACCAATTACACCAATTACCAACAACAGTGGACCTACCGCTGCCTTCTGCTGCCCAGGTTGAACGGCCACAGCCGCATCCTCTGCTTGGACCGGCGCCGGTATTACATTCCCATTCGGATCAGCGGATACAGCGAGAGACGACGTAGCGGGAGGCAACGCCTGCCCTTGCTGCTGTTGGCCACTTGAAACCTGTAGCATAGATGGCGATGCGGTCCTGTACGACGAGAGGGTACCACCAGCAGGGGCGCCGAGGGTCAGGCTCCCAACCCCGGAAAGGATCTGGCCAGCGGTGATTGAGCTATTGTCGGCCGAGTCGTAGTAATAGGGAAGCATGCTGGCAGCTAGGGCTCCACTCTAGATGGGTTGAGAACAGAAGAACAGGCACAAGAAAACACAGGTTAACGGACATGCGGGTGAATAGCATGCGAATCAACTCACTACCATGCCACAACACGACCTACTAATAAAGAATCTTTAGAGAATCTGTTCGAAATTCTGAAAAAAATTGTATTGAAATTCTGAAGAAAATTGTATTGAAATTCCTAAGAAAATTGCATTGAAAGAAATTCTGAAGTCAATTTGTATGAATTTGTGACTAAGAAAATTCAACTCAAAAAGGACAAAAGGAAAAATTCAGTTTGTCACTTGCAAATAAAAAATAAGTGAGGCAGCAATCATTTAACGCCCAAATTTACATACTTTATGTACACCTACAGCAAAAAAACAATGTGAGCGGTAATAAAACAGCCAATGTAACGTCAAAACCCAGTTTCTTTAAAATACTTTCAAGTATATCTTTCTGTGCAATTGTTTTCACGTGAATAAATAATAAAAATTTCCCAACAGAATCTTGAGACGAAATTATTTTAACGAAGTTAAGGAGAACTGACGAATAATGAACAAAACAGAACTTCAGATGCTCCACAAATAATTAAAAAAAAAAACAATGGAAAAAATATTCCAAGCTTGCACAATCAACACCATGCAAACTCTGACTAACTAAGATATGGAACCTGGGAATAGAGCACTCATCTTGCAATGTGTGGAGTAAGGGCTCGATCATCCCACTCCCTGAGTACTGACCTTGAGCAAGTCCTCTCTTGCAGCTGCTCAGTAACATTGACTCAACAAATGCTCAATGCAAACAACCCTTCTATTGTAACTCTGTGAGCAACTCACATGAAATGCAGCTCATCGAGTCACAGACCACATCATGCAAAGAGCATTGAAACCAGACAAGGTACAAATTATCGCCTGATGAGTCTTCGATTTAGTCACGATTTACGACAGAGTCACAGAAGGTCACCGGATGACAGGTCAACCAAGGTCAAAACTCCGAGTCTCGAATTAGTTTTCCATTTGTGTTTGCTGATGCACCAATTCGTGTGGATATATTCCTCAAATTTATCCAATTATCAATGGTTCACGCAATCTGTATCAAATCCAATGCAGCCTCTGTGCTCCCAATGTCGACCGACAATGTCTGAAAATGGCAAACACCACTGTGGTCACTGTGTGCCACATTCGGACCATTGTGTGCTCATGTATCAAACTCCATTACCATTTCGCAAGCATCAGGAAACTTAATACAGGTGTCTTCACGATCAATTTGATGTCCACCTCTCAAAAATGATGGCACACGAGGCTATCCTGTCGATTCTTAGAGATATTAAGCTGAAACTGAAAAAGAGTTGGATATCTGTAAAATGAGATCATTCAACATTGCAAATCTACATGTATTGAGAGTCTCTTAAGAAATTATTGAGAGTCTGTGAAGAATCTGTTGATAATCTGCTGAAAATCTGTTGAGAATTTGTGAAGAATTTATTTAGAATCATGTTGAGAATCTGCTGGGAATCTGCTGAGAATCTGTTGAGAATATGCTGAGAATCTGTGGAGAATATATCGAGAATCTATCGAGAATCTGTTCGGAATGTGGTCACAATTAATTAATCGCACCAACAGATAACTGACTCACGAAAACCAGACCTTAATCAGGTCAATCTGCCGAACATCAATCCACAAGAGAGAGAGTCTGCTGTAAAACGAGACAGTCAGTAACTGCACAAACATTCCAGTCACATTAGTAGACAAAAGCAGAATACACACACGCAGGCAACACGATAATTTTTCCACATGTGACTCGACGCGGATTAGTTTATCTGCACCAAGCGTCTGAAGCGTGAAATTCACAATTTACAATGTGCTTATTGCAATCGCATTAGCATCTAAACTGAATTCGGTTTTAAATAAAAGGATTTATCATCAGCTGTTCAGTCGCTTGGCAGCAAATGAGAATGAAATCAAGTGAATACTTTGAACAGAATCTGCTTTGATGAACGGATGTGCCAGAGGAATAAGTTGTGAATACAATCAGAAATAGATTGTGGTTAGTACCAAAAATTGAGCTGGATACTTGCATAACGAGATACCTCTTCGTCGCGAATCTAATTTCATTCTCTTGGAAAAAAGTGAAGAAAAAGAACAGCTAAATTCTCGATTAATTCAGTTCGAAATGTGAACCGAATCAAATTCAATTCTTCAGAAGAAGATCGAGAAATGTTACTAAATACGACAAAGAAGTAAGAACTGTTCAGAATATTTTCTGAATCAGATCAAACATAATAATGTAGCCTAATTTCATTGAATAAATATCGACTCTGCTCAGAATTGGTTCCGAACGCATTTGGAATGAGCTCGAAATAGTCCAGTGGCTAGTGTGCTGGAAAGTTAATCGAGAAGTCCGGGATTCAAATACCAATCAGGAAATTATGTTTGAGAATTCTGCTCCACCAGCACGCCTTAGCCAACACAGCCATGAGTACACCGACTGTACACTTTCGGCGGGAAGACGAGAGGACGAAGATGGCCAACTGGTCTCGTATGCTGAGGCTGAGAAAGTGAAGTCGCTAACACTTTACACCCATGGCTGTATCAGGGCCACTTAAGGGACTGATCTTACTCTTCTATTTGCTGCAGTTGTGTAACTTCTGAGAGGAGCTGAAACGTCTGGTAAACAACCAACGTAGGTTGAGTGGATTGTTGCCAAACTGAAGACTACTTCATGCCAACCAGAAAAGGTGAGTACCATGCGCCTGCCACACGTTCCGCTACTCAATGCAATAGTGCCAATACTCAATGCTACATGGACCGCTGCTCAACGCTACACCTTCCAATACTCAACACTACACGTTCCGCTACTCGGCACTTACAACATGCACGCTGAAAGCATCAACACTAACAAACACCAGAAACACAACCGAGTCAAACGAGCATGCTCTCACAACACACAACAACAACACGTAAATGCTCACTGCTCGAAATACTAAGAGCTGGATCCTTTTCGTTAAAGCAGAGCTCAGAGCACAGAGATCTTGTGGGTGTGGGGGTGGTTGGACGAAATAAACTGAACTGAATGAATGAATGATAAAATACACAATTGTGAATGAATGAAGGAAATAAGGAAGGAAGATAAGAATGAAGACAGCAAATGCCAAACCTGCAGAATTCAAGACATGTGACCAAAACATCTTGCAAAAATCTGCATGAGAGTCAAACATAGAAGATATTTTAGAGTTGCATAAAAACACTGAATACCATAGCAGCATAACGGAATGAATGAACGAATGAACAAAAGAATGAATCTAGGCCAACCTGGAAAACAATAAGACCATTATTACAACAACTTGACCGGGCCTTCCCCCCCCCCCCCAAAATAAAAAAGAAGAGCCACATTAACAGCTTGGAAAGGAGGAGGGCAACGCCAATAATCTCTGGCACGACACAATGTCGACAAACTGTAACTAACCAGGATGACTACATTACACTACCAAATCGCATAACAAGTAATTGTCTGATTACTCCCACTTACCAGGTCCATGCCGAGTTGTTGAAGTAGGATCTGCTTGTTGTTGACCTCGGAGAGGAGGGTCGACAGAGGCGCATTAGAAGCCAGGGGCCCAACAGACAGAGGGAGGGTGGACCCACCAACCATGCTCTCGGATGAACCTAAGAAGCAGACACATTGGTGCACGAGTCATTGTCTGCATTGAGGCGTTGAACAATAGATTGTTTTATTTTTGTCTATCAGTTTAGTTTCCTGCTTAACTTAATCACTTCAGTTATTTAGTTCAGTTCATTCAAAATTATTCCAGATAATTCAAGCTTATTCTAGTTCATTCAAGTCAATTCTAGTTCATCAAAATTTATTCAAGTTAAGTCAAGCATATTATAGTTTAACAAATAATATCACAGTACTTAATTCTTGTACATTAAAATTGATCCTCGTTTATTAAAGTTTAACATCGCTGATTAATGTCTATCCTAGTTCATTAAAGTTTATCCTAGTTTCAATTCAATTCCCAAAAAAAATTCCACGTACCAAGTGCATCAGCAATCCCTGTAGGTGCCCAAGTGGGTCCCAAATGCATCAGATTCGTCGAAATCTGCTGTGGCAGCGTCGCAACACCGTGCTGCGGTTGCACTGCTCCAGCGCCAGTTGGCGGAAGCGTCGTTCTGCTCGGCTGCTGGGATATCACGGCGCTGGTCAGTTGCGACAGAGGAGGTCCCGGATGACTGGTCGTGGTCTGGGACACTGGAGTTGGTGGCGCCGGGGTGGAAGGAAGTGGCGCCTGAGTTGGCACTGATGACGCCAGTTCCTTGGCGTCCAGCTGCTTCCGTTCCTTTTCGCGCTTCACCTGGAGGATTCGGTCGCGAATCTGGCGAGCGATGATCTTGACGTCACCTTCAAAAGCGAATCCTGAGTTCACCTGGAATGGTACGCGACATGGAACTTCAGTGAATATACATATTCGTATATATTTGCATAAATATATACAAAAACCAGTGAACATATATATTCATATAAATTCAGATTGATCAATCAATCAATGAAATTTATTTGGCAAATAGGTATATAAGCAACAATCTACAAAGGTTCCACAAAAAATTGTGATGAGAAAGTCTAGTTGAAAAAGGCAAGAAGTAGCCATGGGAGGGAGTACGGAGTCTGAGATTACCCGGGCCAGGATACTCAATTAGGACATAAGATCCTGCAAGTTAGGGCTGCAGGATAGTAAGATAGGCAATGTAGAAAAGTGATAGGCGGTTAGAGGAGATGAAAGGGAAATGATAGTAGATTCTACTGCTTACAAACATAACCTTAACTAGTCTTAACTAGCAGAATGTTAATAGTAGGTCGAGAGGTAAGATAGTAAATTCAAAAGAGAATTTGGTGACACAGGCTACCTTGATACAAATACACTTGTGTAGCTAAGTCAAGCTGAGTCAATCGGGAGAACCTTTGATAGAGTTATCTTGAAGAGGCCCTATATAAATTGCATTGATTAATTGCTTGATTGATTGAATCAGAAAGAATGCATATATCTAAAGATACAGATTCATATACACACCCACATATCAGACATACATTGAAAAACAAAGATATCAACATACATCTTCAGATTATCCGAATTCCCACAACGGATCAGTCCGCCTACCATTTCCTGTGCCACCTGATCCGGATCGTCCTTCTCGATGTTATAATCGAACTGGATCGCCTCGTTCTCACGGTGCTGGGGCTTCCTCTTCTTCGGGTCGACGACCCGCAGCCACAGCTGGATGACGTCACGGTTCAAGTCCTTAATGTCGTCCTTGTTGACCAGTTCCACCTTAATCCCAGTGTCCTCCGTGAAGAAATCGTGCTGCAGAAGGACCTTGACTGTGTATCTGAAAATCAAGCATCAAGTCCATCAGCAATCGGAGACCAAACAATCAACTGCGCGTTCGATAGAGATGAACCGAGTGTCAACTTTCTGCCGAGGACCAAGTATTACGAGTTGAGTTGTAACGAATCCGAGTTTAGAATATTTCAAAAAGGCTCATTCTCTTCTCTATTACTCTGGCAGTTTGCACAATTTTAATGAATTTATTGGTTTGGACTCAGTTTACATTAGGATGTAGTAACTAGTTAGCACTACCAAAGATAGCATTTGGTAAGGTAGATCGTCATTTCATGACTAAAAAACCCATTTACGATTTCAAAACAGAAAATCGGAAAGCCGATTTTTATTAAAACTTGGACCCACTGTTTGTTCGAGTCTGAGTAATGCTGAATACTAAGAAACTCGGCCGAATGAATGGATGAATTGATGTATGGATGACCACCGATTGCACAACACTGAAACTAAATGCCAATTCACAATCTACTGAGCGAAAGAAAAAGACCGACCTTTCTTCGGTCTTTGTCTTCGTACACCCATCGATGATTTCCTTGATCTCCATGTTGTCGACTTTTTCGAATGCCTCCGGTCGAATTCCCTAAACAGAAAAAAAGAATGTCGAACGGTAAAGGTCAAGGTTAAACATCAAGGTTAAAAGGTCGAAATTAAACGGTCAAGATCAAGTCAAGGAAGGTCAAAATGAAAAGGTCAAGAGTAAAACACAAAATCGAAAAGGTGCTGGTGACAGTCGAAGGTTAAAATTATAAATTGATAGGACAGTTTATTCTATTGTAAAAATAACAACAATAACGACAATTAACGACAAAAGCAGGCAAAACAAAGCAGGCATTTAAATCCTAGATTACGACTACGATTACCGTTGTGACTCGTCGATATATCTGAGCGGCGTTTGTGCATTCCTTGTACGGATACTCGGACGTTGCCATCTCGAGCATGCACATGCCGAACGCATAGACGTCGACCCCTTCGTCGTAATGCTCCTCATACATCTCAGGAGCCATAAACTCAGGAGTTCCTACAACAACACCATCACTCATAATATATGACAGGCATTATGTTTTAGAGTTATAATATTATAATGTAAATGATAACATAAATGATGATGATAATGCTAATAATAGTGATAATAATAATAAAAATAATAATAATAAAGATAATAATAATAATGCAAATAGCAATGTAAATAGTACAGACAAATCAAAATAATAATAATAATTACAACAACAACAACAACAGTAATAATAATAATAATAATAATAATAATAATAGCAATAATGTAAACAATATCAATAGTATAAATAATAGTAAAAATAATACCACTAATAACATTCAATCACCTGATGAATCATGCATACCTTGGGGCAAAAAAATACTTATGATTTAGTAACAATAATATTAGTTCAGTTTCACACTTCAATTTCAAACAGCAGAATGATTATAAGTACAATATGAACAAATGATGACGAATTATTACAGGAGATGATCATTTAGCTTATCAGCAATTCCACTCATAGAAATTTGTTAAGACTTAATATAATAGAAATATAAATGTATTAATTAATTAACGACCACTTAGCTCCTGAGCAATTTCACCTATGTATATTCTGCAAGATTTAATATAATTCAGAATAATAAAAGCTAATGTCCACCTATGACGCTCTTGGCGAAAGACTTGTTCTTGAGTGTTGCCAGTCCGAGATCTCCGATCTTGACGGATCCGGTCGTTCCGGTGATGAAGATGTTGTCGCATTTGAGGTCTCGGTGGATGACGGGTGGAGTCCGACTGTGCAGGAAGTAGAGGCCCTTGAGGATCTGGCGACACCAGTTCTTCAGCACCTTCATGTTGATCTTCTTGAAGCGCTTTATGTACCTGGGAGAATAAGAAGAGATGTGGTCTTTGGTTATTGTTGATAGGAGATTTAGTGAGGAAGGATGGATGGATAAGATATGAAAGATAGGGATGGATGGATAAGAAATGGAAGACAGTGGATGGTTGGATACATGGATAGAAGGAAGGGTGGATGGAAGGACTAAATGGATAGGAGGAAAGAAGGGATGGATTGATGGGTGGATATGTGTAGAAGTATTTATGGAATGGATGGGTAGATGGAATGGATTGAAGGATAGATGGGAAGAAGGCAGGGTGGATGGAAGGATTGGATGGATATGAGGAAGGGATGAATTGATAGATGTAGCTGCCAAATGGGTTGATAAATGGATATGTATAGAAGAATAGATGACTTGGATGGATAGATGGAAATGGATAGAAGGATGAATGGGTAGAAGGAAGAAGGAATTATTATTACTATTGTTACTACCATTACTATTATTAATATTATCATTGTTATTATCAATACAATTATCATTATTATAACTATAATTATTATCACTATTCTTATCATAACTATCATTATTATTATTACTCCTATTATTACTTTGACTATAATATTATTATTATTGCTATAATTATTATTATTACAACCATCACTGTTATTATTATTATTATTATCATTAATATTATTATTATTATTTTGATTTCAGTCTTTAAAACCTTCGACTGATGAGAACAAATACACTAGCGCCACAAAGTCTTGAGATCATACAATCACTACAATCGTCATCATCGTGATTACGTTTTGAGTGTTCCGGAGGTCATGAGTTCCGTGACGAGGACGATGACCTTCTTGCCCTTGGAAGGCGGTTCCTCAAAGTAGTCGTAGAATCGAACGATGTTTGGATGTTGTAGTGTCTTGAGCATCTCTGCCTCTTCCTTAAAGCGCTGCTGCTCACTCTTCTGCCAAGTCCGATCCTGAAGAGCCACAAGCAGGGCTGAAGAATTCTATTTAAAAAAACTAGGCTTCTTAGATTATTTCATATAAAAAATTTAGGTTCTTCTATTAAAAAAACTAGTCTGGCAGGTTTACAGGCAGCAGATTTAAAGAACCTAGGTTTTTATTTGTAAAAAGTAGGTTCTTTTATAAAAAGACTCAAGTACTTTATAAAAAAACTAGGTTCTTATGTAAAAAACAAGGTTCCTTTGTAAAAAAAAACCAGGCTCTTTTTAAATTTTTAGTGTTTTAGGTTTTCACTTTTTCAGTCAGACTAATAATGTTTTCAACTAATTATTGCTCAGTGATTAATTGCACTGCTCACATCTGTAATACTAGTAATTTATCTAACATGATGCAATAGTGCTTGTAGCCTTGTATTCTGTGCAGCGAGCACGGCTATATATAAAATGAGGCAGAAGGACGTACACTGTTAGGCGCATGTCCCAGTTTTACTAATTAAGAGCTGATCGACCGTGACCTATGCCTAACAATTTCCTGTCTAGTTCGGTTTAATTATTCACGTGTGCAACGGTCGGTCAATGCCTCTGAATTAACGGAATGCTCTGGCAAAACGCACATCGGAGCTGACGGTGTGTTTTTATATAATTTCCCTGACGAATCGAATCGCCTGTGTTCACCAGCAATATCAATTCACCTCCAACCGCCAACGTCCAACTGCCAACCTGCTAACTCTAAATGCCACTAAGTCTAACTGTCTAAATTTCCTGATACCCACATGGACAAATCTGCCAGCTCCAACTGCCGACCTGCTACCTTCCTCCCGACTGTCATCTTCCGTCTGCCAACCCCAACTGTCAACTAAGCTCAAACTGCCAATCACTTCACTCCAACATTACAACCCTTGACGCCAAATAGACATTAGACACAGACATAAGCGAACACACATAAGCATAGAAACACACACACACATACGCATGCACACACACAGGCACACAGACAGACCCAGGCATTCAGAAAATCCTGATAGACACACATGCAGAAACAGACAAACGCACATACAGACATACATACAGGCACACAGATAGATAGACCGACAGAGAGACAGACAGATAGACAGACAACACGCAATGGTTCGGGATTAGATCCACCCATCCATCCGACAATCGGTACAGCAGACAATACAATCATTGCAACCCAAACAGAATCCTTGCTAGAGGCCGACTTCAGCGTCCTATATACGTTGAAGCACGTGACGCTCCTCGGCTCCTTCCGCAAGTGCCAAGGATAACCTAGGTTTCCCTGTACTCTCCTCCAACAAGGTAAACAAAACTGACATTCTCATCTCAATGCCAACCAGCAAACCAACTATCCAAAGAGATAGTCAACAAGCCGGGAAGTCCATTATTGAAAACTAAGAAGCCAGTTACCCATCAAACCAGTCAAGCTAACTATCTAGCAAGCCAATTAACTAACAAGCCAACCATCTAACAAGCTAACCAAGAAGCCAGCTATCCAAAAAGCCAGTCGATAGGTGATAAGATTGCAGTTTTAATGGCAGCTGGATAATAGATTAAATAATTATGTTTGGTTAGAAGTTGGATTACACCATTCTTTTCATTCATCCAGTTTCCATTTAAGCATGATTCTTTTCACATCAATCCAGCTCCCAATTTTACACCTTATCTTCATAAAGTAATCCAGCTTCTAGTTAAATTAATGTCGGAGTACTTATAAAATCTTTGGACTATCAAACCTTCTGACTATCGAACCTTCCGACTATCTAACCTTCCGACTATCTAACCTTCCGACTATCTAACCTTTGGATTATCGAGGGGACACCAGCCAGTCAGCCAACCTGATCATCCATCCTCCAGCCAATATGCTGCTATCAAACTAATCAGGCAACTTGCTTTCCATCTATTTGGCAAGCCAAACAACTATCTAACCAAAATTTCGTAGTCCGGCCTGCGGACAATCTACGTCCCTAAGTCCACAACATTCTCCCGCCATAAAAAAAATGCTTCGGTTAGCGAGCCAAGAATACGAGATTACGTCAGAGCTCGCTTTCACAAAAAAACATTCGATCTCAGCATTGCGCTGCGTACATATTATATTGGCACCTAAGGACAGCTAAAACCACGAATAGCGAACGATTCCTGGAAGCCGTATCAAGAACAGTCTTTCAACAAGGTCATGTTTATTCACTCAAGGCGAATAAACCTTGGTATGCAAGTCTGCTACAGAGTTGTAGAAGAACTAGCGATATATAAGGCAACATATGATATTCATAATAATCCTCCCAGCTCAATAGTTCAATGAAATAATAACCGATTATTGTGTACAAATTGAAATGTTGGACAATGTAAAAGATGATTGTATAGTATTGTACTGTATACGATATGAGGAGCTGTAAAACGCAGCCATTTACAAACTAACTAAATGTTGGTTTATATTCGATGAGAAAGAAGAGGTCAATTCTTACAGCAGGAATGAGTTGGCAAGGGAAGATCGCAAGGATTTCAAGACAACAAATAAGAAACGATGATGCAATAATTATGACAACCGTTACATATCCAAACGGCTCTGCCAGACAACAGTGATTAAACCAATACTTTGATGGTTTGGACAAGCAGAGAGAAATGACCCGTTGACCAAATCCCACACAAAGTACTACATGCATGATTCAAAGGTAAAGGAAACAAAAGGCAGACAAAGACTATGCTGGATAGGTGATATCAAAGAGGACATAACATCACTTGGACTGTCACTGAGGGAAGCACCAGACTTGACATATGACTGAGGACAATGGATGTAATTTATTCGTATCCATCGCCGTCAAATGGTTGTGGTGAGGAACTGACGATGACGATGATGACTATTGCTAAATGGGTGGCAATGTACGTCACTGCACTGCTTTCAGAATCTATCCGTCAGTTTCACATGACCCATCACACTCGAACCTCAACCTAAGACAGTCACATGGCACTGGATCCTGCCATTCTCCATCTGTCTCTGTCTCTGTCTGTGTCTCTCTCAATCTCTGTCTGTCTGTCTCTCCCTCCTTAATTCAACCAAACTGAACCTTACACTCCAAGTATCAATCTTCTTATCTCTCGCCGCTGACAAGTTCCCTTGAGAGCTACACAAGCAGCGTATCAGGCTGCACTAATTAATTGCATTGTATTAACGGCCTTCTAAAGCGCCTCTCACAGCACAACCTAATCGGAGGCGCTTCCAGTGCAAACAGCCCACGAGAGATGTCTTCAGACTTGATTACTGTAACTCTACACTTTGTTGGTCTTCCAACATCTTATCTGCATACATACATACTGCTGCTAGCTAGTAGCTAGTCCTGCTAGAGAGACTACGGTCCTTTTAGGGTTCCTCCCTATTGCCGTCTGTGTAAATTTAGTCTATCGTTACTGCATAACTGTTATGATTTTGTTTGCAATGAAAAACATTGGTTATGGCTATACATAAAAACGTACACACATGCATACTTACATACATAATATATATATATATATATATATATTTATATATATATATATACTTCAATCCTTACTATACCCTCAACCTCCCCACTTCTAAACACCTGTGCGTGTTTTGGTCCGTCAAGTGTGCATGCACCCAGACTTCACAGTCATATTATTAAGGCGCCGGCTGTGGGCAAAGTATTGAATGTGTCCTTGGCATAGAAAACCCATTGCAGGACATTCAGGGCTGCAACAGCCTGCCAAGAAAGTTATCAATGCTCGAACACCAACTCTGCCAAGGTTCCTTGACCCTCTCGACACATATTTCCACAGACAAACACACAGACCAACACGCACCCAAACATACATAATATATATATACATACACACATACATACACACATACATACACACATACATACACACATACATACACACATACATACACACATACACACACACATACATACACACATACATACATACATACACACATACATACACACACATATATACACACATACATACATACACACATACATACATACACACATACATACACACATACACACATAGATACACACATACATACACACATACATACACACATACATACACACATACATACACACATACATGGATATAAACATACATAAATATATAGTTATATATACATACACATATGATGATGATGTTTGCTTTATATCTGCTTAAATCACATAAGATGATAAAATTAATGATGATAAATACAGAAAAGAAAATTTAAAGTTCTAGAGTGTTAAGAGTTAAGAGCGCTTGGCTCTTGGCTTGTTATTGGCGCAGATGATTGATGAATGTAAAACATATACAAAACACTTGGTCTAAACACAAGACCCAATATATATAGACATTGTATATAATAGTATATATATAAGTCGTATATACATAAAAAAAACACATACATACATTCATAAACACAGAATCCAATATATATATATATATATTATATATATATATGCAAAAAGCTACATGAGTACATACAGACCTGTGAGGAGCATAATTACCCTTCCTCCCCAGACATAAACCCCATCATTTTCTTGCCACATCATTCACTATAAACAACTTTCTTTAGCAATTAATTTATTTGATTAATTTATTAATAAAACATAGTTACCTGGAGTTCACACCAGGCGACGTGTACCCCTGTCTCCGTGTCCAATCCCTTGAAGACGGTCTTGAAGGATCCGCGTCCGATGTTCAGGTCGAACTTGAGGAAGCGACCACTGGGCGCCGTCGCCACTACCCTCTCCTCCTTCTCTTCGTCCTCCTTCGCCTTCTTCGTCCGTTCGTCCTCCCTCTCGTCTCCCAACCCCTTCGGTCTGCTCTCCAGGTCAGAGTCGCTATCGTCGCTGTCCCTGAACGCTTCCGCCTTCCCACCGATCGGGGTCACCTCGATGGACCGCGACGGGCGACGCTCCGCAAGGCTGGCCACTCGGGCCTCTGCGCCCCGGGCATCGTCGTCATCGTCGGTCGCCGGAGCCACCGGCGCTACCTGGTACTCCCCGGTCGACGCGTATTCGTGAACATTATCCTCGATCCGCACCTGCTTGCGGTCCTTGCCCCCCGGGGCCGGCACCGCGGGCACGGTCGCCGCCTTTCCCTGCCCGACGGGCTCCATCGATGAAGGAGAGATAGCCGCCGGTGGTGGCTTCGATGCGTCAGGAATGCCCTCTGCGGGCTCGCTCAGCAGTCGACCCTTCTCCTTAGAGGGCAGGACCTCGTCGGTGCCATTCAACTCCCCATCGAGGACTCTCTTGGATAACTGGACGAGGCGCAAGGGATGCCGGTCGGAGATGGGTGAGCCTGCGTACGGGTCCGATCGGTCGACACTGGGAGTGTCCGCTGGAAGGTCGTCCCACACGACGCGACAGTGCCTCGCCGGTGCGACGCAGTCCGGAGAGTCGCGACCGGACGCCTCCGTCGACGACCGCTGCCCGCATGGGCCTCCACCGCCTCCGCTGCTCAGCGAGATGGAGCGCGGTCTTTTCTGGAGGTCATCGTTGCCCGGGCCTGGACCGCCCGTCTCGACCGCGGCCGCACCTCCTCGATCGTCCGGCGGCGACTTGGGTGGATCAGGGGACCGAGGAGCGTCGGGTGAGTGTTTCGACGAGGCGAGCAGGCGCTGTCCGCTGCTGGCGCTGCGGCGAACGCCGGGCCGAGCGTAGCACGAAGGTCCGACGGGACCACGGCCGTGGAATGTGTTGGACAGCGATTCGTGGAGTTTCGCCACCGAGGATGAGGAGGAGGAGCTGGCGGTAGTGGCCGCAACAAGGGGACCGTCGTCCGAGTCGCAGGCGCTCCCGTTAACCTGGTGGGGGTGTTGCTTGTGCTTCGGTTTAGACATGACTCCTATGGATCGGTTGGGAGATGAGAGATGACTTGAGGCGATATCCACTGACGAACAGGCTCATCCATGAGATGCATACCTAAGCAAACACAACCAAATCATTCCATTGAAGGGTGTGGGTAAAATGCGAACCGGCGAACTGCGAACCGGTAAAATGCGAACCGCGTGCGTGCGAACTTGTTTTTGATTGGCTGCCAAAAGTCACGTTACCGATTCGCATCTATGGTTGCCATTTATATTTTTATTCATGCGGCCAAAGGTTTTCGGCAATTATCTATAAACGATACTAGCCATGACCCTGAACCCTATCTATCAACTACACAACCCTAATCCTAATCCTTACGATACCCACCCTCACCCTAACCGACCCTCATGATGCCTTAACCTGATCCGTTCGCGTTCATGGTTCGCATTTTGGTTCGCGTTTTACCGGTTCGCAGTTTGCATTTCACAAACACTTCACGGATAGCACGCAACAAAATCGCACCAACAACAAACAAAACCTGGATTGTAACTTGCCCTCTTCACCTACACATAACTAATGCCATTCCAACATCTTTAAGACAAAGGTGCATTGTCCTTCAGCGGATGAAACGTTCCACATTTTAGCACATGTGCCACAGTATCCGATCGGCTGCAACTATGCTTCCTTGGAGCTCACACCCAACGAAAAAGCCATAAAGGTGGCATTTGGTAGAACAATACTTTGAAGTATTCCAAGGAAATTGAAGGAGTTCCTATCAGGTATGTGTTCAACAACCTATTTTCCCGCACCGAGGACTACAGACCCAAGCTCCCTCCCGCACGTCAAGACGGTTACCACTGACAGCCTCACACAAACTTTCGCCTCATGCCAAGATCGACAAGACAGATATCGCCCTTCAAATGTTTCACACCCTTGCCGATGGGTTCAGGATTGCTAAGGTGCAACTCTCCACCCCTCGCGTGATGCACCACTGTGTAGCGCACCCCATTGTCTAGCCCACCCTCCTGGCTTGCCTTTTGTCAGGCGGCTTCACGCTTTAAGAGGGACAGTAATAAACCGTAGATAAAGGAGGATGGAAGGTCGAGAACAAAGCAGAATGTAGCCGGCATATTGTAAAACCGCAAATTGCCTTTGGAAGTTGTTAGACTGAGAGCACCATGCAATATATCCCACTGAGCTGTTGTCCAATATCAATGCTTTCATTCATTCATTCAGCTATTCACTCATTCATCCATTCCAGGGTTCCCAAATTGTGGTACACGCACTTCAAAGGGGTGCGGAAAGAGCGAAAGTATGATTCACAATGGGACATTGTCACTACTTAATAAATAGTTGAACTTTTAAGTATAGGATGGTATGGGTAAGACAGATTATAAGTTTATTTTCATGTAACACTGTAAGACTTAAAGCCTTTTACATCTGTAAAAATGTGATAATACTGTTCTAGGGGGTGTGAACATTGATCAAACATTACCCAGGGTGCAGGGGATAGAAAGGATTGGGAAACCCAACTCTACTTATTGATACTATGGGAAACCCAAATCAAATCATTCACCCACTCACCCATTTCCTCTTCATTGATCCATGCCTCATTTCATTACAATCACCCTCATTCAATCATTATACTTAGGATACCAGATGCACAGTGCCTGCTTCTATCTGCTAGGACCATTAGCATGCAGACATGGTTTGTCTCTATTCCCAATGCAATTAATTATCTTGGCAAAACAAATCTTTGTGGTTTTCCCCATATTCTGTAGGCTCGGCATACAAATGTTGTGTGAAGGGTATATAATTGTATAGGTGTGTATCTGTCACATACAAATGCACATTTGTCTGTATGTATGTGTTCATAGTACGCGTGTGTGTGTGTGTGCGTGTGTGAGTGTATGCATGCATGTAAGTATGCATGTACTGGTGTCTATGAATGTCAAAATGCACCTGCTTGCAAGAGTAGATAGTCAGTCGTACGCACATCGAGCGAGTGTACTTGAACTGAACTACAAGAAGTGCCCTGTTAACGGACATATTATAACTGACCACAGAGAGCTAAAAAAACCAAGACCAGAACGAGGAGCTTCTATCGACCGGTAAGACAAGAATGTGTGCCACGACGGTGTTTCATGCCTCTCTGTGTCTCTCACTGGCCCCTACTCCACCAATTCCCAGCTGGCTGCATTCCTTCAAATACCATTGTTAGTTCGTCGGTCCGTCCACAGCTCAATACTAGAGCTGGAAAGGAGCCAGACTTGAGCAACATGGAGGACGGTCGGTCGGTCACCTTTAGACAAAAGTATATAAACTGGGAGACGGGTAGAGAGATAAGCGCACGAGCAGGCAGACACAGGCAGATAGACAAACACAAAGGTGGGTAGATAGATAGACGGACAGATGCCCGCAGATAAGTAAGTACATGGATGATATGTGGATGAAAATAATGCTTACTAAAGTAGAAATTGGATTAATGAAAAGAATTCCTGCTTAAAGAGACGTTGGATTGATAAAATTAATTCCTGCAAAAATAGAAGTTGGATTAACAAGCGTCATCATGATCAATCAAATTTCCATCTTACCGGAATAATAACATCAGTAATCAGTTGAATAGCCGTTAAATATCCAAATTGTTGAAAGCCAATGATAAATAGCGAATTTCTAGGAGTTGCTTGGACGAAAATAAGGACAAAGAACCAACGAATTGCTCTAACACGTGTTGCAGTTCAACAACACTACATGTGTGATAACAGAGATCATTAGCGTCGCCCTCCTCCTTTACCCAGGTTTGGGACTGGCACTGTCAGAGTGCGACCAGTGGAGGAGTTAAGCGGCCCAAAGATGCTCATAGATTCTGACGTATTCATCAAGAGGTTCTCACGAAAACCTCTCAGTCAACACACGTGCAATAGAAGAACATTGTTGTACAGTTGTACTCATCTGGCAACGATTCTGAACAATTCTCAGCATTCAAAAACAAATGAAGTTAATGAACAGATAAAGAAATTCATAAAACAATTGAAATTCCCTGTACAATATAATTACAATTGATGCAACATTAATCTACAATTAACAATGGCAAAACAAATTCAGGATCAACAAGACATCTCAAACAGCTGTGTTACAATCAAACCATACTCAATTAACATAAGTATATACCATATACAACTGTGTATAATAAGATACATATATGTGTATATACATGCATATCTATAAATATACATATATACAAATACACACACATATATATATATACATATATCTATATATATATATATATATATATACAATTAAAACAATACCCTCCTAATTAGCGCATTATTAAAGTGTATAATGGCATATCATAAAAACACAGGATGGATGTGAATGGTTAACAAATTGGAGTCCATTCAATGATGTTTATCATGGTTAAGTGCTGCCATTACGGATGTGATTTATACAGCAGGAGAGCCCTCTTGTGTGAGGATATCACATCTCCAAGATGTTTGCAATGCAGGCCGAGTGCAACCCCGGCAAACAACTCTGTAGCGGTCATCACGACACAGAGGTGACGGACAACACGGTACTGAGTACTACTGACCAACAACAACTTGGTACTGACCAACAACAACATGGTACTGACCAACAACATGGCACTAGACCAACACCAACATGTTACTAGACCAACAACATGGTACTGACCAACAACATGGTACCAGACCAACAACAACATAGTACTGACCAACAACATGGTCCTGACCAACAACACCATGGTACATTGGTTTCCTCTCCCCAGTCAAATACTTCTCTCTATACCAATGCCTTCACTGTCTAGGGTCTATCTTCTCACATCGAATGCTATATCAACTGCTCTATCTATCAAGTATCAAGTACATCGTCAATAATACAGCAACTGCACACATATCTCTACTTCTTTATGTCTGTCACAGAGGCAAGGAAAGTGTCCACTAATTAGGTCGTTCTTACGATCGATGTGCCCCAGTAGTAGTTGACCCTTCCTCGATGACGCTCCTAAGAATCACTTCTTTTCCTAAAACACCGGAAGAGGACACGACCTCTCTCCAAATAACATTTCAATCCTCGTATGGCTTTTTCTCGACTGCTACCACGACAACAATCGAAACACGACAACTGATGTTCGGGAGTTTTCTTCAAAGATCAGAAGATGAAGCCGGGCGAAGTCAACGGAGATCCAGTCCATGCCGACGGCAGCCGGCGGACTGTCCGTTATGCAACGACCCTCGGGAGAGACTTGCGCACGATAGCCCGTGTCCCCCCCCAGCCTAGCACCGCACCACCGGTCGAAGCCGGTGTTCAAGGCCGATGAAGTGTTTGGCTTGAGTTCCTTCAACTGTTGCGGGAACCTTATTGTGCACAGTCCCGTTTTTACGGCCCTTACAAAAACGCTGTGAATGGAAGTAGTCTGTAGTACCACTGATACCCATTGTGGCAGAGTTTATTATGCCTGCATGTTTTATCTCTGTCTGTCTGTCTGTCTGTATGTATGTATGTATGTATGTATGTGCGCATGCGTGCCTGGAACAAGGTCTCCTCTATGTTCCTCATGCTTGCACCTCCCCTATCGACTTGGAATGACCTCCCTTGGCGCCCTTCGCTCCAATCCCTTCCTAGAACCCCCTCTCGGGCATTACTATCTCATCCTAAAACGACTTCATTTGGCCGCGTTGGGGTTGGGAGCGCCCTTGAGTATAGTAATCTTGAAGAAGCGCTGTATACATAAATTCTTGTCATGAATGTATGCATGCAAGATCGCATATACCGCATCTACCTACATGAGTGAGGTACCACGCTGGCTTCCCGTTACCTCTTGCATCCAATACATGACACTGCACTTAGTTCTAAGAGCTTAACTGGATCAAGCACTAAAATATCCTAGCGAATTAAAGCTAATTAAAGTGCAAACTGTCTGATGTCTATTTTCGCCCTCTCCGGTCTGCTGATCAAGTAATAGTTTCAGTTTAACGACACTGTGTGATAACAAAAATCATTAGTGTCGCCCTCCTCCTTTATGCAGGCTTGAGACTGGCAACATCAGGCTGCAAACAGCGGAGGAGTTCTGCTGATCCACTTTCCTGAAGACGTTCCTATTTCCCCGGGGATGTCACGCTGAGAGCGCTTCTGAATAGCAAGCACAGTAAGAAGCTCCTAATAAATTCTCAGATACGATGTGCACATGTAATAAATTATGTATGCATATGCACGTATGTAAGCCTGTATGCATGTACCTCATCGGCGACAAGAAAAGACTGCATGCATATGCTTGTCAGTTTAGCATGTATGAGGTATCGGTAAGCACGCTAATCTGTGAATCTGCTTACTACTGTTGTGTATGTACCGGTATATGCAGATTTGTATGTGTGCGTGTGTGTATGTGTGTGTGTGCGTATCTATATCAGAGCAGGGCAAGCAAGAACCATCTGATCTCCAACAAGATAAACGGCAGCGACGCACCATCTCCAACTGAGCACCGCAGACAGGAATCTAAATTGAATGGTACTACGGTGCAGGTAATCAGACAATCAGAGACACTCACCCAGACAGAGACAGATACTAAGCCAAACAGACAGACAGACAATCGACAGAGACGACCGCAAGAGGGGAGGGGTAGTTATAGACTGATCTACCAAACATCCAGTTCTGCACTTGTCGACAAATTCGTACATCGTCTTTCATTGAGATAAATTACCCAAGAACACGTCTCACCCTGAGCAGAAAATAAAGAAGCCACAACAGAGGCAAGTCTGGCCGTGTGTCTGCCCGCTGAATTAATTAACTCCAGGGAGCAACTGCGAACTTTGCAGATGACCGAAGGTCAGGTCATTATTCGTACCCATCGTCACCAAATGATGGTGATAATCATTATAATTCATTGAATGTAAGGTCTCGTTTTGTTGTATCAGATACGAATGCAGTTTATGTCGTCTTAATTAATGCGAGTGATTCGAAATTTTTAATTTATATCTGACTTATCTTCTACGCGACTTCTCGTTTACTGTGCTACTTTTAATGCCTAAGCCCAAAGACCAACTCTGCAATGGAGTCGTCTGCTTACGATTTAGCAAACACACTTGACCAGAGGATCGCTCGAACAATGCTGCGAGGCTAATCGCCTTGATCCCAGCTGAGAACACGAAACCAAGTGTCACACGAACTTCGAGTGAATTTGGCCCTGGTAGGTATCTCAAGGTTGAGAAAGTTGAGCTAAGCAAAGAGCGTATAAACTTAATCAAGTTCAGACTTTTATGTCGATGTAGCAACGTCATTCGCCTTGAATTAGCCTAGTTCTAAGAAAAGAGCTAACCCTCGAGTAGCTATGGGCATTTAGTGTTGAGCGACCCCTTTTCTCAAACTCGGCATATGAAGTCTGATGGCCATGTCCTCTATACGACCACTTATTATCAAAATAACAGGATATGATCGACGCCCTCATCACAGCCAAGCTTAGCACCTCTGAGTAGATATCTTGCAGGGGCATCAGATAAATGTTCAATAACATTACACCTGAATTATTAAGAGGCTATTCACTTACTTTAAAGCTGCTCCTATGTAACGTTTTCCGATTATACTGAGCACAATCGATTACAAAAATAGCCGACACCAATTGTTTCATTATTTGTTCAGTAAAAATATTCGCTTCCAAAACATAAATCTACTATTGCAATGCAAGCACATGTTTTGCTGTTTGTGCTTGCCATGATAGAAATTATTTGTGGGTGGTCGGCAAATACTACGCAGTGGGACATCAGTAGGTGGAAGATTAGCCTTGGCAATTTATTTTTACATCGGCCGCAATTATTTCTAGTGATATATCGACAGATTAATCTATAAATTGTCCTGATGTTGAGTATGGCCTATTAATTGGTAGTCTTAACTTACTTAGTTTACTATTAATAAAATAAATAAATGAATCAGTGGGTAAAATCCAATGCCTGAGCAGTGAGCATAGAAATGGAAGATTGAATGGATCATCAACTCATAGGGACTCGTTGTATGAGGCTCAGGTCTAGGAGATGAAGCCAAGGTGCTGGAGAAGAAGTCAAGGACCTGGAGAAGAAGCCAAAGTCATGCAGAAGAAGCCAAGGTGCTGGAGAAGAAGCCAAGGTCCTGAAGAAGAAGCCAAGGTCCTGGAGAAGAATCTGGTATCCTTTATATTCATTTTTCGATCCTTATTAGTGTCTGTGAAAGGGAATAACACCCTACATAACAGAAGACATGAGTCAGAATAAGCCGTTCTGGTTAGTCACTCTTCCCCATATCATATGCTTGTTGATATCTGTATGCGTACGTGTACATGTTTGTGCAGTTGTATGCATGCCTGTGTGTATGTGCTTGTATGCAAGTGTTTGTCTATGTGTGCCTGTCTGAAAATACACTGGACTAATAACGCATGTGGTATCGACCGACCATAGTAAATACACAAACCAATCACTGAAAGCTAAACAAAAACAGATGCAGAAAAACATGACCTACTTACATAAAACTGCACCAATTAAACATCGTCAACATGACCTACATACATATAAAACACGTTGCTATAAACGACGCACAAAATCCGACCTAGATAAATACCAATCACATAACATAAAAAGATATATGGTTACCATGATTGCTATGCACATCAGTCTGTCAGCAATGGACCCTATAACTTCCCAACCAACATGTACATTGTATGTATGTCATGTCCTTTCTCTGCAGTTACCTCTGTTCCCTAAATCGTCCAGTGGTACATTTTATGGTCATTTGAAAACTTGCCTTTTGTCCACGCTAGAGTTGGGAGCGCTTTGAAGTAGCTACCTTGAAAGGGCGCTATGTAATTTTTTTAATGAAAGAACCACAACAGCCATTGGTGAGAATAATCTGAGTAATGATATAGGAGCCCAGACAGGACCGGTTTTATGCACACAATTTATGCCTGGTCAAAATAATTTCCATGAGTTGGCAGGCTTGACAAGCATCCGACATTAATTTGGAGAGCCTGAACCTTGACAGGTAATGTAAGCCAGTCAAGTCCAATTAGACGTCATTCTGCTCAGTGATAGAAACGATATTCCTCCAGCCCAGCACATGTCAAGGAGAGGAATGCAATCATAATAATACCTGTTCTATCTTCATCTTTGCCTGTAAGTCTATTATTTATCAGGATGTCTTCATAGGTGGTCGAATGGAGTAATGTATGTTATATGTCTGAATAGATCTATGACCTTGACTTCTACCTGCGAGGGTAGTGACTATGAGATTGTTACCAGGCTCAATAGGAGAGCTATGGTCAGGGTAATCTAACTCTAAACTAAACGAATGAAGGTCAATGTATTTTCTTCAGTTCGATATACTTGACTCTAGAAAAATTCACAAGTAAGGAGAAAATTAAGTGAAATATGATTCTACGCAAGAACAATCAGCAACCGAAATAGTCTCACAGTGCAAGCAACACTTCCTAGTGCATTCCTAGTCGATTAACAGGGTCTACCTCTATCTCTACTTCCCACTATCTCAATTCCACCTCTTCCGACCCCTAATCCATATGCAGGGCTATGTAAAGACATGGAAGAGGGTGGCGACTAAGTTATGGGCCAATCAGGTCATCTCGATAATTCATCAGCCGTCTCATAACACATGTGATGGCTAATTGACAACTGTGAACCAGTCAGAGGGAGGCTGTGGTATATCTCTGTGTCTACTTGTAAGTTGTGACAACCTGACTAATGAGTTTGTATAAATTCTAGATTAATTAAGGATAGTAACAGGATAGTACCCCTTACTATGAATTATACAGTTGAACAATTGCTATGTATAACAAGCACTATCATAGATAATCTTGAAGGGGCGCCATATTGCTCACATTGATTGATTGATTGATGTATCGTGGTGTGACGAGAAAGTTTAGAAAAAATTATGAAAGAGTGGACAGTTGAAGAGGGTTAAGACTACTTATTAGAAGCAAACTAGAGCTACCGGTATTACGACAAATTTTGTCGAAACAAAGAAGTAGGTCTTGTCTAAATATCAACATATGGAACTAAAAACAAGAGAGAATACCGAGAACACCATCAGAAGGGGCAGATGAAAATCGATAGGATGTGACATTGTGATTAAAATATCGATAGTGAAACGCGATCAGAGGTTCTAAGATAATGGGAAAGGGAGAACGGGAAGAACGAGTGGCATGGAAGTGTCCTGGAATGAGACCAAGGGACTGGCGACTGTCTTAGACTATCTATCCTTCAGTCTGTATGACTACAAAGTACCAGAACAGCTGAGGAAGTCACTCAGTCCATTTGTAAGTCAAAGAATAAAACTGCCTGTCAGTCTGTCTAATTGCCCCTTTGTATCCATCTGCCCATCTCTCTTTCGACTGTCTGTCTCTCACTCTCTCTGTTCATGTGTATCCCCCTGTCTGTTCATGCATTCACCTGTCTGTCTCTATGTCCATGTATTTATCTGTCTGTGTCCCTCTTTCCATAAATCCATCCATCAGTTGCCAAATAAAAACAATTTCTATTGCAATAAAAATTTTAATACTTAACAAACTATTCCTACATTTTCTTTCAGAAAAAACAAATTTATTTAAAACCTTCCAAATAAAGATAAAAACCAGAGCAACACTTGTCCAATATATAGCATGCACTTTTTTATGAAAAGTCAAAAACCTTGGAGTCCTATGTCCGTCTTGAGAGGATCGGAATAAAACCCTCAACCGACCGAGGTTTGCTCACCACTCAGCTGCTCTTAGAAGGCACTTGCTCACGGAAAACACACTCATCCGCCCAGCTGAGCACCTTGGAGACACCTTAAGAGGCAAGATGATAGCACTCTGACACATAAATATTTACAAGTACATACATATGCAAGGGGTATGTGAATGTCTAATGGCTAGAGTGTGAATCCAGAGTGCAAATACCAGACATGGCAGAAAAGATTTCTACGCATCTAGCCATGTAATGACTACACTGACCATGTGCACAGCATTGGTGGGAAGATGAGATAGCGAAGGAGACGACTGTCATCCATCTTCATAGGCTGTGGCTGAGCAAATGAAGTCGCTAGCACCAGAGGCGTCCAGATAGGTGGAGTCCGGAGGCAAATTTCAGATGGGGAATTATTTGTTTAGTCCTAGGGGGATTATCTTGCCTTCCTGACACTTGGGACAGAGGGTTTGCCTCCATCACTCAAGGGGGGATTGAACCCCCCTGGCTAGCACTACATACCCAAGTCTGCCTCTCGGCTAGCACAAGGGACAGCTGCGTGTCTTATGGTTCAACCAGGACTTCGCAAGCCCTGCCTTAACTGCTATGTGCAGGAAGGGAATGCTGTAGCTGCCTTATGTTCAAAATTTCTTATTCGCGTCTACGTAATTATATATGCAGTTATTAAAGTTAAGTTCATCGTGTATATTTGCAATTATTCAAACTAAACGGAAACTTAATGGGTAATGTGTATTTTTGTCATAATTTAATATTGACCGCTGAGAATTTGCAGTGTTACAGTAGGTGACGCACAGTTAGTCGACCGTTTCGTTTAATTAATGTGTAGGCCTATTTTAGCTCTGGGTCAAAGTGTCTTCACCACTCCTATAGCAACCTTAAAATCAAATATGACCCGTGATGATTCATGGGTTAACAGGTAGAACGAACAGTGCCAGTTGAATCGTGAGCTTAAATGTTATCCGACCCGTGATTCTTCGCGGGTTGACAACTAGTGCATAAGAATAAAACATGACCCATAGACGCTTGAACAAATGCCTCCTGATAAATAAAAATAAAATAATTTTTACCCTCGTTTATTCAACTTGGCTTGCGCAAAGTTTGTCATGAAAGGGACGTTGGATCGTCAAGAGTTCTTTCAAGTTTTTTTTCAGTAAGTTCCCGTCGACCTACAGAGCTGAAATTTTGCACACATGTCATGCTTGCATGACAATTCAATGTATCAACTTTTTGTGGACACAACTCAAAAATTCATTAAAAAATGACAAAAAATGCACAAAATTAAATGTCGTTTACCCACTCAAACGAGTCCTTCTTGACGAGCTCCACTCTGGCATTTACATCATAAATGATCTCTTAATGAAATGGATCGATTGCGCCATCTACCAGATTACCAAAAGTCAATAAAAACCCATGTTTTTACTTTCACTTGTTATCTTTGTTATCATATTTACTTTATATAAAAATTACAAAACCTTTTGTTGGCAAATGTTCTAGAGAATATACAAGCTAGAGAAATATCTTCAAATATGTCTGACTTTGCTCAAAAGTAAACATTTCACAATGACGTCAAATCAGCAACCACACTGGCACTCAAATCCGATTAGGGAACACCGGCCGAGCAGGCATTAGGTGCTCGAAGAAACCCGATAGCTTCTCGGAACTCAATCTCCAACAGAACCCAGGTGGTATTGATCTGTTGGTGTTAGTGCCAGGTCTATCTTCAGCTCCTATCTCGATAAACATGAAATATGACTGCAATACTTTCTCTCTGTTAATCATCCAATATATGTTATCGCCCCGTTTTATCACCAAACAAGAGAAGAGATGTCCCTAAGCCAGCCATTGGTATGAAGTCCTAGCACCTTCAATTTCTCAGCCTCAGCATATGAGGGCTGCTACCCAGTCCTCTTCCTCTATGTCTCATCTTCCCACCGACCCGAAAAGGATCAGTGCACTCATTATTAACGAGTTGGCTGTGGAGCGACTTCATTTTCTTAGCCTCGGCATATTAGGGCGGTAGCCAGTCCCGTCCCTTGTCGCCTCATCTTCCAACCGACCAACTAGGGCTACAATACTCATTATATCTAAGTTGGCTATGGGACACAGATGGAAAAGAAATCTAAACCAAATTTAACTACCATAACAAGTATATACCTGATGAAATTGCAACGTAAATGACATACACTAGGTTGTAAGTGAGTAAGTCTGTATGCAGACACTTAATAGAGTATAGAGTAGTTGCCAGCCTATAGTATAGGAGGGTCTTATAAGCACCTACTCCGCGAGTGTCTCGTCAAGATATAGCGATACACTGGCTCTAATGAGAAACCTTTCCTGATTATAAAGACATCTCGGAGAAGCTTATTCCGAGATGCTAAACACCCAGAACTCTGCAACTGTTCGTACTCTGACAGCGCCAGTCCCAACCTGCATAAAGGAGGAGGGCGACGCGAATATTCTTTGCAATCCCATAGTGTCATTAAACTGAAACTGCTACTACTCTTTGTGTATGACTCCACCACTGCCAGCCCTTTTGCTAGTCCCAAGTCTGGATAAAGAATGAGGGCAACGACAATGATCCTAGTTATCACACAGTGTTGTTAAACTGAAACTACCAACCTCAGCACCATCGACTGGTGTTGCTCCCTCAACAGATAGTCACACTAAACCAGTGAATAATGAATAATAATAATCAATAATAAATAATAATAATGAATACTGAATAATGATAATAATAATGAATATTGAATACTAATAACAATGAGATAAATAATAATAATAATGATAATACTAATAACAATGAGATAAATAATAATGATGATGATGGTTATAATAATAATAAATGATACAAATAATATTAATAATAATAATATTAATAATAATAATAATATATGCCTGAAAGTAGGGGGCATCAAGCTTAATGTTAAACATGAGTGCAATAATTCAAGCCAGACAAATAAATAGCATCCCAATGGCCTGCATTATGTCATGTTTATAGAGAGTCAACAGTCTCACTTATCATCAGCATCACAGCTAAGACAAAAACAGGACCATTCGTCATCACTCCACACACAGCAGCTGTGTTTGCAAAGACCTTAACATGTTTTTATTATTCACCAGATGGTTAGGGAGGAATTTCAACCAGAATTATAGTCAAACATCCTTTGGTTTCATTATTAATATTATCACTTATCTTAGGGACGTAGTGGTGTAGAGGACCTCGCGGTATGTTCTATGACTAGTAAGATTGTAGGTTCAAATCTACCTCAAGCCACAGGGTAGCGACCTTGGGCAAGGTGCTCATCCATAACTGTCTTTTAAGAAGGCAACGGGAAACCACCTCACTCATCTCCGAGTGGAATATTAGCCAATGAACCGGCCTTCCGGCAGAGCATTCTTATTTGAAATTATTATTAATATTATAAGATTAAGAACGTGGAAATCACAAGAAGAAATATCCTCTAACTAATAATGAGGAGAAAGTTAAAACTGTTTCTACGTATTTGCAGAAGAGAGGACAATGGGTCAGTGAAGATTGTGGTATTTGGGGATATGGATGGAAAAATAACAAGAAGATGGCCATGCAGGGAATGGATTGACGACATCAAAGAGTGGTGTGAGGAGGAAGTTCACGTGTTGACAAGGAAGGCGCAAGACCAAAAGACTTGGAAAAGAAGTGTCGAAGTTGCATTGGACACCCACGGATAATGAGCCCAATGAATGATGATTAGAATAATCAGCCCAAGTGTCAGTATGTTTAACTTTTTAATCAACTAGCTGCCAGAGACGACTGCCGTTTGTTCCATATGCAAAGTTCCACATTTTTACGTAATAAGAAATTATAAAAATTAAATTATCTGCGCTTCTAATAACTAATACATTTCTCGCTTTTAAAATAGTTACTCGACTCCCAATGTGAACTTTTAAATTCTTACTTTCTTGTGAACAATATATGCAGCAAAGGTTAACAAATAGAGAATTACAATTTTAAAAACCTATCGCAGCTATTGTATCCCTGGCTGTAAAAATTCACAATGCCCCTAATACTGGCGTAAGAGAAAACTCTTCTTTCTTCATCATTTGCATTTCAAACAGTTTTAATACTACATAAAATTGATTAGGCAGGAGTATAGCCTGTGACTGGATTTACAGTTCTGATTTTCATATTCTGTATTGTAGACGTCATAATTAGACAATTATATTTTCGTATGTGCATATTTTCGGGACCTCCCCCACCACCATACGCACCCCCACGCAAAATCGCCGGAATTTCAAACCCCCCTTCCCTCGTGGCGTACGTAATATGTGGACGGCCCCTTACCGATAGGAGAGCCTCTGATTAGGTCGTTGTACCATGAGAGATGCTTTATAAATAGTAAATAGAATACAATACAATAGCATACAATAGATGTCACTTAACTCGTTTTTATAGTCACATGAACTTATTATTAAGACATCACACAATAAATACACTGCAGTAAATCAAGGGTAAAAAAATCTACAGCCACACGTACATAAGCGCAGAGACGGGTGTACATCTTATGTAGTCATAAATGCATCCATTTTGAGAATTTATAAGGCGCCTCTACAATAAAGTCACTCAGGAGAGCAACAACCCCAGCCATGACAGAAGAAAAATCACTTGAGTGACTTATAAGAGGTGTAAAATTGTATGAATTCATGCATAACAAACAACTCTATATATTATAATAATGAATTATTAATTATATATATATATATATATATATAATATGGTAAAATAGAATATAAAAATATATTTGCATATTGCACATAACTTGTTGTTGCAGTTTAACAACACTGCACCATAACAAAGATGATTAGTGTCGCCCTCCTCCCTTATCCAGGCTTTGGACTAGCACTGTCAGGGTGGAAACCGTGGTAGAGTTATTGCACATAAGTAGTTTAACATATATATTTACACCACTACTAAATTACATGCCCCTTGAATGTTCAACTATATTTAGGCGTTATTCATCTAATGACAGCAAAAGGTCATTTAAATGTCTGGTAAGCAGATATTCTTGGAGAATGACAGTTGGATGTAGTAAGCATGACTCAACAAGGTGAAGGTCATCCCTACCTAATTAAAATGAAAAGAAACAAGCATGAATATTAACTAAGAAAGAGAATACAAGGTTGGTATAATCTATTAGCTTATCTTGGCTCCTATTTCACTGTACCTATGAATTCACCACAACGGTAACTGTAATACTTAGGCCAGTGCAGAGAGTGCCACTGAATAATTATTCTGTGAGAGGCGCTATATAAATCTATAAGTACGATACAATACAGCATGGTGATTGATTAGAGCGTTCGGCATGTAACGCTCAGTGTGTGCTGAGCGAGCGTGTTCTACGCTCGTTCGAGGCGTCACTGCGTAGGGACCTTGAGCAAGTCATTCGCGTACAACTGCATTTGCGCCGTCGAGGCGCGTGTGTGCACTTCTGAGCAAAAGATGTTGGAAAAAGGGCGGTATCAAATTTTAAAAATAAATTAAAATATATAAATAAATACTTGTACAGTGCATTGAGCAACAATAAACAACAATGTACAGGAGTTTACACAGATCCTACAAACACACAGATAATTACCCAACCACACTCACTGGATTGCCTGATGTGCATAGAATAAGCCCTTGTTGGCAAGCCTATCAACCAACATCATCCCCCAGCATACCACTTCTGATGCCAACCCGAGCGGACCGTTCGATAGTCCGAAGGTTCTATAGTCCGAAGATTCAATAGTCGAAGGGTTCGATAGTCCGAAGATTAGTGTAAGCTCGAGAGTGCCTAGAGTTCGATAGTTCAAAGGTTCAATAACCCGAAAATCTTCTGACCATAAAACTTGCTTTCTGTTCTGTATCGATAGTCCGAAGGTTATCGAACCTTCGGACTATCGATACAGAACAGAACCCGAAACATTGCAATGGAAGTCCTGGTCTCCTGGACACTTCTGCACATGGGCTGTTATTGAATCTCCTTTTGAGTGATAGGGGTTCAAATCCTAATCTCTCGTCTGGTGAAAGGAGGTTGCATACAGAGCAATAATTATAACACACTGGGGGCACAGAGCTGAGGAACGGAGAACGACACCCATATCTCCCCCGTGAATGTGATTATAAACTTACCATTAATAAATGATAACAAGTAGCAGAATTTAACTGTGGGCAGCCAGAACTTCTTCACTTGATACACCAGACACTTGTTGTAGTGTTCAACACTAGTGTGCAGTGCACTGACCTTAGAATTGCAGTGTTCTGTATAATTGCTATGCCAGATTTTTTGAAGGCCTTGCTGTTGAGGTCAGGCGTTGTGGTATCATCACGCACGCACCGAATACATATTTCCAATACAACTTAACCGCAAATGAAGAGATCAACACGTATTACCAATTTCCATAGCCTGTTTCATTGTAATCACATTATTTCCTAGGTAGGTAGCTTCTTGTTAACAAAGCTGTGCCATAACAAAGATCCGCCTTGACCTCCTTCTGTATCCAGGCTTTAGACTGGTCCTACTTGAACAGAAAATGGCAGGGCTCTTGTTCATAATCCAGGTGTGGGATGGACACAAACCAAAAAAGCAAGTCGCAAAGATCTTGTTTCTCACCATAATAAATTCTTCATCGCTTTCATAATATGCACAGAGGTGTAGCTTTAAAATCAAAATTCTTGGTACAATGCAGAATACAATGATAAAATGTCATACTTCATGTAAGAAACAAACATAGTTCTGCCTACCAGAACATTAGGCAAAATAATCTTAAATTATGTAAACTAACTAAGGTAGTAAGTAAGTTAACCGCGATGGTCTCGCGTCAGGGCAGATAGCGCATAAGCATCACGAAGACTGCAAATGAGTGTAAAATATCGTTTCTCTGTTTCAACAATATAATTTACTCTGTACTATGAAAACATCAAGGCATACACTATAAACATCTCCTAAAAAATTCATCCAATCCGTCTGGTCCAGTGACATTAAGCTAGCATCGTACACGTCTGAATTTTCCAGACAGTTACGAAATGAACATTAGTTTTACTCACAGTTTCTGTTAAACGCGACTAAATCAAACGTTCTACGACATATGTACAAAAGAAAATTCTACGATATGCATTACTGATGGGGGTGAGCGTTAATCCGAAGAAACGAGAGTCGAATAATATTTTCTACGGCTTACAAGCCAGCCTTCTTTACGCCATCTTGACAAGCATTAAAAGCTGTCGATGGAAAGCGCCACCGAGCGGGCGTATCTGTAAGAAATGCTGCATTCCTTCTACGCAACAGACTTATCATTTTAATAATTATTGTGTCTTTAACAACCTTATCTATTACCATTATAGCTTCAATCATATTAGGTTTGATATCTGCTCTTTTTCATGAGCAGATATCAGCAGATGATATGAGCAGATATGAGCAGATATAGCATAAATACAATTTAATTCAACATTTTCCCACGCTTAAAAGCTGCCGCATATCTGTCACCATTTGCGATTTACTTGGGTTTGTAATGAATTTGGGTCGAACGAAAAATTTGCCAGAATACAAAAGGGTCGAGACTTAAATAAATATCGTACCCTCAAAAGATAAAATCACAGTTTAGAAAGTTTTGTTGCAAATATAACGCAATTTTGCACCTTGTCTACCAAAATAGTAGCCCTACACAAAGCATGCTAAGACTAACGTAGGGCACTAAAAGCAGGCTACTCTAGGAGGTAATATTATATCGTCGGCAGAAAAACTGGGTGAGTACGTAGTAAGTATCTCTAAACTGGGTCAATGCAAAATAAGTAGATAAAAATGATAATCGAATAATTGGTGATCTATAGATCAGCGTTTGGAAAAAATATTATTTCGAGCTATTTACAACAGCATTTAGTAAAGAATATAATATGACCACCACCGCTAACTGTCAGGCACAGGCAGAGAGACTAAGACCTCGATTACCGTCGTGACGTCACTCATCTTGCGGCGATGTGTACAAATAAATTGCCTCTAATGTCCACTGCCATTTTTTGTCAGCTCCTCTGCTTCCCTTTATGTTAGTTTGAATGAAGTCCAGATGATGTCCTCGTATAAAAGCGGACGTCACATCATTCAAGCACCCTATATAGAAGGGCATAGGTTTGTACTCCCTCTCCTAGTCCTTTGCTATAGTTTTATCATTCTTACCACCTCGACCCTACGTACAGGTGTAGGCCTAATCCTAATATTACTAAAGTTGATGACCTATATTCTTCAATTTCTGCTAATCATTTTCTGATTAGCTCCAATCAGGACAAGACAATGTCTAACAGGTAACAAATATGCTGCAAATACGCATCTTATGAATAGCCTAGCTACTCTGTAGCGAACTGTTGATCGTATGAAATATTATCCTTTTATTTGATGAATTCTATGCCAGCTTGAGACGTTGCTCTCCTTTATATACTTTATTGTGAGAAATATATTTCGCCTCCTTACAGTCTTATAGACACCTGTTAGATCTTTACTTGCATTTAATTGCATAACCATTTGAGTGGGCCAGCGGCCACCCAACCAAATAAAGACGCCTTATGCTAAGGCATCTGTATTCTTGGCTTAAGCTGCAGCAATCCTTTAAAAATGGACGCTACAATAAATGATATTTGACTTCTTCTTGTTTTACTTTAAAGTGGTCCGAGCTCAGTAGAAACTATAGCATACAGTCCCAGCGCCTCAGAAATTAACAACCCGCTCACCTTTCTTAGTTCCTGAGTCTTTCCTATTCCGTGGCCATATAGAACAGGCGCCCTATGAGAGAGCTGCAGATTTTCGAAATATTCCATCACATCACACGACATTAAATCAGAAATTCTATAAGCTCAACTCCAAAGCTAAGCTTAGGGCACGGTTGATTGAAAAGCGATGCGTCGCATCAGAAGGGTTGTGCAGATATCCTTGTCCTGCAAATATCTGAGTTTGGTTTCCAATAAAAAAATCCTTGGTTATAGTCATGGGTTAATACATGGCAGCGCCTGGGTACTTTGATAGTTTTAACGTATGTCTTATTCACTAGGTGGAGCCATGCAAGACGTGTGAAAAAGGCAAGCGAAAACTGGCGTGTCTGTTGTTATAATCAACAGAATCGTTAGAATATAAAATGTGAGCCCGGCTTGGACGTGGCTTTTGGCAATTTTATTGTTACAATAATAACGTTCTTCCTAATAATAATGATTATAGTTTTTACAATAACAACGACGATGAAGATTATGATGACGAAGACTAATAATTAAGACATAGAGGACACAACCATAAATTATTCTCTCACCCATAGCCAACTCATATAAAACTAATTACTAGTTGGGATTTCAATTCTAGTTACTTTTTTGTTCACTCTCACTAATGTTAGCATTCCTCTATCTTTTTCAGATTGTTTTCTTTCAAAATAAACACACGGACATGATGCCAAAATACCGGTAGGTTCCCACGATGTATGCAGCCATTGAAAATGTGTGACGTCATATAGTTGCGTCACACCCGTTACAAACACGGAATAATTATTGCTTCCATGTTGTCACAGCGACGTCATTCAAATATGGCCGACTAACCTGCAAAATTGTCAAACTTAAATATTTTGAAAGATTTGCGAATTCTGTTCGTCTTTTCTTTATGTAAGAAGATAAAGGAAGCCAGCAGTTATGAAAGGCAAGATCTTGTTGTACTGGGCGATCCTGCTTCTTTGTGTTCAAGCCGCAAATGCGCAACGCAGTAAGTAATTCGTTGTTATCCGCTTTTATTGTCGCCATGACATTACTATTTTTATCCTGGAAAATATTATTTCTCTGAAAAAAGAGAAAAAGTAGACTAGAAAACAGTTATACGGCACTCTCTGGAAAGAAGAACTGCTTGGACGATTCAAATAAAATTTTTATGCCTACATTGCCCAATTTTCTCTAATACAAACTGAGGTCTAGATAATATGCGCTGTGCAGTGAATAGCCTATATAGGCCTAGTTTGAGTTTATCGAAATTATGTGATAACAAAGATCGTTAGCGTCGCCCTCCTCCTTCATCCAGGCTTGGGACTGGCACTGTAAGGGCGCATGCAGTGGCTGAATTTATAATCTGTACAGGAGCTCACACAAAGGAAAAGCAACTGTATTCCCTACAATTGTGCCAATCGAAAGGGTCTGGCTTCTTTCACAGAGCGTATAGGCCTTTAGTCTTTTATGCTTTTGCTACGACGAAAAGCCAAAGAACATCCGACGCATGACCTACTCTGTTTCTTGTTAACAACAAATCCTGTGTGCAAAGAATTCCACCTAACCCTAACCCTAACCCCCCACCCTGATGAGTATTCCAATGAATTAAGAGCTTCAGACTTTAAAAAGTAGTAACCAACAATTGAGACTTTTGAGGTTCTTATTTTTTTAAACTGGAATTTTTAATCGATTTTACAGCCTTGGGCGAGATCCATCACCACCGTTTGCCCATTTGAATGGGTTCCATGTTTTTAAGGCCCTCGTACAGTACAGCAACTACTACTACAACAGCTACTTCCCCTGCTACTACTACGCTACCATTGCCAACACCACCATGCACTACTACTGTTGCTAGTTGCTACTACTGCTACTATTACTACAACTACAGGCACCACTACCACTGCTGCTATTTCTACTAGTACTTTTACTGCCACAACCACAACGAACACCCACCACTACGCGTGTTCTTATTAACTGTCTAGGTATACATCTGCGCAATGCAATGGACACCGGATACCACTGTGGCATCGCATTGGCTTGCTGCTTAGGGACACTCTTCGTCGTGTTCTCGGCGTCCATCATAGCTACGAAACTCTACTTTCGTTCGATCGGGATTTCCGCTGGATTCCAGCGCAAGCACTCCCACGGTCTGGGAGCCAAGTCGTCGGCTGCCTTCCGCGACACGGTCCCGCGGCCCAGCAACGTACGATAGAACGTCGCACGGCTGGAGTTGTATGGGAGAAGGACTTTGTACACGGGAGACATTTTAATGGACCAATGTTGATAAATTAATGAGACATTGATTGAATGAATGGACGAATGAATGGATGATTGATTGACTGACTGGCTGGCTGACTGACTGACTGAATGAATGAATGAATGTATTATTGATTGATTGATTGATTGATTAATAGGTTGATTTTTTAATTGTTCGACGGTTGGAATGATTTCATTATATCATCGATATGTTATGAGAAAAACTTACTCATTGGTTTATCTACAAATAATAAAGTTACTAAGTTAATAAATAACCGACAGCTGAAAAAAAACTACCATGTTGTGGTACATTGCCTATTTAGAGTTTTCCGAGTTTATTTCAATTAAGCTTCTTTCATTCATTGTTTGCGCGATCGCACGGGGCGTAAATTATAATAGAAATTCCGCAACAATAAATTGTTATATCCTGGCCGAGGTTTGAAACCGTAATGTTGAGATCGAATATAGCGTTTATAATTTTCTAATTATTTCTAATTATTACAATACGGAATGTTAAAATCAAAACTGTAAATCCAATCACAGACTACATTCCTGCTTGATGAATTTTATGCAGCATTAAAACATTAAAATGCGAGTATTGTTAGTGTTTCATTTCTTCATAACAATTGACAAATTTGAGCTGTTAAAGAAGATGGTTCACAAAAATAAATAACCCTGTGGTAAAATCAATGTCTTATAGATGTCTTTAGCTATTTAACCTTTGCAAAAGCGGGGTGGGGGTGTTATTATAGAACTCAAATGTACGTACGCGTGGGGGAGGGGTCCACGAAATGTACGCAGTGCAACAGAGGGGAGGAGGGGTCCGAAAATCCGAATTTTTATGCATACGTAATATATGGATGGGCCCATGTAAAAAAATACGACATTGGAGCCGAAGCGTAAAGACTGCTGTCATAAACATCTGCCATCACCAACACAGACAATCACAGTGACACGCACTGATGAACAGAGATAAACAAACGGACACACATCGTTATCCCCCCTCCCTCCCTCTGTCACTCACCCTCTTGTACACACGCTATAAACAAAAACGAAAATGTCTGCTTGCCTGCCTGTCTGTTTGTCTGTCTGTCTCTCTCTGTATATTTGTCTGTCTGTCTGTCTGTCTCTCTCTCTGTATATTTGTCTGTCTGTCTGTCTCTCTCTGTATATTTGTCTGTCTGTCTGTCTGTCTCTCTCTCTGTATATTTGTCTGTCTGTCTGTCTATCTGTCTTTATGTCTCAGACCCATACAAGCGATTACAAACCGCACATGGGTCAGTCATGACTTCCACGTGACGCGTGACACCATGACTCAACTGAAAAAGTGAAGATTGAGTAGGTGCATAAATCGAAATGACGTAACACGAAGGATAGATTGTCGGATGCCTCTGTGTGTCTGTCTGTCTCACTGTGTCTCGCTATGTCTGTCTCTCTGTCTCTGTCTGTCAGGATTATTCTCCCTGTAAACTTGTATAATTTATATACGATTGAAAATATTAGGTATACATGATTCTGTCTCCCGGATATTGACTGAGCCTACAGTCTATAAAGCAGACACTGCACTCATACACACACTGTCACACACACACATCCACACGCACACATACAAACACACATCCACACGCACACATACAAACACACATCCACACGCACACATACAAACACACATCCACACGCACACATACAAACACACATACACACGCACACATACAAACACACATCCACACGCACACATACAAACACACATCCACACGCACACATACAAACACACATCCACACGACGCCTCTGCTTGACTCTCACTGTCGAATGTATACATAGGCCTACATATAATGTATCAATGAATATTATAGTTATCATATGTATGAATACATATATATATATATATATATATATATATATATATATATAGGCTATACTATATATATAGATATATCATATGTATATATATATATATATATATATATATTATGACATATATTATATGATCAATATACTCGTATATATTCTAATACGTAATACCTAGGAGACAGATATATATCGTCTGCAGGTGTCATCATCGATTATCTGTGCATCTATGTAATGCGATATGGACAACACAGCAGTGAACTTCTTAGTTATAGCTAATGAACGAGAACCTACCCCAAAAAGTTTATAGATTGTTAGATCCTCCATTTTACTGCGTGGTTCCTGTAAGGCTGATAATAGGAAACTGGACATTTTTGATAAATCGACGTCACCGTTATCTCCAAACTTCTAAAGCGCCAATCGATAAACAAGTGCAGGGCATCAGTTATTCACGAGCGCTGCGTCAAATCAGATGGGTTGTCGAAAGGGTACTCCGAGGTGTCGGATACACGCCTTAAGGTCCAAGGCTTGGGCAGTTTGGACACTCAACGTCGATTCTTAAAGTTCGTAAGACAATATGCATGCGGAAATTCAGAGTCCCAGTCTTGAATAAACCCCTCCCCGGGAAGGAGGGGGTCGGCCACACGGACCCTCCTGCTCCAGCTCCTCTTCATTCTGTCACCCCTGTTTTCTTTATTCAATTTATGACTATGACTAATAAACTTCTATAGCGCCGCCATAATAATTCCCAGGATATCAACCGACGGCGCACCAGAACAACTCCGAAATCAGGTCAAATCAAAAAGGTCAGTCTTAAGAGACAGAAAGACAGTGACTCAGCCACTCACTCACTCACTCACTCACTCACTCACTCACTCACTCACTCACTCACTCACTCACTCACTCACTCACTCACTCACTCACTCACTCACTCACTCACTCACTCACTCACTCACTCACTCACTCACTCACTCACTCACTCACTCACTCACTCACTCACTCACTCACTCACTCACTCACTCACTCACTCACTCACTCACTCACTCACTCACTCACTCACTCACTCACTCACTCACTCACTCACTCACTCACTCACTCACTCACTCACTCACTCACTCACTCACTCACTCACTCACTCACTCACTCACTCACTCACTCACTCACTCACTCACTCACTCACTCACTCACTCACTCACTCACTCACTCACTCACTCACTCACTCACTCACTCACTCACTCACTCACTCACTCACTCACTCACTCACTCACTCACTCACTCACTCACTCACTCACTCACTCACTCACTCACTCACTCACTCACTCACTCACTCACTCACTCACTCACTCACTCACTCACTCACTCACTCACTCACTCACTCACTCACTCACTCACTCACTCACTCACTCACTCACTCACTCACTCACGCACTCACGCACTCACGCACTCACGCACTCACGCACTCACGCACTCACGCACTCACGCACTCACGCACTCACGCACTATCACAGTTTTCCGCTACTTGCAGATTGTCAAGGAGTCCAGGGTTAAGCATAATATCAACATATAATTTACATAACATTAAAGAGTTTAACACATACAATTATATATAAATATATATATATATATAAAATACACACGCACCTACACGCACCCACACATACATACATATATACATACACACATATATATACACATAAAATTATAAAAATATTATATATATATATATATATATATATATATTATACGTGTAAACAAGCAACTGACTGAATGAAGTATACGGTATATCGTCCGTCGTGTTGAGCCTATATATATATATATATATATATATATATATGTAGGTATTAAACATAGAAAGCATTAAGGCTCCCGTTAATCGGCGGCACGCACGCACAACGCCAGACGGCGTTGACGGCAGAAGTTGTTGAAGGATATTCGTCGCTGGATGTCGCGACAGTCGAAGGAAAACGTCGAATGGAGGATATCGACTTAAAACGATAGGAGAGATAGAGGGTTGCTGGGTGTCACAGGTTGGTATAGCAGGGTTATCTATTTATTTTTATCACTTTTACACTGCTTGCGCTCTGACAGTGCCAGTCCCAAGCCTAGATAATAAAGGAGGGCGACGCTAATGATCATTGTTGTCAAACAGCGTTGTTAAACTGAAATAAACACCTCTGTTGCGCATTACGGAGGAGCGAATGAGAAGGAGGAGGAGGAAGAAATGTCAAAGAGGATGGTAGAAATAAGAGGAAGAAGAAGAGGAGGAGGAGGAGGAGGAGGGAGAGGAGAGGGAGGAAGAGGAGAAGGATTATAGGAGGAGAGAGGAGTAGGAGGTGGAAGTGGGAGATGAGGAGGTGGAGAAGGGAAATGGGAGGAGGAAATGGAGAGGGAGGAGTAGGAAGAAGAGGAGAAAGAGAAGAAAGTAGAGAAGGAGGAAGAGAGCGTTTATGAAGAGTCTAAAATTTTTAATTTAGTTTCTAAACCTACTTATCGAATACACAAAATATTGCACGGGACTATTATAGCGGTTCAGCGTATGTCAAGTTCGCAGTTATCTTTATTGGCTGCTGTTGTGAACCAGGACTAAAGAAGAAGGGACGTTTCTTTTAGGGGGAAGCATTAGGTTTTTAGTATAGACGACTTTTATTTCTTGGTTTAACAATTGATGGTTCTTTTAAAGCCAACTCTGAAGCACAGCTATGATTAGCGATTTAATTTCAATCACCAACTCACATATCCATCCATTCATCCATCCATCCACCCATCCATCCATCCACCCATCTTTCCATCCATCCATCCACCCATCTTTCCATCCATCCATCCACCCATCTTTCCATCCATCCATCCACCCATCTTTCCATCCATCCATCCACCCATCTTTCCATCCATCCATCCATCCACCCATCTTTCCATCCATCCATCCACCCATCTTTCCATCCATCCATATATAAATATGTATATACACACACACAGACACGCACACACGCGCAAGACAAGACACATCAGAGCAATGGGAGGTACAGCCGTTGGAGCGGGGGGGAAATCGACCCAGCCATTTGCTCACCTCATTCGATGGCTGTTCCAGATCAAAGGGTAGCGACATATGTTTATCGGAGGGGTGAACGGCTGCTGTTTACTTGTCCCTTCGAAACACGCACACCCCTGCGAACCTCCTGTCGACTTAAACGCGATTTGATGCCGCGTTCCTTTCACGTCGCCAACCCGTATTTTTCAGACGGGGTTTCCTTTTGCCATCGATAAGACTGCACGCAAGGAGCAAACGAAACTGAAACTGCGTGCTTTTTATAGCGCTGTGACAAAACGGATACAATGTCCAAGATTAGACCCGGTCGGAATCCGAGATATTTTACTTCGACTCTTGGATTCCGACCCAGTCTAATCTTGGACATTGTGTCCGTTTATCGCAGCGCTAGAGGAAGATGAAGTCGCTAGCACTTCATGTCAATGGGTACCTCTCAGCCTAGCTTGAGTATTGCCCTTCTTCTCCTTCCTCTGCTGCGCGAAAATCATACATTTACTGGCGAGATTATGCCTTAGGAAGAGGAGACGTGTCTGTGTGAGACTACCAGTGCAGGCCTTCTCCAACAGCGCGCGTATTATTCATCTGCAACATTCTTCTTTAAAAGTTCTACGCGTCTACGTGTGACTTCCAATGGAGGCACACTCCCACCCAACATCCAACCAACTCGGCAATGATGAATTCACTGACGGTAGCATGATGTGGCTGGCTTCCCGCCCTCAAATTCTATACCGTGGCCAAGAAAACAAAGTCGCAACACTTCAAACCCATGGCTGCCTCAGGACTAGCTCAATTAAGGGTGTTGTTCGTTCATACCCCTTGGCATATATTAATGGAACAGCCGACATGCCAGCCAGCAGCTCCGATAATTGCCCTCTGCCCAAGATCCGACGATAGCAGGCGGCTTAACTACATGCTGCTGCTTTTTATGGAATGACGCTTAGAAATTCTTTCGACCAATTAATGTTCCGATCCTTTCTGACATTCTCGGTTTTTAGACGGACCAAACAGGCGACTGTCTGGTGAGTTTGTTTGCTTATGTGTGCGTCTGTCTGTGTCTCTTGATGTGGGCGTGGGTATGCGTGCGAAAAAAAGTGTGTACCCGAAGGGTTTACACTGGTGACGTTATATACTCGTGTAAATAAACAGACGTCAACGCCTTTGTTATCCGCCAACACTGCCTCCCTCCCTCTCTTTCTCCTTCTCTTTTTCTTTCTCCTTCTCTCTCCTTCTCTCTCTCTCTTCTCTCTCTGTCCCTCACTCTTTCATCATTTTCCTCCCTCCCTTCGTCTCGCCCGATCCGTTGATAAGTAAGATAATTAAAAGTAGGAATAAGTTGGCCAGATGTTAAAGGGGTCCATCTAGCGCAGGGGTTCCCAATGTCTTTTATACCCCGCCCGACACTCCTGAAACTTATTTGACCAATGGTCTCACACTACAGAGCAAACTCGCAGTGGAAGACGCATACATGAAATAGTAATTGTTACTTTTAATCCACTCCTGTAACTTACACGACGCAAGTTTTCAAGTCTTAAACTTGCAAGATCACAATGTGATAGGCTGTGGAAATACTCAAGATTGTAAAGCACACGCTCTTACTCATGTTTGTCCAATGAAAATTTATGATATGTTATCAATGCACTCTCGTTGTTCATACTTCTCTTTGTGTTACCCTCAAATAAAATGACACGATGCAATCCATGGGAACCTCTGAATTCTAGCGTCTGTTTTTCTCTCTGTTACTCTCAAACTGTCACCTTCTCTATCTCTCATTTATCCATCCATCCATCCATCCATCCATCCATCCATCCATCCATCCATCCATCCATCCATCCATCCATCCATCCATCCATCCATCCATCCATCCATCCATCCATCCATCCATCCATCCATCCATCCATCCATCCATCCATCCATCCATCCATCCATCCATCCATCCATCCATCCATCCATCCATCCATCCATCCATCCATCCATCCATCCATCCATCCATCCATCCATCCATCCATCCATCCATCCATCCATCCATCCATCCATCCATCCATCCATCCATCCATCCATCCATCCATCCATCCATCCATCCATCCATCCATCCATCCATCCATCCATCCATCCATCCATCCATCCATCCATCCATCCATCCATCCATCCATCCATCCATCCATCCATCCATCCATCCATCCATCCATCCATCCATCCATCCATCCATCCATCCATCCATCCATCCATCCATCCATCCATCCATCCATCCATCCATCCATCCATCCATCCATCCATCCATCCATCCATCCATCCATCCATCCATCCATCCATCCATCCATCCATCCATCCATCCATCCATCCATCCATCCATCCATCCATCCATCCATCCATCCATCCATCCATCCATCCATCCATCCATCCATCCATCCATCCATCCATCCATCCATCCATCCATCCATCCATCCATCCATCCATCCATCCATCCATCCATCCATCCATCCATCCATCCATCCATCCATCCATCCATCCATCCATCCATCCATCCATCCATCCATCCATCCATCCATCCATCCATCCATCCATCCATCCATCCATCCATCCATCCATCCATCCATCCGTCCGTCTGTCCACGTTTTCTTTCTTATTTTTCTCAATAAACACACTCCCTCCCACACTCTTTGTATGTCTCTTTGTCTGTGTCTCACTGTCTCCGTCTATATGTCTGTTGCTCTCTGTCAAGCACACACACGCACGCACGCACGCACACAGACATACACACACAAATGGACACACAACCCCCCCCCCCCCACACATATCTGCAAATACACACACCCACACACCTGCTCTTACAAGTAACGGAACGATTAATATTTTAATTGCACACAGAGTTTTAGACAGGAATTTTCTGAACGCTGTAATGCGTCAGGCACTTCCGAAGTGAAGGCTAAAGCCAAATCAGTCTTCACTCATTCAATTGTGCTGCGCGAATTCGTTGGCGACATAAACTTCATATTATTTAACAGTATTTATCATAGGTTTGTTGTGACTTTCTACGTCCTTACTGAGATGTTACTACGAAGTATCATGACTTTTAGATCCGATGTTACTTAAGAGTTTTATTACTTCCAATTGCTTCTCCAAATCTTCCTTTAGATAGACCTAAACATGACTTCATAATAACTGACTGAAATGTTCCTACGGAGTATCATAACGGTACCTTTAATGTTTCCTATTGTAGAGAACGAATAACTAGAATGTCTTCGTATCTTGGATACAAAAAAATACGCTAGATAAACTCTCTGAGGGAACAGCCTCTGACGGAACATAATATTATTGCAATGTCGACCAGCGGCGGAGGTGGCAGCGTCGGACTGAGTCGCCCAGTCTCCCGATCGACCGAGCTGCTTCACGTCAGTCACCAGGACTCGGTGATTGGCCGACGCAGCTGGGACTCCCTAATCCCGGACAAGAAGAAAGGTGTCCTCGACTCACCGGGAACGTCTGGTCCAGAGGGGGTTATCGATGAACGAAACCGGTTCTCAATGTGCTCTCCCACGACCGCCTACGGGAACCACTCCCCGTGGTTCGGGGGCAACGACACGCTCACAAGGCCGTTGGTGGTCGGTACGATGCCTCGGAGCATCCTTGCCCTGTCCGAAAGACCGGTTACGTACGAGGAAGAGCTGGAGGAAAGGATTGGACTCATGAGGGTCAGCACTAGGACGCTCTACCAACGACTGGCGGCGGAGAAACAGCGATGCAAGGAGTTGACCCACCAGTTGAACGCCCGGGAGCTCACCTACCAGGGAGTCGTTGAGAAAATGCGGGCGCAGTACGATCAGCGCTTCGAGAGGCTGAAGGGCAGGGCACGGCTGCTCGTCACTCGGTGCGAATTGCTTAGAGGTGAGAAGCAACAGTTGGAGGCAAGGTTGACCCAGACCGTGCAGGGATCGGTCAGGGAACGACAAGGCATGGAGCGAAGGATTTCTTCTCTAGAGGAGGAGGTGGAGAGATTGAGGAGCGAGCGCGAGGAGCAGGAGGATCTGCCGGTGCTTAGGGTCGTAGAGGATGCGGACATCGAGGAGGAGATGGAGAGGAAGGCAGAGGAGGAGAGGAAAGTGGCAAAGGAAGCGGAGAAGGCGATAGAGGGAACGGTGGAAGAAGAGAAGTTGGATGAAGGCGAGAAGGGGAATGAAAAGGATGAAGGGAAGTTGCCGGAACAGGAGAATGCGAAGGTGGACCTGGAGGAGGAGGAGGAGGAGGAAGACCATGACCTGGGAGAGATATTGCGATCGAGGAGACGAGAAATCAGAAATCAGGCGAACGTTCACTACAGGACCCTGTGCGAAATCGCCGTGGCCAGGGTGGCCTGGCTCGAGGACCTCATGCGAACTACCATGTCTGGCATCGCCGCGAAATCTTCGTCTGCCTCCAGCCACGCTCGTTTTGACACAACCATGTTGCTTACCCGCCGCTCTAGCAGTTGCCCGATGCTTGCCACTGGCAGTCCCCGCCATTCGTCCTCAAACGACGAAGATGCTCTGTCTCCCATTGGTGCCACGGTGCCACAGATCGACTCGAACAATTCTGTGATTCTGAGGCCGAAAAGGGAGGGACTTGGCCTCACGAGCAGCGACAGGGACTCTATCATTAGGGTCAAGGCCAGTACCTTAGCGACCACGCGAACCGTGGCCAACACCCAGAGCATGCCCCCAACGATCGGGCACCAGAAACCAGCCAGAACCTCCACGGCGACCATTCGCCATTCCCTCCAGAAGCTCTTTGCTAGCGGCAGGCCGAACTCCTACGACCCCACAGCCGTTCCTTTCACCCAAGACGGCAGGCAGCCACGGGTGACGACCAGGTTCGATACCCCTTCCGACGACGAACCTACCCTAGATCCATTCCACGTGGACTCAAGGATGAAAGGCAGTCGGCGGACTCCAAAGAAGGTCAAAGGCGGCGGCGCCTTTGAGATTCCGATGTTCAAAGCGAAACGTACCGCGTCCCTTCCGAGAGTGGAACTCTTTAAGAAATTCCAGACTATGGGTCGACAGGAGCGAGATGCCGCATCGCTCGTGTGGTACGCGGACACTACCCTCCAGACGAGCCAGCCACCTCTGACTAAACAGGAACGCATTCTCGGAGTCCGCCTGGACCTTTCTCCGTCCGATAGGATCTCGCCCAATCTATCTCCGGATGTCCAGGACACTCAGACGATCCAGTTACCTCTGACGAAACAAGAGCGAATTCTCGGGGTCCGGTTGGATCGCTCCACCTCCGACAAGGTCTCCCCTACTCCCGCTTCTGCCGCAGACATTCAGGAGGCTCCGACGAGCCAGGCATTCCTGACAAAGCAGGAACGGGCACTTGGGGTCCGACTTGGGTCCGAAAAAGTCACGTCAACATCCGGTTTTGTGGCAGAATATCCCACCACCGGATTCTCGAGTCGCGCGAACAAGGAATCGACAGAATCGCTTCCGGACAAAGTGTTGGTCCAGGAAACGGAAGGAACGGATGCGAGGACAATAAAGAGGAATCGTTCTGTTCATTCGACGTTTGGACGTCTGCACGAGCGACGCAACGGAGTCACGGACATCGCGAGAGTAGAACCGAAGCCGACAAAACCGCCGTCGCCACTTGACCAGTTCAGCAAAAGCCTCAAGCAGTACCTTCACTAGTCGTCGGCCAACCTATCCATAACTGAGGACATTTTTCTCCACTCACAATCGGCCACTTCCTCCACTCACAATCGGTCACTTTATCCATTCACAATTGGCCATATTCACACTCACAATCGGCCGCATTCTTCATTAAAAATCGGTCACTTTTCCACCCACAATCGGCCACTTTCTCCACCCACAATCGGCCACATTCTTCACTAAAAATCGGTCATTTTTCCACCCACAATCGGCCACTTTCTCCACCCACAATCGGCCTTGTTCTCCACTCGAAATTGGCCACTTTCTCAACTAGGTCGTTGACTAATCGTATACAGAAACCTTAAACACACCAACATAAAACATCTAATTAAAGTGCTCTTAAGATAACGAACAAATACCCGGATATAAGCGAGCGAACAATCGGCTCCAAGAGGTATGTACGTTCTACTTACTAGTGTCGATCTTAACGCGGTCGGGGCAAGCGGGGTAGCGAAAGAAACCCAGATTCAAGAGTGACTAATACCCCAGGTGCGGGGAATTTCGAGGGTGCAGAGCAGAGTTTCGAAAATGGCATGGGGTGTTGATCTAGCGTACAAAGAGAGCATCTAATTTTCTCCCAAACTCTTGATTTCATCGCTACCCTAACGGCCAGGACTAAGAAGCTAAGAATAGCATTCACTCGACACGAAAGTGATACAGTAAGGTCAGGAATGGATTCCAAGCAACCCCAGATAAACATGTGACGTTCAACTCAAGACTTAACGAACTGCCAAGCAATAAAACGGCGATATAGAAGTGGTGTATTCGGTGCAGATGAGCTGTACTAATAATAATATTAACTGTGACTGTAATCGAGTATTTATAGAGCGCCATTTAACTTTTCCGAGGCGCCCAAGTCCCAACCTAAGTCATTCCTGTGACTAACAAATGAAAATGTAGCGATCTTTTCTCAGCGCACGTCCTGCTAACAGAACAAGCATTTCATTTGGATCTCGTTTTCATTGATTGTAAAACGGAACTGAAGATAACATGAATCTCAAACACTGTCTTCGTTTTATCAAAAACTTCCAAGGTAAACTCACGTGTCATGTATACACTTCATATTTCTTGCTCACGTTAACGTGCGTTTAATTGGAAGTAGTATTCTTGTAGCAGACGTTGTGGTAACATATGTTATCGTAGTAGTGGAAGTATTGGAAGTAGTAGAGGTAGTAGTAGTAATAATAATATTCGTAGTAGACAATCCATTATTCAATACAATATTCCTCTAATCACCACAATATTCCGCATCTCGCTACAACATTCCGATATTCAATAGACTATTTCGCTATTCACTCCGATAACCCGCTCTTCACTCCGATATTCCGACATTCACTCTGATGACACGTCATTCACTTCGACAATCCGCTATTCCCTCAGATATTCCTCTATTCACTACAGTATTCCTCTATTCACGTCGACAACCCACTATTCCCTCAGCTATTCCTCTATTCACTTCGACAACCCACTATTCCCTCAGCTATTCCTCTATTCACTTCGACAACCGTCTATTCCCTTAGCTATTCCTCTATTCACTTCGACAACCCACTATTCCCTCAGCTATTCCTCTATTCACTTCGATATTCCGACATTCACTCTGATGACACGCCATTCACTTCGACAACCCGCTATTCCCTCAGCTATTCCTCTATTCACTTCGACAACCCACTATTCCCTCAGCTATTCCTCTATTCACTTCGACAACCCTCTATTTCCTTAGCTATTCCTCTATTCACTTCGATATTCCGTTATTCCTTCGACATTAACCTACGTAATTACGTCGATAACCCGCTATTCATTCAGATAATCTTGTAATTCATTATTCCCTGTGCATAGTTCAGGTTTAAAAAGTCACAAACGCAGTTTTTCTCAGTCTACCCTTCCTCACCACAACCGCCGAAACGTTTCGACCATTCCCCGTTAATTGGCAAGTGGTACATTGTAGAGGTGAATACGGGTGGTATATAGAGTGGTATACAAACGGCTGGTCCTGATAAACTAAGGGGCCGGGGGTATAATGTATACGCTGAGCGTACGTGTAAGTGTTTACGGCTTTGTTACTGTGGCTTTCATTGCAATTCTCGCTGAAACGCACAACAACTGCGAGTCTTATCTTTCAGTAAGACACGTTGCAAACAGATGTTTATCGTCGCGCGTGTTTATGTTCGTGTGTGTGCCTGTATGTATGTCTGTATATATCGGTGTGTGGTTTTGTGTATGTCTCTGTCTGACTCTGTCTGTGTGTGGCGCTGTTTCGACAATTTCACGAGATGCTATCAACAGGAAAAAACCCGGAATTCGTATAAGTACTTACACCTTAATGTGCAAACGTACATACACACATACACACATACATACACACATACATACATACACTAACGTGTTA